>CM071930.1:42120122-42570652 GCA_016081115.2 Rehmannia glutinosa
GCGAGGTTCAGGGCCTACAACACAATTTGTACAAGTCTTAGCCAAGTAAATAGACAAAGCATGAAGAATGGAAATGCAAAGAAATTATGGAAGCTTACCCAAGTGAGGTCCCCACAAAGGTGAGTCTCAATGTCCTTGAAGAACAACGACCCAAGGCGGGACTGGACATCAGCAGATAAAGCTCATTAGGTACTGGCATAGCCCAAGCCAGAATTAGTGTAGCACCAATGGAACTATATCCCCTCACGATGGTTCACTCCACCGAAGAAGAGAGCTCGGGGACCGACACTCTCAGAAGCAGCGACTCCGGCCATCAACTCTGCAATGTTGTAACTCTCCTTACCTGAAAAGCAAGCAGAAGCAATATCAGAAAAGGAAGCAGTCAAAATATACAAGTAAAGCGGGAAGCAACATAAAGAAGTTAAGCAAGGCAGGATACCCAAGAACTCCCTAACATTTAGAAGATTTTTAAACAAGCCCAGAGACCTATAAGCTTCTGCCATCTCCTTTCAGGAAACCCACTCATGAGGAAGCTGCCAACCGTTATCCCTCACATAAAACAAATCCTCCTTTCACAGCCCACCAGGAGAAGGAAATTAATTTAGGAACTTGCACTGAAGACGTGGGATTAGGTGGAAGAAGGTGTCACCCGGAGACTTCCGGGTATAGAACACAGAATGGAACCCATCTACGATTGAAATCAAACCCAACGGTCGCATAACATGTTGATATCCGCGTATACATGCATAGGCCTAGGGAATCATCTGACCAACACATAACACATGTTCCCACCGACCTAAGGATCGAGATGAGAAAAGCATTTGGAGGAAGCACAAAGCCAACTGAGAAGCTGTAAAGGTATACTGTGATGAAGCCCTCAGGTGGATGAGTAAGCCTATCACCTGGACCCGGGCCAGCATCACAAAAGCCGAAGAAAGCTCCTGCCACTCGCATAGCCTACAAAGATAAGTGGAAGTCACTCGACTGGCCAACTCTCCCGGGACAATTGCTTGACTCCTGGGAGGAGGCCTATTCTGATACTTGGTAGCACGAACCTCTTCAGGACTATCTCTTTCAGACTCCACCTGAGAAGACTCATAACTGGAGCTCGTATCCGGCTCAAGATCTACCTCCTCATCACCATCGAAACATAATTATGGAGCAAGGAGAGGAATATCAAACTCTGTCGAGAAGCATGGACATGGAACTGAACTGGGCACAGAATGCCCGGTAACACCTCAGCCTCCGAGTGGGATGGAAGAAGTACCAGAATCCGGGATATGGCTCGAAATGTACGAAAACTTGGGGAAGACTGAGAAAAATAGGAGGAAAAACGGGTAAGGGGGCTCGGGACGCCACCTAGGGGCGTGCCCTTCTCCGTCGGGCAGGGCGCCTGGGCACACCCTTATGGCCGCTCGGGGAGGCGCCTTGGCCGTGGCGCCCTCTACAACCTTCATCTCCTCTTTCGCGCGATGCACTCCACTTCTCCATCAATTCACAAATCAAGTCTCACCTCAACTCTCTCCTCACCTCTCACTTGTAAGAAATTTCCTAAGTCTTCTACAAAGCAAAAAATTTCAAAAGTTGAGAGGTAGAGAGAGAGAATTTACCTTTGAAAGACATGGTCACAAGCCTCCACTCCAATGTGTCATTATGCAAAGTGGTCAAAGATTCTCCAAAGACAATACAACATATATAACACAAGCCAAGCCTGATATTTCTACGTCGGATTAGCTCCCGCGCTGCTACATCCTCTCGCAAAGACTGAGTGGGGACTTATGTTGGGGACAAAAATAGTATTTCATAATTTAATTAAATATAATTCATTTTATATTTGTTTATTTAATATTAATTATCCGATGGGCTCTTAATAATTAAACTGGCCCAAAGGAGTTCGGGTTTGGCCCAAGTGATCATTTCTCTCCTACATTGACTGGCCCATAGTCCAAATTCTCTTACAAAGCCCACGGGGACCATCTCCCATGTATAAAAAGGTCTATCATATTATATGTAAGTAACTAACTCATAATTAATTATTCTCCTACGCATTCAGTAATCGTTTATTCTTATCCTCTCTTGTTCACCACGCTGACTTGAGCGTCGGAGGGGACTCCCTAGGACAATCCTCGGGGCCTTCTAACATTTGTGCGTGTGTGCAGGCAAGTTCCCCCTTAGAGAAGTTATCAGCTCAAGGAGAAGAAGACAAGAAGACTACCCTCTCGAGAAGAGGATTTTGGTCAACTCAGTTGACCTTGGTGATCTGCCTTAAAAAGCGAAGATTAGTCATTCACTTTAACTAGATCGAACTGTTTAGACAATATCTTCTTTATTTTTATTTATTTATTGATCTATTTTTTTCTTTTTGTTTGTTGCTTCCCGTTTTTTTACAAAAACTCATATAAGACCGTCTTACGGGTCTTAATCCGTAAGATGGATCCTATTTGACCCGCGGATCCTGTTGACCAGGTCCGCGGGTCAACAACAGTTGGCTGCCTTTTTTCTGTTTTTCTTCCTCAGTTAAAGTAACAGTTTTATGAGAAAAAATATCGGTTATTTTAGATAAAGTATCATATTTTTTAATATAGCCACAAATTAGGATTACATTACATTGTATATCAGAGTTAAAGTGACATCTTTATGAGTAAAAATATATATTTTTTGAGACAAAATACCATGTTTTAAGAATAAAAATATCTGTTTTTTAAATAAAGTATTATATTTTTTAATAATAAATACAAAGAAAGATGAATAATAAATATGATAGAGTTAAAGTAATACTTTTATAAGTGAAAGTATTTGTTTTTCGAGATAAAGTGACATATTTTTTAATATAGTCACAAATTATGAATATATTACAATAAATATATATATATATAACAGAGTTAAAGTAACACTTTTATACGCTAAAGTATCTATTTTTTTAGATAAAGTATCATGTTTTTTAATATAGTCATAAATTAGAAATGTAGGAAAGAAGGAAAAATAAAAAATAAATATGATATAGTTAAAGTAACACTTTTATAAGTAAAAGCATCCGTTTGTTGAGATAAAATATTAGATTTCTTAATATAGTCACAAATTAGGAACAAAAAAAGAGGAAAAATAAAAAATAAATATGATGTAGTTAAAGTAACACTTTTATAAGTATCCATTTATTGAGATCATGTATCATGTTTTTTAATAGACTTGTGTTCGATTCTTAGCCTTTACATTTATGGTACGACCTATCAATTCCTCGAACATTTTATTAACTAAACTTTGGTAGGTCGCCTGTTATTCAAATTTCAAACGGCATCATCTTGTAGCAGTACACGCCACGAGCGGAGAAAAATGACGTATTCTCCTCGTCATCCGGATGCATCCGAATTTCATTATAGCCTGAGTATGCATCCATAAAACTCATAAGCTCATGTCCGGCTGTGGCATCTACCATATAATCGATGTTGGGCAAAGGATAGCTGTCCTTAGGGCATGCCTTATTGAGGTCGGTGAGATCTACGCAGAGGCGCCATTGGTCGTTGCTATTCTTCACTAATACAGGGTTGGCCACCCATCGAGGGTAAAGGTCTTCCCTGATGAACTGACGGTCGAGCAATTTATTGACCTCGGCCTCCAGGGCGACCTGCTTGTCGGGGCCGAGCTTGCGTCTTTTTTAGATCACCGGTCGAAATGTAAGGTCTATATTGAGGCGATGGCAAGTGTGTTTGGGATCGATTCCTGGCATGTCAGAGTGTGTCCATGAAAAAACATCAAGGTTTTTTCCGAGGAATTCGATCATTTCCGACCGGAATGGCTCTTGGAGGTCGTGGCCAATACGTAATTGGCGTCCCCCATGTTGCTTGTCGACATCAATCGTGTCGACCTGTTCCACCAGTTCCGCGTGTTTCCTTTTCTTCTGGGTCGTCTTTCAATGTCCCACTGGTTTCTCCCCTTTCTACCATGTTGATCTGCGCGAGTCGAAGTTTGAGAGAACACTCCCGCGATTCCCTTTGATTTCCTTTGTGTATGGCTTCTTCATCCGGGGTTGGGAATTTCACACAAAAATGATATATTGAAACGGCTGCTTTTAGATGGTAAAGTAGCAGCCTTCCAATAATTGCGTTGTACTCAGAATCAGCATTGATAATCTTGAACGTGGTAATGACGGTTTGTTTGTGTATTCCCTGTCCCATCTGAATGGGCAGGTCGACTACCCCGAGCATGATAATCCTTCCTCCTCCAAAACCCAAAATACTATCATTACATGGACGAATATAGTTGTCGTCCACGTTCAGCCTTCTGAAAGCCCTGGACATAAATGACCGACGAATAGCTTCCTGAATCGATAAAAATTTTGTGCACCGGAATGCCCAGAATAGGTGCCGTGATGACCAGGGGTCGGAATGAGGGTGGACCACCTGGTCGGCATCCTTGTCCGAGAAGACAAAGCGACCCGTCGGTTGGACTTCTCTAATCTCCGCCACCCTGACCTGCCTCTCTGCGTGGGCAGCTTGCCTAACATCTGCTTTTCTTTTCCTGTTCGAGCGGCTATCTCAGATGCATAGGTGTTGATTCTATTAACGCCGGACATCATCAAAATCTCCCTTCCTTGATTCTCGTTCGGCGGCAACGGTAGGTGAGCTGGGTTCGGCAATCACTCTAGATTTACACCCGGAGCGAGCGCTGGTGGTGGCGGTAACTCGTGGACGTACCTCTTCAGGCCGCCCCTCTGCACGATGCGCATTATTTCTCTGATGAGGTCCCGACACTCATCTGTGTCATGGCCTATCGACTTGTGATAGGCGCAGTATCGTCGAGCATCCAACTTTGCGGGCTCCAACCTCAAAGGCCGAGCCGGTGGCAATAAATTAAGACCATATATCTCGTTCCATATCGCTGAAGGAGTGTGGGTCAGCACACTCCTTAGTGCAGCAACTTCGGCCCGTACATCCTATCACGCCTTATATCCAGTGGTCGGGTTCTCCGAAAAAGGCCTGAACCCCGACCCCGATCCTGAGTCGGACTCCTTCTTTCCATCTTTCTTCACGCCCCCTGCCTTCTGCTCGGGACGTTGACTGGCCATGTCTTCTTCCGCGTAGATATGGCGCTCCGCGCGGATAAGAAATTCCTGATATGAGGTCGCCCCCGATTCATAGATAGAATAATTGAACCATGTTTCGGGGGCGAGGCCGGCCATGGCCGCGATCAAAATGGCGTCATCCGAGATCGGCTCCATCTCCCGGACTTGATTATTACACCGAGCTATGTAACTTTTTAAAGGCTCATCTTTTCCCTGCTTAATATTTACAAGGGAATCTTTCGGTGCGGCTCGGACTTTGGAAGTAAGAAAATGTGTTGTAAATGCGGGTGCCAGGTCACCCCAAGATCAGATGGACCCTTGCGGCAGGGTCCGAAACCAACGCTGGGCTCGGTCGCCCAACGTTAATGTAAACGCCCTGCATAAAATTGCGTCGCTGGGGCTGTAGAGCTCCATCCACGCCAAATATTTGTGGATGTGGGTTGTTGGGTCGGTCTCGCCATTGTATAGGCCGACTTGTGGAATTTTTAGCTTTGGTGGTAGAGGAGTTGACAGAATGCTGGAAGCAAAAGGTGATATAACAGAAGGCCGGCTTGTTACCTGGTGCGGCCTTTGGCACTGGACTTCTTTAGGACGTCCTCCAATTCGTTTAATCGGTAGCGAAGACGCAGGATTTCCGCCTCTCGTTCCTCTAGCGGGCTAGGCCCCTGGGTTTTGTTGGCCCTACCCGGCTCTCTTTCATTCGGAAACCGGAGCCTGGAACTTATCGATCGGGTGGGGCGAAGGGGATCAAGCCCCAACCGTCCTGCAAACACGGAGTGGGTGCGGCGGTGGCGTGCAGGCTCCGGGTGCGACTCCGCCACGCGGCTTTGCTCTTCCACATCGTCGTGCGGTCGTCTTCTATCACGGCGACCGCGCTGTTCATTGCCAGAACTAGCCTTCTGGCCTTCATCGCGAGGAGGCGCAGGGACTTGAGGATTAATGTTAAAATTTACCGGGGGGTTAAGTGGGTAAGTATTTACAGGGGGTGGAGGTTGTACTTGCGAAGGGGTAGTTGCAAGTGTTTGGGAGATGAGTTGATACATCTGTTGAACAAAGTGGGATTTGCAATAAGTTGAGCAAAAAGAAACAAAGTCGTGCTCCCTGCCTCAGTCAGGGGCACGTTCTGGCTATTGGTAGTTTGGCCAATTTGGTTATTTACAAGTGGATCTTCAGTTATACGGGCGTTTCGAGATTGCTGACTCATTCTGTCCTCTTCAAGGGAGTTAATGATAGATTTACCTGACTTCACGTGACTTGACTAGCTGGGAATTCGGACTGGACCTAGACGGGCCCTCCTTCTAGCGCCAATTTGTTGACGTGCGTTTTGGTCAACAAGCAAAAATATACGAAAATGTGATACGTGGAAATGGAAATAAACTCTAATTCAGGGCTAATTCTGCCTTTTTATATAAAATACCGAGCTGAAAGCTTCTGGTCGGTTTTTCTTTCACGCTTGTGCTTTTACAAGCGTTTTTCCTCTATGCTATCTCTCTTGTCTTTTTCCTCATAAATGAGGCCTATTTATACCCATCTCATTAGTGGGTTTTTAATAATCACTATTACAATTAACACTAAAATAATATTAAAGGGACACATGTCCTCTAAGCATGCATGCTGGCCAAGTGTTTGCCACTTGTCGACTCATCTGGTTGTTATGTTGACAAGTGTCAGTTTACTTGTGCTAGTGGTGCACTTAACCTTCCTTAACTGGATAGTTATCCTTTAAATTTCCCGCCATAAATCTCCCGCCAAAGTTTCCATGTCATCAGGTCGGCTGCCACGTCATCAGGTTGGTTTGTGTTGTCCCTGTGGGTCCCACATGCACATGGGCTGAATGGCCATGTGGACTGATTTGCTTCACTCACTTCGGTGTCATCAAGATTATTTGGAATATGGAATATGCAAATTTTTTTGACAAAATATAGAATATGCAATTAAACGGCAATAAAGATATATAAATCAAAATTGATCTATCTCAAGATGGAATGAACTTCGTACAATTTTTAAATACCTTTCATAATACAGCTAATTAATGGGAAACCTACGAAAAATCTTGTACAGTAAATATAACTTCCTTAACCTTGTGAATCTTCCTTGACATAATTAAACTGCTCTAAAAATAAACAGATTTTTAGCAGTACTCTGAACAGCGTGAGAAGAGTATGTTATAATATGAGAAGCATCGATACAACTAACTACTAAAACCATTTCCTGAGACTTCAATCTATCCGTGCCATAGAGTACCAATCTATCATGAAATAGATCAATATATCCAAAAGCATTCGTCCCGGGAGGGCACTCTAAGGCCGCTTCAAGAATCCGATGGTGCACGCCGTAAGAATCAACCGAATATCCTCCTTTATGATCATGCCCAGCCAAACAGACCTTTACACAGTTGTATCGGTGTATCACATCCATCACCTCATTATAATTCCACAAAAGTGCTTCGTTAGACGACGCCTGAGGATCCAACGGTAGATGACAGCATATCACCACTTTCTGATTCAACTTCTTCGCATCGTTAAGGACATTATCCAACCATTCGATCTGCTCTTTCCCCACCGCACCATTGAACATGAGAAACCTTCTCTCGCGACCAACAAGCCCGTTTGGACAATTCTTATCCGAATTCGGATTTTTTTCCCTAAGAAAATTCAGGGCCTTTAATGTTTTCGGATGATCTTTAGGCCAACCGATAGCGCTAATATCATAACCATCAAGGACTACGAATCGGTATTCTGGAATTGGAGAAAAATCATAATAGGCAAGATTATTACGACTAGAAATGTTTAGTAGTGGTAATAATTTGTCGCGAGGGAGATTGTATAGACAGTGATTGCCGATCATGTGATAAACAGGGCCGTTGAAACGACTAAATTCGTCGACTATTTTCTTAACAGCGGTTAGAGATTGGTCTTTTGGGCAAAATCCGTCGACAATGTCCCCAAAATTGATTACGAAATTCAGCTTTTTGTCGTTCCATTTCTGTAATGCTCTTTGCAACACGAGAAGGGTGTTCCTGTAGTAGCGAGGGACACCGAGAAACGAGCGGCCATCGGGAATATCGGCATACTGCACATCGGATATCACCCCGAAGGAAACTAGAGGCTTCTTTCCTTGTGTACAGACAAACCCAGTTGCATAACCCATTGGGCAGCTAAAAAGAGATCCTAGAAAATGAAAACAGATATTTGTTATTGATTTGTAATTGTGGATTTGCACAAAAAACTTGCAAAATTGGCCATCTAACTATAAGACAGTGGTAAAATTGTCATGTAAAAATCACGTTTTAAAAATAATTTCTATAACTATAGAAAACTCTCGATTTTGGTCCTACAAAATACATGGTTTGCAAAATATTCCTATAACTATATGAAAATCTATGTTTTTGTACTATTTTACCAGATTTCAATCACGTGAGCGACACATGTAGTTCCCAGTTCATATGAACTTAGAACGGTTTTCATACATTTATAAAACTATTTTGCAAATCAAGCATTTTGTTGAATCAAAATTGAGATGTTTATATAGCTACAAGGCTTTTTAGGAAAACGTGATTTTTACAATACCTTTTTGCTACAAGAAAATAGTTACAAGATTAATTTTGTAATTTTACTGAATTCGCAGTGATAATCTTTTGCACCAGTGTACATAAAAGCTGTCATGCAACAGACTGCTGATAAAGGCATATTGAATTTATAGTCACAAAGAAATGGTCATTTGTAATCAAGTATTCATTACAAGTTCAAACTTAGAAGTTTCAGAAAGAAAAAGGAAAAACAAAAAAAAAACAACAACAACAACACACATTTGAAGCCACATACACATAAAAATCAGTCTTTGGAATTTGAAGTAAGCTGCTGACAACCAAAAAATAAAAAATAAATAAATAATAATAATAATAATAACAAAAAGAAAAAAAAGTGAAATCAACAATGCAATACATTGACACTTGATTTACGCCCCCTCTGACAGAAATACACAAGACGAATATTTAAATTTCTTGACCAATATTATGAATGAAATTATCAATTCTCCAGAACAATAGAGATTAATTATGCCAAATCCGACAGCAGAGAATACATTTCCCCACTGCTTAATTGTAATTATACACCTGAGTGTAGAAAAGCTGTTATGCAACAGACAACAGATTTGAATTTACAATCACAAAGATTTGGTGAGTACTTGTAATCAAGTATTCGTTACAAGCTCAAACTTTGAAACACTAACGAAACAGCCAAAAGAAAAACTCAAACAACACATATTTGGGGCCACATACACACAAAATATCCCATTTTTGGGATTTGAAGTAAGCTGCTGGCAACAACAAACGAGCAAAAAAGGAAGGAAAATAAAAAGAAGAATCAACAAAGCAATACATTTACACTTGATTTACCCCCATATGACAGAATTTGATATAAGGTGATTAATTATTTATATTTCTCGGCCATCCATGAAGCAGGTTCCTTTCTTTGATCATGTGACAATGAGTTTCACGGACTGAGTGGTTTCCGATGTGGAGATGAACTGAAACAACACCATTCGAAAGTCTACATGGACCAGAACACCGCAACCAAGTTCCGCTAGAAGGCCATGGATATTAAATCTTACATCACTAATCCTACTGAGTAATAGCGTGGATTCATTCCATTCATATATTTCCTTTTCTGATATATTTCCTTCTATTTTTTCATTTTTTATACTATATTGGATCTATTCTTAAAAAAAAATTAAATTTCTTGACAAATATTGTGAAATTAAATTGTCAATGCTCCCGAACTAATAGAGCTTAAAAAAGTCTAGAATCTCCCTCACGCCTCACCCCACCACCCACAAGAACAAAAAAAGAAACAAAAAATCCATTAAAATTCTCAATCATCTAGATTCTCAAACCAAAGACCAAACAAATACCATAAACGATCCGACAACACGTATAAATATAGAAGAAAAAAAAGGGGAAAAAACACGAAATAGTGCATGAAAATCAAGAAAGATATAGTATATATAAAATCACAGAGGAATATCGGACGTACCCTTCTCCAGAAATTCAAAGATCCAATTGATTTGTGGGGATGGTTCAAGTTGAAATTGCTGGAGGTTTGACGGGGATGGTTTGTGGGGGCAGCAGTGTTGGACAATATGATGACGTTTTACGTTGTTCCCTCAATATGTGCCGCGTGATTTGGTCGGTTACCTAATTGATCCCTTCTCTGATTCCAACAGAATAATGTGCTTTTTGATGGATACTAGGAAAGGACTTTTTGATGACACTAAGAAAGCCATACAATTAATACAAACAAATATTAGATAATTGAGTTTTTCTACTTTGCCTACTTAATTTTGATTTTATTCCATTTTATCATCTGAATTTCGCAATTTTTTGCTTTTTGTCTATAATTTCCAATTTAACCCCTTAATCTTTATGGTTATTTTATTTTTTAATATCTGAAAATAGTATCATAGACTAGGTTTATTGATGAAATTTACTATTATTTAATATTATTTATAAATTAACTAAAGATGATAAGATTTTGAGAGAAATTTGATCCAAATAATTGTTCGAGATGTAATAGCTACAGACAATTCACTAACAATGATGGGTAAATTGGGAAATTAAATACTGAGTGCAACAATTTTTAAAATTTAGGAGGTAAAGTAGAACAATTCAAAATTAAGTGGGCAATGTAGAAAAACCCTCATAGTTTGGGGGCAAATTAAAATTACCTCAATAATTATTACACCAAGTATTAATATATAATAATTATTCGTGTTTAAGATTTTATTATGAAATAAAATAATTAGGGAATCTCGTGATTTAGTTTAGTTTATATGAGACGCGGCATGATAAGACATTCAAATATTTAATTTGTGAGTGACCTTTAACTCCAAACTCAATTAGTTTAGGTGTGTATCAATTTGATTTGGAGTAGGATAGAATCTAAAGTTGTGATTGGTTATTGAACTGTTTTCCAAAGTTTCCATTTTTGAGTGAAAAAATTGTTGAAAATGTGATTATTTGTGGAAAAAATAAAAAAATTTCAATGAAAATTTCACTTCTCTCCAAAATTAACTCATTATTCTTTTTTACAATTGTCAATACTCACGTTAACATGTATACTATTTATTTCTCTCTCCTCCCCTTATTAATATAAAGCATTCCGATAACTTCTTTAATTTATCACTATATTGATTATTTTTCTCTTAATCTGGATAAAAAAAGTTATAAAATGAGATTCATATTGCCTAGTTTTGAATCAATTTTTCGTTTTTATTCAATTGTATTGCATTATATTTTTACACTATTTTTTCAGAAACAATCATCATCTCTAAAATATTTCTCATCACAAAAACACAATCATTATTTTTTCTTTACAAGTCCAACTTTCACTTTAAAAAAAATAATTCATCACTATTCTCTCAGAAAATGAAAATGGATGGAACGAAAGAACAACCAATCACAGCCTAACATGTTTAGGGTCGTTTGCTTGATACGATTATGTTGGAAATTTGGTTTTCATAAAGTGGGCTATCAACCCGAATTTGATCAAAATTTTGGTGGCTAAGAATTTAATTAGGGAGGAATTAAATTATAAATTATTAATCTACGTTCCGAGTAGATATTCATAGAATATTTTATTTCTCAAAACCGAATTTCGGTTAGCGAAAAATCAATACACAAAGTTGGCCACACGAATGGGCATTGTGTAAAGGGCATCGTTTATCTTAATATAAATACTAGAAGGTGTTATTGGTTGGATATAATATAATGCAAGTATATGATCACAAATGGGCCTTGGACCTGCCCGACTCTTTGGGCTCAGGTTCAGGTTCAATTAGTTTTGTCACTCGAAAATGGGCTTGGCCCAGATTCAAGTAACTGTTGGGCCTGATGAATCTAGACATTGCAAGTGTCTAGGTTCGTATGTCTATGAATCTGGACATTGGAGGTGTCCATGTTCATGTGTCTTTTGGAGTTTGTAACTCCTCAAGTAGTGCTCATAAGAAGAAATTGTAACTCGTGGGAGTTACATATAGTTTTAATGTCCACTCTCTTTATCTTTAATTCCCTACAAGTGTTCGAAATGATGGTCTGGATAAGTCTAAGGTGTTTTGCTGCATGGAAGGGTTAGAAGGAAGAGTCAAAGTCAGAATACACAGAAAAATAGCATATCTCTGCATATTCTTCAAATGTCGATAACAGTGTTGTAACATTTCAAAGAACACTTCCAAGAACACTTCATTATGTATTCATGTCCAGCAACCAGATCTCACTCATACAAGTTCAAAAGGTGCTTTTGTGTCAGTGGTGCTACTGTACAGAAAAGAGGTAAAGTCATTTTATCTTTGGGAACATTACGTCATACCGTGAGCACTAGCCGGGACGTATTTGTCTTGCGTAAAGAGATCTTCCTCGACTCGGCTTGTAATGTTCTGTCAGATTCATGCTTATGAAGTTGGAGTACATTCAAAACTTGTAATAGTTAGATTTTACTTCAATTGTAATTTTATGTTTCTATTTTGTAAGCCATCTTGAAGGCTTTTCCCATTTTTGTAACCACTGTAATTCCAACAATCGCAAGACAAATATTGTACCTTCACGATGGCGAGGAGAAACAGAGCCTTAGCTTGGAGGTGAATCTGACGAAAGACATTCCAGTGGTTGTTGGAATTATAGTTGTTGCTCAAAACGCGTCATGTTTGAAGCATGGGGCTAGGATGATGATTTCATATGTCGTAACTTTGTCTTCAACAGGCTTAGTGGTATACTTTACTGTATGTATTGTTTGGTTTGACTTGAATTGAGGATGTTTTTTTCAAAATGTTCATGTTTTGAAAAGAAATACAAAATGAGAATGTGTTTTCCAAAAGGTTCGTTATTTCTAATTTTTGGATTAAAAAATAGATGATTCCAAAAATCCAAAAATGTGTTGAAACTAGTCTAAAAATTTCAACTAATCCTGCACGATATTTGTGCTGAAGAGATGACGTTTAAATGAAAAATTCCAAATTGTTTGCATCGTTTAGATGTTACCAGGTTGGAAAATTTTTATAAATTCCTAAATGCATAACTGGAAGAAAATTGGATTAGTGGTCTGATTGTTCTTGAAAATCGAAGAAAGCAATCGAAGGTCTGAAGCTAAATCCATAAAAATCTTGGTAGAGACTCGAGATAACTGTGTTTGAATACTTTTTAAGAATTTTAATGCTAATAAAACGACCATGAGCTGTGGAAGTTCTGGGGTAATCCGAAGTTGAATAATACGTATAAAATATACGTGCATTTAAGGGCTTATTTTGATATATAATTGATGCATTTGCATGTATATTTAGTGTGTTTCACTTGGTTTCTTTTGTTGGACGTGATACTGTATACTCTTGTGAATTTTGCAGAAAATGAAGCTAAATTAGACAAAAGGTGATAACATGTTTCAAAGGATATGTCAAATACAAGGTACGAGCAAAGACGTGAAAGAAAGAAACATGGACGGTCGAACAAAATGGAATTTCTTGCGAAAACGCCAAACGCGCCAACAATTCCTAGACACCTTTGGCGGGTTTAGTAATTTGGCCATAACTTTCTCTACAAATTGATATTGAGCGGATTCAAGTGGCTTTGGAAAGGAATACAACTTTCATGCATACCCCAGGAGCAAATTTGCACATTTAACAAGTCACACGACCGTGTGAAGTGCTTCAGCAATTTTTAGAGACAAAACCAAGTCGCACGGTCTGGCCGTGTAGACCCACACGACCGTGTGGGATGGCCATGTAGACCCACACGACCATCTGGGGTGTCCGTGTGAAACCACATGGTCCGTGCGACCTGTTTGCTGATGATTTTGAGTCCTAGTCCCGTCAGAACTCTACCAGTGATCTCTCAAACACCTATATAAGGGGGACCAAGGCCTGGATGGATTTTCATCATTGAAAAAACATTCATACAGCATACTACACACCAAAATACACAGGAAACACAAGATCAAAGGTCTTCTGAGAGAGAAGGGCTAGGTTCCGAAGAACACCACAAGGCCTTTCACATCTACGGAAGCACAAGAGCTTTGAAGTCCTGGAAGGAAGATCCATCCTAACAACTAGGAGTTTTTTTTCTTAGTTTAGATCTCTTGTATGTACTTAAACGATGTCACAATGTTGATTTCAAGTTTGTCTATGAATTTGTTATCAATATTTGACTAATCTTTGATCTTAGGGCATAATCAAAACTGTGGATTCATGTTAAATCTTGATTAATTATTTTCTTAATTGATTCATGTGTTCTATTTTATGAATTTGAGTGCTTATTCTTAATTGTTTATTATATGATCAATAATTAGCATGTCATATTTGTTAGTGCGAGATTCGGGAGATGTGTTCTAACAAAGACGGAAATCGACCCGTACATAAACAGTGTAACGAGTCGGAGACCTACAAATCGTTTGTGGGGAGTTATTCAATTCATAGATCTTTTGGTAGTTAATAATAGTTGTAACGTATCGGAGATCTATAACTTTTATTAATATGTTGTTTATACACCACCCGGAGGGAATAGACTAACTTAGGAATTGAACCCATAAAATTGCATAAATTGGTTATGTGAATAATTAGTTGGATTAAATATTGAACAAGCATGTTGAGATTATATGCCTAAGGTTGCTTTCATAGTTGTTGAAAATACTTCTGGGGTTCGAAAATTTATTTATTTTCCTTTTTATTTTTCAATTTTTATAAAACTTGAGATTCAGTTGCTTCAATAAAATTGGAATACGATGTTATTATAGTTTAAGTGTTTCGTAGTCAATCCCTGAGGAATACGACATCGCTTGCCATTATCCTATAAACTACACAGTACACTTGCATTATAGAGATCCAAATAATTTTTGACGAACATTGAACAAAGTAACTCAGAATATGTGGGGGGAGTTGGTTTAATAGTGAACCACATATTGAATTAAATCCCACTTAAAAGGAAAGATAAGACTCCTTACGAATCGTGTAAAAATCGTAAGCCTTCTTATAAATACCTAAAAGTATGGGGGTGCTAGGCTAAAGTTGCAATACCTGAACCAAAGCAAGTTAAAATCGGTCATAAAACGGTCGATTGTGTATTTACTGGTTATGCACTTAACAGTAGCGCATATCGTTTTATGGTACATAACTCGGAAAATCCGAAAATGATAGCTGGTACCATAATTGAATCAAGGAATGTTATATTCTTTGAGAATATTTATCCTTGTAAAGAAAGAATAGATGTAAGTTTAAAGAAACAGACGTATTCAGATGTTGCTAAAGGTGTTACTTCAGGTGTTACAACATATGGAATAACTGTTGGTGTTACTGCAGAAGTTTCTGGAGGTGTTACTGAAGGTGTTGCTTCGGGTTCTATAACATCTGGAATAACACTTGGTACAACCCTTGCTGTCACACTTGACAGAACAGTTAGTTAAACACCGAATGGTGAAGAACTAAGACGAAGTAAGAGGCCTAAGGTGGATAAATCCTTTGGACCTGACTTCATAACATTTATGTTAGATGGTGAGCCAGACTCGATTAAAGAGGCTCTAAATAGCCCAGATGCTCCGCTCTGGCAAGAAGTTAACAATATTGAGATCGAGTCCATTCTGCAAAATCATACGTGGGAGTTGGTTGATCTCCATAGTGGTCATAAACCTTTAGGATGTAAGTGGATCCTAAAGAAGAAGTATAAAACAAATGGAACTATTAATAAGTATAAAGCTAAGCTTGTAGCCAAAGGCTTTAAATAAAAAGAAGGGTATAATTTCTTTGATACCTATTCTCCAGTAATGAGGATTGCATCTATTCGGGTGCTTCTCATGACGGTTGATTTGCACAATCTAGAGATTCATCAAATGGAAGTCAAGACGGCATTTCTGAATAGAGAAATAGACGCGGAAATATACATGGAACAACCTGAAGGGTTTGTTGCACCGGGAAGAAAAGAAGATGTGCAAGTTAATAAAATCCTTGTACGGACTGAAACAATCTCCAAAACAATGGCATCTTAAGTTTGACAATACAATGTTGTCAAATGAATTTAAAATCAACGAGTGTGATAAATGTGTATATGTCAAAGGGACATCGGAAGAATTTGTCATAGTTTGTCTATATGTAGACGATTTGTTAATCATGGCCAGTAGTCATGATACTATCATGGACACTAAAAGAATGTTAAAGAGGAATTTTGACATGAAGGATATGGGGACTGCTGATGTAATCCTAGGAATAAAAATCTGCAGGACTCCTGATGGAATTATCTTGTCACAATCCCACTATGTGGAAAAAGTGCTCAAGAAATTCAATGTTTTTGACAGTTCACAATTAAAAAAAAAATGCCCATTGATTTAAGTGTAAATCTGGTTGCTAATAAAGTTGAACCAGTGGCTTAGATGGAATACTCATGTGTAATAGGCAGTTTGATGTACATCACAAACTGTACCCGTCCAGACTTAGCCTATCCTGTAAATATGTTGAGTAGGTTCACGAGCAATCCAAGCCATGAGCATTGGAAAGCGTTAACCAGGGTGTTAAAATACTTGAAGTATACCCTGGATTATGGGCTATACTACTCGAGATATCAAGCTATACTTGAAGGGTATATTGATGCTAGTTGGATTTCGGATTCAAAAAATTCTTATTCAACTAGTGGATACATATTCACCATTGGAGGTGGTGTGGTATTGTGGAAGTCCACGAAGCAAACATGTATAGCTCGGTCCACCATGGAATCTGAGCTTATAGCTTTGGATAAAGCTGGTGAAGAACCAGAGTGGCTTTGAAACTTTTTGGAAGATATTTCATGTTTGAAGAAGTTTTTGCCTTCTGTGATGGTTCATTGTGATAGTCAAGAGGCTATAGAAAGGGCACAGAGCAATATGTATAACGATAAGTATCGACATATTCGTCGGAGACACAATACCATTAGATAGTTGATCTCAAACGGTGTGATGTCAATTGACTATGTAAAGTCAAAAGACACTTTGGTAGATCATTTGACGAAAGGACTAAATCGAGATCAATTGAGTAAATTGCTATAGGGAATTGGCTTAGAGTCCACACAGTAAAATAACCATCATAGTGGTAACCCAACCATGATGACTAGAGATCCCAAGAACTTGGTTCAATGGTAGAACTAAGTTATGAAGGTTATGTTGTAACACTTGGAAATAATGTTTCAACCCATCCTTAGAGAGCAATACCAAGTGTTGGAACACCTGCAAAGTTGAGGTGAGGCTAAGTCATTTGACTTTTAATGATTCCTACACCTCGTTGAGGTTAATTATGGCAGGATACTCGGATAGGAGGTCACCTATGTAAGTGAGAAGTGTGGGCCACTTCAAAGTAACACGTATGAATCCAAAGAGGTGTCCATGGCTGAAATGGACAAAAAACGTGAGAACAGAAGGTGTTGAGACCTTATTTTGTATATACCGTTGTCTTGGTATACACCGTGGAGGAATAGTTTAAGTCATTACGTCCACTAAGCCGCCAGTGTACTTGATGGTATTGACTACGGTAGGTTCAAAGCCACAAGCTAACTTCCCGGATGCAATATTGTCTCTTGAGGACTAGTTTGCGTTCATGCATGCAATAATTTCCACTCATGTGGGGGTTGTTGGAAATTTTGTTTTGATAAAATGAGTGTCAACCCGATTTTGACCAAATTTTTGGTGGCTAAGAAATTAATTCTTGAGGAATTAAATTATAAATTATTAATTGACGTTCTGAGTAGATATTCGTAGTATATTTTATTTATCAAAATCGAATTTCGGTGAGTGATAAATTAATACATTAAGTTGGCCACACGAATGGGCATTGTGTAAAGGGCATTGTTTATCCTAGTATAAATACTAGAAGGTGTTATTAGTTGGATAAACTATAACACAAGTATATGATCACAAATGGGGAGCAATTTCTATCCCCGTCCCCACGGCCACGAGGAATCCCCGTCCCCATCCCCGCGAGACAAATGGGGAAACAACTCCCCCATCCCCATCCCCGTCCCCGCGGGGATCCCCGCCCGCAGGATTCCCGTCCCCGTTTTATTATTTTTTTTGTAAAAAACGAATTTTTTTTTAAAAAAATGATTTTTTTTAAAAAAATGATTTTTTAATATTAAAAAAATATATGAATTATATATAAAAGACTAATAAAGCAATCATTATACAAATAAATAAAATAAATTAAAGATTTTTTTATTTATATATTTAATATGGATATATTTATAATATATTATATATATTTAATATAATATATTATATATTTAATATCGGTTCTCGGCGGGAAACGGGGTGGGGAATATGATCCCCATCCCCGCCAACGGGGAGAAAAAAATCCTGTCCCCGCCCCTATGGGGAAAATTTTTGGGGATTCCTAGCCCCATTCGGTGGTTCCCGTGGGGATTGGGAATCCCGCCCACACCGCCATCTCTAGTGGACCTGAACATGCCATGGAATCAGCTAACAGCAACGATAGTGACTTAGAGGAGATCGACCCTGCTGTAGTAGCTGAGAAAGCTGAGTTCCAGCAAGCCATGAAAGAATCAAAAGAGATGCACAAGCATTAGATGCAATTTCACTCTGAAGATAGCACCAGGAAAATTGACAATGAAGCTAGGGAAGGTGATGAAGCGGGCACCCTAGCCAAGCCAACTCCTGCAGAAGGTCTTGAGACACTTGCCCACATGGATGACCACTCAAAGAGAATAACAGCAGAGTCTCAGGTGAAGGGCAACCCCACTACTCTAAACGTAGCTGGTGCGCCAGCTGAGGGGAAGCTCTCACCACCATAGCCAGGTCGGAGGATAATGTGGGAAACCAATCTATGCAGTTTGGAGGCGAAGGTGAGAAACAAGTGAACAATGAGAGTGAAGTTGATGAAACTCGAGGCTTGAGACTGCTCTCGGCTAAAAACCTCATATGCACTGTAGGCCGATGACGTTGCTTTAGCAGCTAAGGCACATGATGGAAAGGAGGTCATGGGAGTTGAGACTCCTGGCCTTGAAAGTGAAATCCTAGGAGTTGAGACTCCAACGGATGCCACTGAAGACCCCAAGGCAGTTGAGTTTGCTGAAGGGAAATTTGTCCAAGACCCTGCTGCAGTTGAGACTGTACACAGGGATGTCGAAGGCCCTCCAGCGGTTGAGACTGCTGAGGGTGTGGAAGGCCCAAAGGAGGTTGAGACTTCATTGGGTAAAGAAGCAGTGAAAGAGCATACTCCTCAGGTAGAGGTAGCTGATGAAGAAGAAGAAATCAGCGCCCTTCATGATTCGCAGGAACATGTTGATATTGAATTCCCAGAATCCGAAGATGAAGCTGAGTCCTCCCCCGTTGATGAATCTAATAAGGACACCGCTAAGGATGCTCAAGCCTCTCGGAGTGAAGCTAGTGAAGCTGCTTTCTGATGAGATTCGTATTGGTTGATGGGCCACCTCCAATGGCACCATCACTCTCCGATGATGCTGATGAGTCAGCTGAGGACCATACTACTCATAAGGAAGCCCTAGCTAATATCGAAGAAGCCGTTAAGACAGTTGAAGGTCAGTCGCTGAGCAGGCTCACATAGCTGCTCAAGCTGAAACTCAATCAGTTCAGCAGGCTAACACGTCTACTCTAGATGCTGGTGATACTAATGTAGTTGAGGCACATCGAGCTGAGGAAATTCGGAAAGAGAAAGGAAAGGCTCCACAAGCTGAAGATGTAGAAATCCCCATTTACCCTGACGAGCTATTCAGGAATCTCTTTCCTTTTGAAGCATGAATTCCCCTTGAAGCTGAATCAGCCGCAGAACAAGCCAAGTGCACCGTCCACTTCCCACCAGAAGAACGCGGAACTCCAGCTGATACAACAATGGTGCCTATAGGTTTTAAATTTGATGCAGTATGGCCAGAGGATGAGTCCGTTTCGTTAGCCGACTTTTGAAAAGCCTTTAAAGCCATCTCAGTCTTGAGATCGAGAAAATGGAGCATGGCTTTGCATCATTAGACCAAAGGCGGATAATCGTGATGCCAATATCACCGAGACATTCTAATAATTTGAGAATGGGTTGGACAAACACAAGCTTTGCGACGAGAGCAGTCCGCTACTTTAAGTCTCTATTTGCGAGAATTGCCAATGTGGAGCTCCGATAATCTCAAGTTCGATGAGCGACAAAGGGACGACATTATAAGGATGGAAGAGTCTCACAAGTCGGACATGGAGTTGCTCAAGCCGCAAAGACAAGAATGAAATTGCCAAATTGGAGAACATGAGTCGCAAGATGATCGGGTTCTCCAAATAGAAATGAAGTCGATGGCGGTGAGTTTAAAGATATGTGGTCCGACTTTCAACATCTTACTCCAAGTCACATGATAATCATGATGAAACTAACAAAGAACTCGATTTCATCCTTGTAGCATGTTCCCGGCTAACTCCACCTTTTGGTGATGATGCTAAAAAGGGGAAAGATGAAGCCTTGAGGAACCGAAGGAAGGGTTAGGGAGTGATAAGGATGGAGATAAAGGAGCGAAAGTAAGGGGGAAGGAAGCTCAATGAAAAATCCCCCATTGAAAATTATGTTTGCCAAAACCCCTCAAAAAGGAGAAGTCACACTTCACTTATCAAAAACTACCTAAAGAGTCGACTGGAAGAGAAAGTCGAGTTGGCGATCAAAGAATCAAGAAGAGCCATCGAAGTTGAGATTGAGAAGGTAGGCGAGAAGAATTCCAAGCGTATTAAAGATATTAGATCAAGGTACGATTGTCCCCCAGCAGGACTATTAAAGGATTCCCCTGCAATTAAGCCCCCGACAAAAATTGCAATGCCCGATGCTGGATGTGAGGCGAGATCACTAGAGGAATTTCAAACTCTAGATGCGGATGGCTACTTCAAGAACTTTACTCTACCACGTATGGGACCCATCTTCGGAGAAGGGTCTCAATTGCGCAAATCACCGATAAGCGTGAGAGAGCTCAAAGATCACTCACCGAAAGGCACCAAGACATTACACTCCCAAAGGAGGAGAGCTGAGTCAACTAGAGGGGGAAGGTTTGGAAGTAGTGGAAGAGGTATAGGCACTCCACCACAACCAAAACCACAAGACATAAAGTGCAAAGTGATCCACATAAGAAGGGATCAACTATCGGATCGGTTTGATCATCTTGCCAACCTTGAAGTTAAGCACAAGAATGAGGAAGTTGTGAGAAGGCAAGAAGCAGAAAATAAGAGAGCTATGCATGAACCAGAAGAAAGACTGCATAGGGATGACCCTACTGCTAAGCGCGTATATGAAAGGAAGAAGAGAGATAATGTAGAGAAGAACAGAAAAAGAGCAGAGGATGACAGAAGGAGAGCAGAAAAGGAAGAGAGAAGAAGGAAGCAGCCGAAGCGTTGAAGATGGTTGAAACCCCTTCAAGTAGTTTACTTAATTGTAAATACATAGCTATAAGTGTTCTGTAATAAAGCTCTGATACTTGTTGTAAATTTGTAAATTTGTTCGGATACATGTTGTAATTCAAATGTATGTATAAGCTCTGATACAATGTATAGAACAACTTTGTAAAGGACAAAAATGCTAGGATCAATAAAATTGACATATTCAAAGCATATATTCTTTGTTACTGCACTGCTTGTGTTTGCTATAATATCTATTTAAATTTTGGAATCATCAACAAAGAGGAAATCGTTAGGAAATTTATTATTAGATTTTGATGATACCATGCAAAACTTAGAATAGAAAGTTGGCACCTCATTTTCCTTGTATTTCTATTTTGTAATAAATTGGATTGCATAAGCTGACTGAAGTCAGCTATGCCGGAGATTGCAAGAAGTCAACTAAAGACTGAAGTAAAGACCTAGCTTTGAGTCAGCTGAGTGAAGTCAAGATGGAAGGCACAGACTTGACTGCAGGAGATCCAACTGAGGAACAACTGAGTAAAGGTTGGAGAAGTGTGGGTCAAGTCAGTCAGGAGCAGAGTCTACCAATTGAATTGACGGTTGAGTCATTCCTAAAAGGTTGGAGCAGACTCAAGTCAAAAGGGTAAAGACAGTTGTCCAGTCAAGTTGACTGATATTAATCCGTTGCACGGAAGTCAAGGATATTACCTAAATTAGTAATACTTTCATGCTGCCATGTCTTAAAATGCTAGCCCCAGAAGCGTGCAAAAGCAATAAACCAATGGGAAGCACTGAAGCTTGTGTCAGGACCTGAAAAGCTGCAGAGTCCTTTAATACGAGTAAACTTCAACATCACAATGCTGCAGGTCAAGAAAAGACAAGCCAATGAACAAGAAAGTGTCATTTGAAAATAGTTTATCTCTTCAACGGGCAAATTTTCAAATGAGCACTATAAAAGGCTGAGAAAGCAAGAGAGAGAAGTTCGAATGACACACGAGAGATCAAACATTCTAAGCAATTGAAAGCAACCAATACTTACAAATATTCTCTCAAGCTTATCAAGAAATTCGTCAAGCTAAAACATTCAAAGGAACTCAATCCAACACACTATGTGAAGGAAAGAATACTTCAACCAGTTGAAGTGGAAAAAGTTTTAAGGACAAAAGGGGTCTACACTCCAAGTTTGAAGGAGCTGTAGTAAGGTTCAAGGTCGAACCAGAAGTTTCAAGCTTGTTGGAAGGTTGTGTGATCAATTCCAAGGGTTTGAAGGGAGCTGAAGTAGCAAGACAGTTGTCTTGTGAAGAAGTTCGAGTCGCGGAGAAGCTTGACTATGTGTTCAAGGTTGTCTCAAGACTGAAGAACTACTTTATAACCTTATATGTTACTTAGTGGATTCCTCCAAGAGTTGGAGAAGAGTGGATTAGAGGAATTACCCCATCCTCGAACCACTATAAAATTTACCTGTGTCATTTACTTACAACATTTTACTTTCTTGCATACATTTATATTTGTTGTTAAGTTAAATTGTCAACCCAGCTGATAATAACATTGTTAAAAAAAAGTGTTAGAAACGTGTTTAAAATTAACAAGGGTGTTAAGTCTTCTGATGTATAAAACCAAATCATCTAAAAAGTTAAGTGTTAGCTGACGCAGTTAAGTTATACTATCAACAGCTCAATCGAGTCTGTTGAGTGGGTAACTTTGCTGAAGTAAGCTAACTTAGCTGTCCCCCAAGCACTTAGCTGATTTGAGTCAACTCTGTTAGGATATTTTAAAAGGACTGAAAAGTGAAAACTTGGTAAGGTTTATTCAACCACTCCCCCTCCCCAACCTCTAAACCTTACATCACACCCCTTGGACCTACAATTTCAAATGACTAAGTGCGTATGCCCACTGAAATTTTCCATATGGTACTGCATCAAGAACACACCACAATCAACATTTGTTGATTCCGATTGCCAAGAGAAATGGACATTTTCCACATTGTATCATTCAACATCTCGAGCTTGGGATGATTATTCTCCATCAGGAAAATACTCATTTCATATACTTCACTGCAAAAACATATGGACGAGTGATATCATTATAAATTGGGAAAAAACGTATGATATTTTTTATATGAAAAGTGATACTTTATATGTGGAAAGTGATACTTTTATGTAAAACGTGATACTTTTCATAGCATTAGAAAATTATGTAAACATCACAATAAAACATATGTAATACTTTGTTTACAATAACTGATATTTTTACGACCAAAAGTAATACTTGTAAGGGAAAAAGTGATACTAGTCACGTAAAAATACAGAAACATCAAAACACAATATTACTTCACATATTAACTACAGAAACCTAAAATACATTTTGAAATCAAAACACTAACAAAATACATGCTCAAATTTAAAACCCAACATACATTTCGGATAAAATACATGCTCAAATTAAAACCTTAAGAAAATACATGCTCAAATTTAAAACCTAACTTACATTTTCAAGAAAAAATCATAAAACAATCTTTTGATAATAACAAAAATCGAAGAGAACCAAAAAAAATAAAAGAAAAAACTGTAGAAAACTGAAGAAATACCTGATTTTTGGTCGAATGGAGGCCAAGCTTCGAACCACTGTGGAAAAACGGAAGAGAAACGCCCAAAAATTGCAAAGAAAAATGAGAGAAAAAATGGGGAAAATCGCAACTTCGAAGAGAGAAGAGAGAACAGAGAGAACACAAAGAAGAAAGGGGCTAATACCAGCGGGTAGAGTAATTCTAGAGTTGGGTAATTTTTAATTTTAGCGGGTTGCGAGTAGGAGACTCGGGTAGTAGGTTTGGAGCTCTATCTCACAGATCTAGATCTTTGAGATAGTCTCATATAAGTTTTTGTGATTCAATATAGTTTTTATGATTGCAAGTTATTGTGTAATATAATAATTAATATATTTCCCTTTTTATCATTTCACATAGTAGGAGTATTTAAAATGAAGAATTATAAATATCAATCAAATCTTTATCTTAGTGGTCCAAAAGAGATTGGTTACATAGGGGTCGGATCCACAATCAAACAGTTAGCTTGATGACAACCAATTATATATCATTACATTGCAAATGGCTAACAAACACAATATTACGCATAATTAAATACATGTATATATATATACACACACAATCAAGGTTAGCAATACGGCCTTAGGTAAATCATGAAACAAAACAAAAATCATTTAGAAATACAAATAATCCCATCAAACAATACAAAGATCATCTGCTTAAGGCTGTATTTGTCGCACAAATACTCTCTTCAAAATGTCCAATTTATAAAAGAGAAATAAATTTCAACAATGTATTTATAAGTTTAAAAAATAGTACTTGAGCCTTTTGTAACTGAACTAAACCTTAAATGTAGTTTTCGTAATTCACCTTTTATTAAATTTGGAAATAATTAATTTTATCAAATAGCACTCGTAGGTTTGATAGTAAAATCAATGTTGGTAATTCGATAGAACAGTCACTACAAGAAAAAATCAGTTTACTTATAGAAAAATATGCATGTATGTATCTATATATAAAAAGAAAATGGTTAATAAATATGTTTTCCCGCCTAAAGAGACTTGCTAAAAAATTTAATGACCTTTTTTTTGCTGATTTTCAATTTACATGGAAAATAGTTCATAAAATGTGAATGTTTGATCTCTTTATTGCTGATTTTTGTTGTCAATAACACCATAAATGCTATCATTAATGTAATCCATAATTTTTGGCCACTATTTTTGAATATAATCACTTCATGTGATTCGATTCTATAATTTTCTATCCATAAATAAAGAAAATATTTTATAGGTAATTAAACCCAGCTGTAAATATATATAAAACAATCATTAGTGTTATCATTAAACACTACATCTGTTTTGGAATAGTATCCACTTAAATTAGTCAGGAAAATATTGGAGCCAGAAATTTCAATATTAAATGCATAAATCCTGATAAAGAGGATCTTTTTCCTTATATAAAAAATAGTAAATAAAGAATATAAGTATGACTCTCTATTTACTCAATTCTGCTAATATTTTTGGAATTATTATTCAAATATTCAAAAAGTCCAAATATATAAGATACAGATTATTATTATTAAAATCTCAAAATCAAACCAGAGAAAATATCAAAAGGTGAAATTCAATTTCCAATTATTAAAGCTTAAGATATAAATCTTTAAAAAAAAAAAGGTAATTTAAGGAAGTCATGTGCAAATATTGAAATAATTCAACAAAATTTGATAAAAGATAACAATAATCGATTTCCTTAAATATACCCGTCAATGCAGCTATAAATATGAGTTTTCACTCATATTCTTTTTACCACATTCTTCGCTCAAGAATACGTGATTTCTCTTGAGATAATATTTCTACCATTTTCGCAAAAGCATAATGGCATCGATGATGATAGTGACCAAGAATATCAACATGAGCAATTGACAATGGGCAATGTAGTTCCTATTGGTCCGTCTCTATGATAAGCTTACATATAATAACAGAAGCCAAACACAATAAATGGAATATGAGTTTCAAGATGCTGAGGTATAAAATATTTTTGCAATATTATATTCATCCTATTTAAAAAAATTAAGAACCATGTAATGAAAACTCTAATGCTATTTTTTATTAAATCTATCAATATATTTTTTAAATAATATAGAAGATCTGATTACATAAATTGATTGGTTATATATATTAACTTACAGAAAAAATTCCGTTAATTTACGAAAATAAATTCATATGCAATTTTACAACACAGAAACAATCTCATTATACCAAAATATAAAGCCCAGCAGCAAAAAAACGCATTATCAATACAAAGAAGCTATAGCAAGATATCAATATAGAGAAATAAACAAGAACCAATACAGACAACCAACACAAATAGCCACATCAGGATATTCATGCATGAGATAATAAAACTAATGCTAAATCTATTTGTCAACATAATAATTCACAAAAAACATAATAAATCCAAAATGACATCTAAATACAAATATATTCTAACAAATTGATTTTTTCTGTAATACATAAATTATTCCAAAATGATGACTTATCTGATATTAGATGATTATCTTCATCAGCTTCTTCGTTTGTCGAATCATTCCGCGTCCTTTGTAAAAAAATGGCATAGTTCAAATAAAATAGCGATTAAAAGTTATATTTGTTTCAACAACTTTGACCAAATTCAAAAGTTGCTTTAACTTCCAAAAATTTGAGTAATTTTAATAAATTTAATTACATATCAATATATGTCATCACTAATGACATTACAACAGTACAAAAATCTAAAATATTTATCATATTTGTGTTCAAACAACAAGTTTTATTTGTGCATGGCAAATGACAATACATAACCGGTTAATCTAAAATGGCATAAGTGAGTAAGATAATAGTGAAGACTACATCACCAAGATGTTTACATACACTCACGGTGTAGGATTAACTGATTTTGCAGCTTAGAGTCTTTTTCAATGGTGACTTAAAAGCAAGAACATAACTTAGAAAAAGACCACAGAATTAAAACAAAACAGAACAATTAGGGTGTTTGACTAAATATATTATTTTATTCTCCAGATTGGTCAGATAAAAAATATTGTTCAAAGTTGTTCAAAACTTATAACGAATATCTATTTAGAGTAAACTAAATATAAAAAAAAATAGGAACTTTTCACAGAAATGAAAGAAAAACCCATGTGAAAAATACTAAAAAAAAACATGTGTAGTATATACACATTTGGATAAATATTAATAAAAAATATCGTTCAATATATGATTAGAGTCGGAATTAATTTTGTTCTACCGCTAAACACCGGTATATCCCCTGTAAATCAACAAAATGAAGGGTTAGTTCATTTTTTCTAACAAATAAATAAAATAAAATGAATAAATCATCCCACAAAATTAGTGTGCTTACATCTTTTATTATTGTGGACCTCCATAATAGTATTTCATTGTCATCCCACAATCAATCTGACTCTAAGATTATGACATCGAGCCATATTGTTTCTGTCAAAAGAATATAAACATCAATAAAATATTTACATTTATTTATAAACATTGACAAAACAAAAAATGATATATGAATTATAAAAAATAATTATTCTATTTGATAATAAATATACTCGCATGCTTCCAGTTTCAATGTAGAATTTAATAAATCAATAATAAGAGATCTTTAGTAACAAAATTATGTTAATTGATCATATTAGTCATTAACTTCATATTTTTTGCAACTTGAAAATGATAAATAATTATACTAAAAATATTTTTTCCAAAACTAATTAGTTTATATATAGCTTGCAGATTATTATTATACTTTATATATAGTTTATAGATTATTAATTAATTTCTAGGATTATTTGATTCAATATTTTGGCCAAAGATAAGTCTGGATTCAATTTTTCCCCAAATACTCATTATTTTTACAACTTAAATATCCAACGAAATTGAATATTGATATGAAAAAACTTCAACTCTTTCACAAAAAATATCAGATATGAAACAAATAAGTTTATATCTGAATTTATTTTCCATATTTTGTAGGATCTGAAAAAAATATACCAATAAATATACAACATCAAGCTATGATCTATTTTTTGTCAATAAAAATAAAAGATCTCTCAACAAAAATGGTTATTTCCCCCATGTATAATCGGATCCGATCAAAAAACACTCATACTTTTTACAACTTAAATGTTCGAAAAATAATAAATATACAATGAACTCTAATATTAAAATGAAAAATAGAAAACCAATAATATTATTATCTCTGACAAAGAAATTCAGATTTTGATGCGGAAAAATCATATTTGTAACAAATAGGTTTAGATCTCAACTTCTTTTCTATATTTTAGCAGATCTGAAAATAAAAATTGATGATGTATAAAAATTAAGGACTAATCTAAGGACTTACGACGCCAAGGAATAGAACCGAAGTCAATCAAAGTGTTGGAACGATTGACCCAAAGATTCGAGGTTGACCGGACGTCGGCATAACCTGCAAAACAGAACCCCATGGTGGTCCCCAGGGGTAGATACTTCGATACTTAAGTTAGTGTTTGCTTGTAGAGATTGTGAGTAGTGAGTTTTTCGTATCCCTCTTACCTAGAGCCAAGTTCCTCTTTTATAGACCTTGGTTACCTATCTGGCCAAGGACTCCTACCGAGGTTAGACTCCTTAGCAATTTTTTCGAGGCTGGACTCCTCAAATAGTTAAGATAAGTCTTATCACCAGATGCTCCTCAGTCAGTTAAGATAGGTCTTATCTCCAGATAGCTGTCACATTAGTGGTACACGTGTCATATCGTCACAATGCCATGTATCGATGTCATAATTATCCTCATCACTTATTTACCCCTGGGGACCACCCCGGGGTTCTATTTTGCAGGGTACGCCGACGTTCGGTCAACCTAGCTTTTCATTCATTTCTTCCAATTTCAGTTTAAGGTTATTCTCTTCAACGATCTCAGTGCCTGTCTTTCCAAGGTCTCTTCTAGATATGACTTCAGCTTCATCGTTGAAAGCTTTGGATCATTGGGCATGGCTAATTCTTTTTCTTTGTTAGGTCTATTACCCAAGGACCCCTCTTTGTCAATGAGTCCTCTCATTAACAATTTCAGTTCGCGAAGATCTTTTTCCATCTTTTGTAGACGTTGAGCATCTGCTGTCGGGATTCCTTGATCATCCCGAGGCCTATGTTCGTGAATACGATTATCCTCATGTATTGATGCGCGAGAGTTAGCACGGCTACCCTCGGCATGTTCTGTAGGCTGATATTCAACATGCGTATTTCGACTATTCTCGGTATTCCTCTTCAGTGGTGCCATTTTTGCTCAGACCTAGTCGTTGTTTCCACAGACGGCGCCAACGAATGATGTATAAAACTCAAGGACTAATCTGAGGACTTACGATGCCAAGGAGGAGATCCGAAGTCAACCAAAGGGTTGGAACGATTGACCTAAAGATCCGAGGTGACAAGTATTGCAGATTTCATCGCGGCCATGGTCACGACACTGAAGACTACGAAACTTTGAAAAATAATAATTGAGGTCTTGATACGAAGAGGTTATCTTGATAGTTTTGTGGCTAACAACCGAGGAATTACTATGATGCTTGTAAAATATATGTGATTTAGGGGCTTAAAATGATATATAATTGATACATTTGCATGTATATTCAGTGCGTTTTGGTTGGTTTCCTTTGTTGGGCGTGATACTGTGTATTCTTGTAACTTCTTACAGGAAATGAAGCTAAATTGGATACAAAATGATATCACGGTCCAAAGTATAGGTCAAGAGCTAATCTACGAGCAAATATGTGAAGGAGAGAAGTACGGACGGTCGAAAAAAAGGAAATTTCCTTCAGAAACGTCCAAATGCGCTAACAATTTCCAGCACTGACAGGGTTTAGTATTTTGGCTATAACTTTCTCTACAAAATTGATATTGCGGTGATTCAAGTGGATATGGAAAGCTAAGAGAAAGGGCTACAAACTTAATGAGACCCCAGGAGCAAATTCGGACAAAAACACGTACAAAAACACGTCACATGGCCGGATCGTATGGTGTCACATGGTCGTGTGAAAATGCCGGTGTGGAATGACACAACCATGTGAAAAAGGGACAAAAACAGAGGACGGAACCAAGCCCGCACGACCAGACCATGTGCGCCCACACCGGCGTGTGGAAAAGGCCAAAAGTCCACACAATCGTGTGGTGCCACACGGCCAAGCCATGTGGGACACTGCCAAAAGCATGTTTTGGAGTTCTTTTCACGTTCAAACTCTACAAGTGACCTCTCCAAGCACCTATATAAAGGGGACCAATGCCTGAACGAATTTAAATCATCATATATCATCCAATACAAGTTCGTACAGAGAAAACACATCAAATAACACAGGAACGAAGAAATCGAAGAGCTTCTGAGAGCAAAAGGCTAGGTCGCGAAGAACACCACAAGGCTTTCGTATCTTCGGGAGCACAAGATTTTCGAGGGCTTGGAAGGAGAATCCATTCTGACAAGAAGGATTTTTCTTTCTACGTCAAAGATCTCTTGTCTGTGCTTAAACGATGTCATAATATTAATTTGAATTTGTCTATGAGTTTATAATCAATGTTTGGCATATCTTTTGGATCTTATGGGCATAATCAAAACTGTGGATTCATATTAAATATGATTATTTGTTTTCTTAATTAGTTCATACTTTCTATTTTATGAATTCGAGTGCATATTATTCATTGTTTTTTATTTGGCCAATAATTTGCATGTCATACTTGTTAGTCCATAATTCGGGAGGTGAGTTCTAACGAGACGAAATTCAAATTCACACATAAAGGGTAATTCATCGTGAGACTACTTCTGTTTATGGGGAGTATTTCAATTCAAAGATCTTTTGGGAGTTAATAATAGTTGTGATTGTTCGGGAGACCTCAATTATTATTAATCTACTATTTATGCACCACCCGGGTGGGGGAATAAACTATTTTAGCATTTAATATTGAAAAAATATGTTGGGATTATGTGCCTAAGGTTGCTCCTATAAATGTTGTAAATACTTGTGGGGTTCGTAAATTTATTTTTATTTTTCTTTTATTTTCAATTTTTAGTTATAATAACTTGATTTTCGGTCGCTTCAATAAAATTGGAATACGATGTTATTAGAGCCTAAGTGCTTCGAATATCCATCCTTGAGGAATACGATCTTGCTTGCCATTATTCTATAAACTACACTGTACACTTGCAGTTGTATGATCCAAATCCGGGGATTGATTAGATTCCACTTAGATATAGTAATAAGTAGTCCAATCTTAATTGAAGCATTTTTTGTAAATATATATTTTCTCTTTTTTAATTTTTTTATTTCATTTTTCTTCTTCTTCGTTTCTAACATCGTTTTTGTTGAATGCGAGACTGAAATCTTTGGAGATACAAGTAGCCCAAATCACAACTGCAGTGGGAGGCCAACATCTAAAGGGCAAATTCCCAAGTGATACTGAACTTAATCCGAGAAAATAGCGCAATGTCATTCGTCTGATGGATGGTACAGAATATGAGGGCTCAATGATTTCAACCGACACGGTTCAATGAAAGTGATGCTAGAAATCTGAGTCTGACTGAAGACGAAAATCATAGCGATTTTTGAGAGGCAACCCAAGAAACGTCGCGACAAACCCCGGGGTTACCAAAAAAAAAAACAAAAACAAAAAAAAAAAAAAAAAAAAAAAAAATTAAAAAAATTAAAAAATAAAAGGAAAAAAATGACAGACGAACACAGGTGTGTGGACGCACATGACCTGATCGTGCGATCTACTTCTCCAATTTCAAATTTGACGAACAAGCTTCCCTACTTCACCGGAACAATCCAGGTATGTACTTTTTCCGCATTCCACTTTCTTTTTATATATCCTCATATGTTCGGGGCGAAGCATATTCTAAGTTTGGAAGGATTGTCAAGAATGCGTAATTTAGTACTTTTCTGCATTTTGCATTGCATTTAGGATTGCATGTAGAAGCACTTTGCATAAAATGTTAGGGAAAAAAATTCAATTTTTTGTTTATTTTATTATTTTAGCACGTTTACCACTTTAGCACGTTAAATTGTTTTTGTGTGTGGTTTTAATTCAGTTTTATACCCAGCTCCTATATGATTTTACTATGAATATTTTATGGAATGAGATAACATATTTGTGGGACTAATGTAATAAATTGTTAGGAGGAAAGTTATTTATTTGGTTGGCATTTATTAAGAAAATTGGGTATTTGAGCATGATGCGAAAAATAAGCCTTTGAGCTTTTGTACTTTCAACTGCTTTATATTATGCAGACTTATTTTTCTTGAGTGTGTCATTCATAATTGATAGAACTCTAGAACTTGCTCTGGTATCTTCATTGAAGCCATGTGTGTGTACAATTTTTGAACATGATTTAAGGCAATCTTTATTTAACCTACTTAGCCTAAAAAGTCTACCTATGAACTAATGATTCCCTAGTTAGCCAAATTTGAGCCAAAACTATTATTCTAAGCCACATTGATCTTTAAAATTTGAACGTGTTTTCATCCCTAAAATTCTTGGGCTTATAGAAAATAAATAAGTTTGGGGGAGATGTGGTGAAAATTTATAACAAATGAGAGGAAGTTTGCAAAAGAAAGAGGGATGAGCAGTATCTGGGTAAATGAAAAAAAAATACATGAAGCTCGAAAAAGAAAAAATCTCTAGAAAATAAAATCGAGAAAATCGAGCAAAAGAAAGAAACAAATTCTGAACATAGTAGAAAAAAATGAGAGCTTGAACCTATAAAAACAAAAGAAAATTAGCAAAAAAGACCTAAGAATGAGAAAGGAGAAACAAGGGTGGGGTTGAGTTGAAAAAGAAACATATCTTGAGAAAAATGAGTATTATGCTAAAATTGGGTTGATGAATTGCAAGTCTGTGTGCATAAATTCTATTTTCTCAAGTCAAGTCTCTTAATTCAAAATTTCCTTACCCTTACCAAAGAGCCTACATTACAACCAAATGAAAAGTCATTTTTGACTCTTAGATTGTGCACACAAAAGTTGTCGAGATGTTAGACGATTTGCAAGTTTATGGTAGTTCTACTTTCATTGAATTGAATTTGAGCGTAAACACTATCTATACACTTTGAGAGTTGAGTGATACACTATTACTTGTGAGTCGCGATGTCAAGTACCCGAGAGAGTATTGATTATGCCGAGTTTATGAATGATGACTTCTTGATAATGAATTGCATGATTTACTTGAGTATGGAGTCATATGAGATTAAATATTTATAGTGTTCTTGTGTGTTCTTTTTATCCCTTGATATCATTTTTAGTTTGCTCGAGGACGAGTAATGCTTTAAGTTTGGGGGATTTTGATGCGTGTAAAATATGTGTGCATTTATGAGCTTAAAAGGATATATAATTGATACATTTACGTGTATATTCAGTGTGTTTTGGTTGGTTTACTTTGTTGGACATGATACTGCGTATTCTTGTAACTTCTTACAGGAAACGGAGCTAAATTTAATATAAAACGATATCACGTTCCAGAGTATAGGTCAAGCGCTAAGCTACAAGCAAATATGTGAAGCAGAGAAGCATGGACGATGGAACAAAAGGAAATTTCCTTCAAAACGTCCAAATGCGCTAACAGTTTTCCAGCACTGACAGGATTTAGTATTTTGGTCATAGCTTTCTCTACAAAATTGTTATTTCGGTGATTCAAGTGGATATGGAAAGCTAAGAGAAAGTGCTACAACTTTAACGAGACCCCAGGACCGAATTCTGACAAAAACTTGTCACACGGCCGAATCGTGTGGTGTCACATGGCTATGTGAAAATGTCGTGTGGAATGACACAATCGTGTGAAAAAAGGACGAAAACAGGGGACGGGACCAAGCCCGCACGACCCAACCATGTGAGCCCACATGGGCATGTGGGAAAGGCCAAAGATCCACACAACCGTGTGGTGACACACGCCAGGCCATGTCGGACACTGCCAAACGCATTTTTTGAAGTTCTTTTCCCGTTCAAACTCTACAAGTGACCTCTCCAAGCACCTATATAAAGGGGACCAGGGCCTGAACGAATTTAAATCATCATATATCATCAAATACAAGTTCGTACAGAGAAAACACATCAAATAACAGAGGAATGAAGGAATCGGAGAGCTTCTAAGAGCAAAAGGATAGGTCGCGAAGAACACCACAAGGCTTTTGCATCTTCGGGAGCACAAGAGCTTCGAGGGCTTGGAATGAGAATCCTTCCTGACAAGAAGGGGTTTTCTTTCTATGTCTAAGATCTCTTGTATGTGCTTAAACGATGTCATAATATTTATTTGAATTTGTCAATGAGTTTGTAATCAATGTTTGGCATATCTTTCGGATCTTAGGGGCATAATCAAAATTGTGGATTCATGTTAAATATGATCATTTATTTTCTTAATTAATTTATGCTTTCTATTTTATAAATTCAAGTGATTATTCTTAATTGCTTTTTATTAGGCCAAAAATTTTCATGTCATACTTACTAGTCCATAATCAGGGAGGTGAGTTCTAACGAGACAAAAATCGAATTCAGACATAAACAGGGTAATATATCGGAGACTACTTCTGTTTGTGGGGAGTATTTCAATTCAAAGATCTTTTGGGATTTAATAAGTTAATAACAGTTGTGACGGATCGAGAGACCTCAATTATTATTAATCTACTATTTATGTGCCACCCGGGAGGGAGAATAATTTATTTTAGGAGTTGAACCCATAGAATTGCATGAATTGGATTTTAAAACTTTAATTGCATTTAATATTGAAAAAATAAGTTGAGATTATGTGCCTAAGATTGCTCATATATATGGTGAAAATACTTGTGGGATTCACAAATTGATTTTTATTTTTCTTTTATTTTTGATTTTTAGTTAAAATAACTTGATTTTCGATTGCTTCAATAAAATTGGAATACGATGTTATTATAGCCTAAGTGTTTCGAATATCAATCCTTGAGGAATACGACTTTGCTTGCCATTATTCTATAAACTACACTGTATACTTGCAGTTGTACGATCCAAATATTTTTGGCGAACAAGTTTTTGGCGCCGTTGTTGAAGATTGATTAGATTCCACTTAGATATAGTAATAAGTAGTCCAATTTAATTGAAGCATTTTTTTGTAAATAAGTTTTTCTCTTTTTTGGTTTATTTTTATTTTATTTTTCTTCTTCTTCATTTCTAACATCGTTTTTGTTGAATGCGAGACTGAAATCTTTGTAGATACAAGTAGCCCAAATCGCAATTGCAGTGGGAGGCCAACATCTGAAGGGCAAATTCCCAAGCGATACTGAACTTAATCCGAGAAAGCAGTGCTATGCCATTCGATTGATGGATGGTACAGAATCTGAGGGCTCAAAGATTTCAATCGACATTTGTTCAATGAAAGTGATGCTAGAAATCTGAGTCTGGCTGAAGACGAAAAACTTAGCGCTTTGTAGGAGGCAACCCAACAAACGTCGCGACAAACACCGGGGTTACCCAAAAAAAAACAAAAAAAAATATTGAAAAAAGAAAAAAAGGAAAAAAAAATTAAAAAAGGGGAAAAAATCACAGACAAACACGGGTGTGTGGATGCACACGACCTGATCGTGTGATCTGCTTCTCCAATTTCAAATTTGACGGACAAGCTTCCCGGCTTCACCGGAACAATCCAGGCAAGTAATTTTTCCGCATTCCTCTTTCTTTTGATAATTTCCTCATATGTTCGGGACGAAGCATATTCTAAATTTTCTCATGCGTAATTTAGTATTTTCCTATATTTTGCATTGCATTTAGGACTGCATGTAGAAGCACTTTGCATAAAATTTTCGGAAAAAAAAATCAATTTTTTGTTTATTTTATTGTTTTAGCACGTTTACCGCTTTAGCACGTTAAATTGCTCTTGTGTGTGGTTTTAATTCAGTTTTTATGCCCAGCTCCCGTATGATTTTACTATGAATATTTTATGCAATGAGATAACATACTTGTGGGAATAATGTGGTAAATTGTTGGAGGAAAGTTATTTATTTGCTTGGCATTTATTAAGAAAATTGGGTATTTGAGCATGATGCGAAAAATTAGCCTGTGAGCTTTTGTGCTTTAAACTGCTTTATATTATGCAGACTTATTTTTCTTGAGTGTGCCATTGATGATTGATAGAACTCTATAACTTGCTCTGGTGTCTTCATTGAAGCCATGTGTGTGTACAATTTTTGAAAATGATTTAAGGCCATCTTTGTCTAACCTACTTAGCCTAAAAAGTCTACCTATAAACTCATGATTTCCTAGTTAGCCAATTTTGAGTCAAAACTATTATTTTGAGCCACATTGATCTTTAAAATTTGAACATGTTTTTATCCTAAAACTCTTGGGCTTATAGAAAATAAATAAGTTTGGGGGAGATGTGGTGAAAATTTATAAAAAAAAGAGAGGAAGTTGGCAAAAGAAAGGGGGATGAGCAATATCTGGGTAAATGAAAAGAAAAAATACATGAAGCTCGAAAAAACAATCTCTGAAAAGAAAATCGAGAAAATCAAGCAAAAGAAAGAAAAAAATTATGAACATAGTGAAAACAAATGAGAGCTTGAGGCTAGAAAAACAAAAGAAAATTGGCAAAAAAGGCCTAAGAATGAAAAAGGAGAAACAAAAGTGGAGGTGAGTTGAAAAAGAAACATATCTTGAGAAAAATGAGTATTATGTTGAAATTGGGTTGGTGAATTGCAAGTCTGTGCGCATAAATTCTATTTGCTCAAGTCAAGTCACTTAATCCAAAATTTCCCTACCCTTACCAAAGAGCTTACATTGCAACCAAATGAAAAGTCCTTTTTGATTCTTAGATTGTGCACACAAAAGTGGTCGAGATGTTAGAGGATTTGCAAGCTTATGGTAGTTCTACTTTCATTGAATTGAATTTGAGCGTAAACACTATCCATACACTTTGAGAGTTGAGTGATACAATACTACTACTTGTGAGCGATGTCAAGTAACCGAGAGAGTATTGATTATACCGAGTTTATGAATGATGACTTATTGATAATGAATTGCATGATTTACTTGAGTATGGAGTCATATGAGATTAAATATTTATAGTGTTCTTGTGTGTTCTTTTTACCCCTTGATATCATTTTTAATTTGCTCGAGTGTTTGGGGTGCGCGTCTTTTTTTCCCCCCTATCGATGTGTCTCAGACACTACTAAATGTTATGCCGTATGGAGTCGTTGTTTCTGTTTATCCCGTCCTCTAATATTACTTGAGTGCTTATAAGTATCTATTTCCAGGTCTCCCTATGCTACGAGCATTTTAAGTTTGGGGGATTTTGATGTGAGTAAAATATATGTGCATTAAGGGGCTTAAATGATATATAATTGATATATTTGCAGGTATATTCAGTGTGTTTTGGTTGGTTTCCTTTGTTGGGCGTGATACTGTGTATTCTTGTAACTTCTTACATGAAATGGAGCTAAATTGGATATAAAATGATATCACGTTCCAAAGTATAGGTCAAGAGCTAAGCTACGAGCAAATATGTGAAGGATAGAAGCACGGACGATCGAACAAAAGGAAATTTCCTTCAAAAACGTCCAAATGCGCTAACAGTTTTCAACACTGGTAGGGTTTAATATTTTGGCCATAACTTTCTCTACAAAATTGCTATTGAGGTGATTCGAGTGATTATGGAAAGCTAAGAGAAAGGGCTACAACTTTCATTAAGACCCCAGGAGCAAACTCGAACAAAAACACAGACAAAATCACATCACACGGCCGGATCATGAGGTGTCACATGGCCGTATGAAAATGTCGGTGTGGAATGATACGACCGTGTGAAAAAGGGACGAAAATAGGGGCGGAACCAAGCCCACATGATCCCACACGGGCGTGTAGGAAAGGCCAAAAATCCACACAACCATGTGGTGTCACACGGCCAGGCCGTGTGGGACACTGCCAAACGCGTTTTTCAGAGTTCTTTTCTCGTTCAAACTCTACAATTGACCTCTCCAAGCACCTATATAAAAGGGACCAAGGCTTGAACGAATTTAAATCATCATATTCATCCAATACAAGTTCATACAGAGAAAACACATCAAAGAACATTGGAACGAAGGAACCGAAGATCTTCTGAGAGCAAAAGGCTAGGTCGCGAATAACACCACAAGGGTTCGCATCTTCGGGAGTACAAGAGCTTCCGGGGCTTGGAAGGAGAATCCATCCTGACAAGAAGGGATTTTCTTTCTATATTTAATATCTCTTGTCTATGCTTAAACGATGTCATAATATTGATTCGAATTTGTCTATGATTTTGTAATTAATGTTTGGCATATCTTTCGGATCTTAGGTGCATAATCGAAACTGTGGATTCATGTTAAATATGATTATTTATTTTCATAATTAATTCATGCTTTCTATTTTATGAATTCGAGTACTTATTCTTAATTGCTTCTTATTTGGTCAATAATTTACATGTCATACTTGTTAGTCCATAATCCGGGAGTTGAGTTCTAATGAGGCGAAAATCGAATTCAGACATAAACAGGGTAATGTATTGGGAGGCTACTTCTGTTTGTGGGGAGTATTTCAATTGGGGAGTATTTCAATTCAAATATCTTTTGGGAGTTAATAATAGTTGTGATTGTTTGGGAGACCTCAATTATTATTAATCTACTGTTTGTACACCACCCGGGAGGGTGAATAAACTATTTTTGGAGTTCAACCCATAGAATTGCATGAATTGGTTTTTAAAACTTTAATTGCATTTAATATTGAAAAAACATGTTGAGATTATGTGCCTAAGGTTGCTCCTATAGATGGTGAAAATACTTGTAGGGTTCGCAAATTTATTTTTCTTTTTTTTTCGATTTTTAGTTAAAATAACTTGATTTTCGGTCGCTTGAATAAAATTGGAATACGATGTTATTATAGCCTAAGTGTTTCGAATATCAATCTTTGAGGAATACGACCTTGCTTGCCATTATTCTATAAACTACACTGTACATTGTCATTTGTATGATCCAAATATTTTTGGCGAATATCCTCCACCTAAAGAAAGAAATCCAAGAGAACGAAACCCCAATATGCCAAACCAAAGGGGTAGAAGTCTGAGGAGAGACCATCCACCCACAACATGAGTCATAGCCGTTATTGCAGGAAGGCTTTCGGGAGGAGAAACCAGCTCTGCTAGAAAATCATACGCTAGACAACCTCAAACAGAAGATGCACGAGGAAAGAGACCTCGGACAGATGAATCTATTACATTCACCTGTGAAGATTTGGAAGGAATCCTTACCTCTCATGATGATCCTATGGTTATTAGCCTGGCCATAGCCAATTATGAGGTAAAGAGGGTTTTGGTGGATAATGAAATTCGGCAGACATCTTGTTCTATGATGGCTTCGAGAAAATGAGAATTGGTAAAGAACTTCGAGAAAATGAGAATTCGGCAGACATCTTGTTCTATGAAAACTCCACTGGTTGGTTTCACAGGAGAGGTTGTGGAGCCAGAAAGAATAATTACTCTCCCGCTCACTGTCGGGGACCGACCTCAACAGATAGCAGTTATGATTGTTTTTCTGGTTGTAAGGGTACCTTCTAGTTACAATGTCATCCTTGGATGACTGGGATTGAATAAGATGAGGGCTATCATTTCCACTTACCATATGCTCATGCAGTTCCCCACTGAACATGGTGTTGGACGAGTCCGAGGAGACCAAGGAGTGGCAAGACAATGTTATGTTGTTTCACTCAAAGGAAAGACAAAATCTTCAAAGATGTTAGCTATTGAAAGTTTGGAGCCTGAAGACAAAGGTCAAAAGCCGGGTGAACCAATGGAATACCTAGTTTCTATTCCACTTTATGAAGGGAACCAGGAAAAGGTTGTGAATATAGGGTCTTTGCTAGATGAAGATGTACGAACAAAGCTTATTCAATTCCTAAGGGAGAACACTGACGCATTTTGGAGTCCATCCGACATGTCGGGGATTGATCCTGATGTCATAGTTCATAAACTTAATGTGAACCCTGACTTCAGACCCATAAGGCAAAAGAAAAGAAGTTTCGCACCAGATAGAATCCAGGCCATGAATGAAGATGTGGACAAGCTCCTTGACGCTGATTACATAAGAGAGGTTGACTACCCTGACTGGTTGTCAAACGTTGTTCTAGTTCATAAACCCAATGGCAATTGGAGAATGTGCATAGACTTAACGAGCTTAAATAAAGCATGTCCAATGGATAGCTTTCCTCTCCCAAGGATTGACCAACTGGTAGATGACACGGTTGGATGTGAACTTCTTAGCTTCATGGATGCATTTCAGGGATACCATCAAATAAGAATGCATCCAGATGATGAAGCAAAGACCTTATTTGTCACTGAGCGAGGATTGTATTGTTACAAGGTCAGATTGGTAAACAAAATATTCAAAGGTCAGATTGGACGAAATATGGAAGTATTTTTGGACGATATGTTAGTGAAGAGCCAACGGGCAGAGAACCACTTTGCAGACCTCAGCGAAACTTTTGCAGTGTTAAGGTATTACAAGATGAAACTTAACCCTAGCAAATGTTCCTTTGGCATAACCTCTGGAATGTTCCTTGGCTATATGGTTACTCAACGAGAGATCGAAGCTAATCCACATAAAATTGAAGCATTGGCGGACATGAACCCTCCCCAATCAGTGAAAGATGTTCAGAAACTTACGGGACGATTGGTGGCCCTTAGCGTTTCTTATCTAAATCTGCAAAGAAGAGCTCACCATTTTTTCAAGATTTTAAGGAATGCCAGGAATTTCTCATAGACTGATGATTGTCATAGGGCTTTCAAGGACCTAAAATCATACTTGGGTTCTCCTCCACTCTTGACAAAGCCCCAACGGGGAGATGTGTTATACTTATATCTTGGAGCCTCAGATGCAGCTGTAAATTCTGTATTGCTTAGAGAAGAAAATGGACTTAAAAAACCAATTTACTATGTAAGTCGAGTCCTTATAGGTGCCTAGTTGCGCTATCCAAAGATCGAGAAATTGGCTTTCATAGTAGTGGTCTCAGCTCATAAGTTGAGACCATATTTCCAAGCACATACTGTGGTGGTGCTCACTGAACAACCTTTGAAGCAAATCTTTCAAAAGCCCAGAGACTTCAGGGAGGTTGGTAAAATGGTCAGTTGAGCTTAGAGAATTTGACATTCAATTTTGACCTCGACTCGTTATAAAAGCCCAGGTCTTAGCTGATTTCGTAGTGGAATGCACTGCCAACGACGAGGTTGTCAGAACCTCGGCCACAGAGAATGAGCCCAACCCTGACACTGAAGGCAAAAACATTTGGACCTTGTATGTCGATGGCTCTTCAAACGAAGGAGGGAGTGGCGTTGGCCTAAATTTGACAAGCCCTGAAGGTTATGTCTTTGATTATGCATTAAGATTTGATTTCAAGACATCAAACAATGAGGCTGAGTACGAAGCTCTAATTATTGGGTTAAAGATAATATTAGAGGTTAGAGCCAAGCAAGTGGAATCCTATAGTGACTCTTAGTTAGTGGTTCATCAAGTCAAAGGAGATTATGAGGCCAAGGATACCACAATGATCAAATATCTCAAGAAGGTGAAGGATCTGAGACCTCAGCTTGACTACTTCAGAATACAACATGTCCCGCGAACAGAAAATGCTAAAGCTAATACGTTATCTAAGCTTGAAACTTCGCCTTATCATGAACTGATCAAGACAGTACCAGTTGAGATCCTTCCCAAACACAACATTGAAGAAGATCAAGTTATGAGAGTAGACTAAGAGCCTAGTTGGATGGACCCTATAACAAATTATTTAAAGGATGGAAAGTTTCCCGAGGACAAACATGAAGCTAGGAGAATCATGTATCGCTTAGCTTGGTACACTCTCATTGGTGATCATCTGTACAAACATTCATATGTTATGCCTTACCTTCGATGTCTTCGACCTAGTGAAGCAGGCTATGCTCTCAGAGAAGTACACGAAGGTGTGTGGCAATAACTTGGGGGGCAGAGCTCTAGCTCAAGTAATCATACGGCATGGGTATTATTGGCCGACCTTGTGGCAAGATGCTACGAACTTTGTCAAGAAATGTGAGAAGTGTCAAAGGCATGCCAATATCACGCATTCCCCGGCAGTGCCGATGTCTTCAATATCCACTCCTTGGCCCTTTTCGGTATGGGGAATGAATATCTTGGGACGATTCCCTCAAGCCAATGGGCAAAAAAAGTTCCTATTTGTGGCTATAGATTATTTCACAAAGTAGGCTGAAGCTAAGACCTTGGTTCACATCACTGAAAAACAAATAAGGAGTTTTGTATGAAAGTCTATCATTTGTCACTTTGGATATCCAAAGGCAATTGTTACAGACAATGGAAAGCAGTTCGATAATGAGTGGTTTCGCGAGTTTTACGCAGGCCTCAGCATCGACCTTAGAACCACCTCAGTCACCTATCCACAGTCGAATGGTCAGGCCAAGATGACAAACATGACCATCTTGCAGGCTCTGGATGCGGATGTATGAAGCCAAGGGTCTCTGGGCTGACGTCCTTCTGGAAGTGTTGTGGGCTTACCAAACGATGCAAAGACAGCTACCATAGAGACCCCTTTTAGCATGAGCTTTGGCTCAGAGGCGGTCATCCTAGTAGAGATTGGACTTCCAAGCTCAAGAATTGAGAACTTTGATGTAGAGAATAATGTGGAGGGACTCAGGGTTAACCTTGATCTCATTGACGAGCATAGAGAAAGAGCCAGGGTCAAGATGGCTGCTTATCAGCAAAGGGTAGCCAAATATTACAATGATCGTTTCAAGTCTCGATACTTTTGTCCCGGCGACTTTGTCCTTAGGAAAGCTCAATTCAACTACCAAGAAAGACACAACCAGTTATCCCCTAACTGAGACGGCCCTTATTGAATTTGCAAAGTTGTGAAAGAGGGCACATACAAGTTGGAAGATCTTGGGGGCAAGCATATACCCAGATCTTGGAATGCTGAGCATCTGAGTAGATATTATCAGTAGGCTAGGTAGTATTTTTATTTCTTTGTATTTGATTCTTTTTAGCACCAAGGTTAAACAATTTCGTTGTTACCAAATTTATTTTTAAGTTGCAAATAAAAGTTATTCCTTTTATAAATGATTCTTGGAACCAACTAGGTAACATAGGATTGCAATGGACTACCATTGCCAATTGTAAAGATAGGATTGCAGAGGAGGACCACTGCCCATATCGAAAGGGATGGGTAATCCCAAGTTTGATATTAATTCCGAGGATCAATCCTTGGAAATAAAGTCTTAACCTTGCTTAGGCTCTAAGGAGAAGTGGTGACGCCTGAACTGATCAACCAACTAGCAACCATGGAAAAACTCCTTGGGAAATGATCTGGAAATTATCCAGATCCAATTATTCGTCTATGGATTGATCTCCTAAGATAAAATAGTTGAGGCCTTTACCGGCCAAGGAAGGGTATGACCTGAACCACAAGGCTAAGGACTCCTCCAAATCTAATTCCATGCAATTGGATACCTTTCAACTCTGAAACACCAAGGGACCACATAAAGGAAACTCCTGGTGGAAAATTCAGAAAATTATGGTAAAAGCTTGGCAAATTTCAAAGTACGTTTTGATCAATTCATACAGAAGTAAACATTGTCATAACCCGGAACTTTACATTTTAATTATCGTGGTTAATCAATCATAAGCATAATTACACGCATTTTTGACATCTAATACTAGATTGCATGTACATTCCTGAAATTTAAATTTTAGCAAAATTGTATTAGCTTTCACTATGTTTGACATTTATAGATTGCACTTGATAAACATAGAAATAAGGGATGACATCGATGTGTCTATATGGAATAATGATAATAATATAATGTGTAGTAATATTAAATATAAAAAAAAAACGCTATATTATAATTAGACAATGAATCAAGGATTTATGATTAATTCTAACTATAAAATATATACTGCTGATTGTATGCACATGCATAGGAAATATATATATATATAAGCACATTCACACAAACACTAATGTATATATATAATATAATATATCTAGTAACTTTTGAATATTATATATTATAATACGTGAGGTGTAGTGTTGTGTAATTCAAATACAGAAATGAATACATGCATGTGTATTAAAATATATATGTGTGTGTATGCATTAGTCATCATTACCATTTGACAACAAATTAATAGTTAAAGGCACACACATTTATATTCCTTTGCGTAATAATTTTTAAAGAAAACATACAAAGAAAAGAATATATAGATATGTATGTAGCCTTCCACCGTCTTGACCAAATACTCGGATAAGTACAAGTTTTTGTGTTATCTCATTTGGCAAGAGTACCACAGAGACACGTACATCATAGGAGAAAGGAGAAAGAACTAGAGGTGAGAACTAGAGAAAAGTAAAAAGTGTAAAAAAAAAAAAAAAGAAAATAGAAAGAGAGAGAAATCATTTGTAAACACCAAACTGCTTGTGGGTTGTAGCGGTTAGTGTGAATCAAATTCTTGGTTGAACTCTACTTGAGGTAATCACCAATTTAATTTAGTGTTGAAATTGTTTGAATTTTCTTTACATGGGTGCGAAATTAGAATTCGTTGTTCATACACTTTTAATAAATTCATGAACTAAGGTACTGATATTGGTGGACGATGGCTACACAAATTAAATTTATGACTCTATGCCATCTAATCGTTTAAAGTACTAAACTCTTGAAAAAATGGAGATTCTTAACTAATTTAAGTTCATTCACGTTTATTTTTAAGTACCGATTATGGAGGAATAAATAAAAAAAATAAAATATAAAATCAAATGAATCAGATATATTTATGCATGAGATAATTAGTATTTAATATATGAGTTAAAATTCGATTATGTACTTTGATATGTTAATAGGCCAGAATCTCGATAGAGGAGCAGACAAGGCCGACTAGGTGAACAACAGCGGAATAAGAACAACAATTGTGAGTATAATCTTTTGGCTTGTTATTTAACTTGTGTGATTATATAATTGATACATTCTAATGAACTGTTTACTTGTTTAGCTATGGTCATTTGAAGCTTATCGTGCTCTAACGTGAATTGCATGATTCTATATGATGATATTGTGATGAAATTGATATACGTGATCTCTATGTGATGAGATGGATATAAAATTGAGATATATGATCTCTATGTGATGACATTGAAATGGAATTGAAATATGTGATCTCCAATGATGTTATTGATATGGAAATGAGATATGCGATCTCTACTGATGTTATTGATACGGAAAGGAAATATGTGATTACAGAAATGCATTCATCAGAGATTAATGGATTCTGTTATAGCCACTAATGACCTTGAATCACATAATTACAGTCATCCAGAATTTCTGGATTACAGAGTACCGTACGGCCACCCCGAGTTCACTGAACTCTATGTGAAATAAAGAATTACAGAGTGCCATGGCCATCTTCGTGATCACGATTTATTCTTGGTACTAGTTGGCCCATAACAGTAAAAGAAAATGATCAAGCACGTGCATTTACATGTTTATAAATGATATGATCAATTGATTGTGAAAATGTGCTTGTGTGATGTTATATAACTTGTTATTGGATTATACTTGCTGAGCTTGCAACTCACCAAATGCAATGTTGTCAATTTTAGTTGTTGTAGATAAAAGTTGATTTGTGAGGTGTGACAGAAGTTTGAAGCATGGATCAAAGGTCGGCCGGCTGAATTCCCATCCTTCTCCCTCAACTCATCATTTGCATATCATATAGGGAGTTTTATTTTGATCTGTATATAAAAGGGCACGGTCGTTAATGTTGTGTAATATGGATGAATGCACATATGTGAATGGGCGTTGTTAAATCGTGTTGAGTAAATGCTTCCGCTTGAACCGAAAAGGTTATAGCTGATGGTTAATATATTAATATCATGTGCAATGCAGTTGTGTTGTGTTGCCTATGAATTATATTTTTATACTATATAAATTCGTGTTACAAGGGTAAGGGTGTTACAAACATCACATAGAGTCTTACAAGCCATAGTAGTACAACATTCTGAAGTCTCATAACATAGCACATAAATAAACCATACATCAGTCGAAAGACCAATCATTAGATGACAATATAGCCTGGTCATCAGGCATCAGCTGGACCATCGCTAGTAGAATCTGGGAATGAAGGAACCAAGAGGCTAACATCAAAGGACAGATCGATAGTGAGAACCGTCTGCTTGCAAATGTCAAACCCGTCTAACCAATGATCTAAGAGTGTCTCCTCCATGGCTTCCTTGGCTTTTATTGCTTCATCAGCCCTCTGGTTGGCCTCATCAGCTCTTTGGTTGGCCACACTAGCTTGCTGAGATACTTCATCTATTTTCAACTCCAGCAACGCAAGACTCTCAGTCAAACGATTCACTTCAGTCGTCTTTTTGTCCAGCGCTATCTCAGTCTGAAACCTATGATCGCTCTTACTCTCCAGCTCCAGGATCCGTTCCTTAATCCTCTTGGATTCATGGTTGATCTTGGACACCATACCCTGGTGAGTGAGGACTAGCTAAAATATGAACAAAGTGATTAGCAAAGGCTTAGCAAAAATATGCTCAAGATTGAAAGGAAGAATACCTTGGCTAGAAGATCATAGCCACAATGCTTCAGAAGTAGCTTCTACGACCTTGGTCTTATTGCCGGGAGGCAAAAGATTGGACATCATCTCTATAGAAGTGTTCCGGTTGAACATAGAATCACCTTCGTAAACATTCCACTCAGGGAAAAACATACTAAGTGAATGACCCCCGGCGCTCCCAGATCCATGGTCCACGTTGTCAATCATAAAAGCATCAGGGTCCTTGGCACCAAAGAGAGGATTTGAACTCTCTCCTTCCTCATGTGCACCGAGGTCAGAAAGAGAAGTCGGAGGCGTAGGCATAGGCTTGGACTTCCTAGAATGAGGGAGTAAGATTCTTTTTGAAGGTTGACCAGATGCTTGTCTCTGAGCTGCTTGGGCCAAGATCTTAGTCCTGTCTATCTTCCTTGCCTTGTTAACCTCCATTCCTACAGAACAAAAGAGTGAGACATCAGATGAGTGGTAAATATTCATATAAAAGAACAAAGTAAGAGTAACAAGTGCATATTAAGGTCTACGGCCAAGGATGGGTGAAAATGACTAAGCCCTGCTGCTATCAAGTTATCTTCAGTGATAAGCTCATCTAAGCTTACGGGACCTCGGATAATGAGTGCCAACATAGCTTGTTTTTCATCTTTGTTAAGCTTAGGGGGGAAGGAAGAGAGTCGCTATAGTTCCACTCAGAAGGAAATCCCCAAGGACACTCTTGTGAAATGTAAAAATATTTGGACCTCCAACCCTTGGTTTTTGTGGAGGCTTCCACAAGAGGCTTGGTATTACTCCGAGACACAAAGTACCATAAACCTTTGACCTTGGGATGTTGTTGGATCTGATGGATGGAACCAAAGACCGCGGCATTCACGAAGATTGGTACTGAAGCTGCCAGAATAATAAATCCTACGACGACCCTCCAAGCATTAGGAGCGAGCTGGACAGGATAGAGGCCATAAAATTGAAGTATCTCTATGATGGTAGGGTGAAGAGGAAACCTCGGACTCGAATGAAACATATTCTTGTTTAGGCTAGCCACCTTGGAGGCAACATATTTAAACCACCTTCCCCAGTGTGTGGGATATAACATTCACAGTGCCTATGGAAATAAGCTATCGCTTTAAACCTTTTTTATTTCTCCTATGGTGAGAGTTGAAATTACATCCTCGGGATCAAGAACCGGAGATTTATGAATATTTTGGCCATACTCGGATAGAGGAATACAATCCGAGGGTTCATTTTCATGAGACATGGTCAAGAATGTGAGAGCTAAGTACTCACTTCACGGCCTTGGTTTGATTCCCAGGGAGCAAAATCTCCAACCTAAAAGTGGCGAGAAAGGTTTAAGCCACACTCCAGCTGATGAATATACCCGATTGAAGAGTTCAAAGGATTATCAGAGGATTGGCTCAAAGAATCTTAGGTTAGCCCTTGGCATATATAACAAGGTCTACCAAGTCCCTAGACAAAAAACTTCGAATGAATTCACGTGAGCATATTTTGATATTCTAGGGTTTTGTGATACATGTTAACTTACTTTCCAAGTATGGACAAGCTAAGGACTAACTTTTGGAGTCTAAGGAGACCAAGCATTCATGTGAATCCACAACAATCCAAAGGCCAATTATGGACAAGCTACGGACTAATTTTTGGAGTCTAGGGAGACCAAGCATTCATGTGAATGCACAAAAATCCAGAGGCACCACAATCATGGCTTCCATTTTAAAAAAAATGGAAAAATTCGAGAAAAAAAATAAAAAGAAAAATTTTCAAAAAAAATAATTTCAAAAAAATAATAATAATAATAAAAATCCAAAAAAAAAAAAAAGAGAGTTGGGCTTCTACAAGTCCAAGGACTCATTTGAGGTCCTAGGACTATTGCCAAGGTCTCCCAGGCTCAAGGTACTTCTCAAGATTAGTAGCCAAAGACTTTGCCAAGGTCCTAGGACAATTGCCAAGGTCTCCGAGGCACAAGTTGCTTCTCAAGATTAGTAGCCAAGGACTTCGCCAAGGTCCTAGGACAATTGTCAAGGTTACCCAGGCACAAGTTGCTTCTCAAGATTAGTAGCCAAGGACTTTGCCAAGGTCCTAGGATAATTACCAAGGTCTCCCAGACACAAGTTGCTTCTCAAGATTAGTAGTCAAGGACTTTGCCAAGGTCCTAGGGCAATTGCCAAGGTCTCCCAGGCTCAAGTTATTTTTCAAGTTTATTGGCTAAGGACTTTGCTAAGGTCCTACGATTATTGCCAAAGTCTCCCAAGATCAAGTTGTCACTCAAGGTTATTGGCTAAAGACTTTGCCATGATCTCCCAAAATTGAGTATGACAAGCTTGTAAGTCCAAGCGGCTACGATAATCTAGAGGGGGTGAATAGATTATCTCCATCTTTTCGATTTTGCCCTCTTTTTCGAACCAAATGCTCAAACACAATAATAAAGGTGCGGAATGTAAACAACACACGTCGATTTATAGAGGTTCAACCCACCTAGGGCCTAATCCTCTTCCACCCCAGTATATCCGGGATGGATTTCAAAAAAAAAAGATTTTATTAATTTACCACAAATTAATACAACACCAACTTACAACAACACCTTGAAGAGCACCACACTCTTCTTCAACACCACCTATGAGATTACCACAATCTCACTTGAAGATTACCACAATCTTCCTTCAACGGCATCTTGTGAAGATTACCACAATCTTCAACCTTGAAGAATACCAAAATTTCAACACCTCAATAAGAAGATCACCACAATCTTCTTGCACCTATCACCTAGATCATCCAAGTGTGTTCTTACCACAAGAACACTCACAAGGATATCTTGTGTTGAATGATAACCAAAAATCAAGATTACAACTCAATAATGAATATTACAATTTGAGTGCAAAGTGTAATCAAGAATAGCCTAGACCTCAAGGATGTGAAAGTGATAAGCTAGGCAAAATTTACAACAAGAATAATAACAATGAAGAACAAATGTTTGCTTGAAGTGTATCTTGTTGTGTTGTATCTCAATGGTTGTATTGGTTGCTCCAAAACTTCCTCTACTTATAGGAGATGATTGATCAAGCATAGGCTCCTCTTGGGGATTGAAAATCTACAGAAAAATACAATTAAAATCAAGAATATAGCTGTTAGAGATCAATCCCACAACTTAAGGAAATGTGTCTGTTTGTCAAACGGTCATATTTTTCTTTGTCAAAGCACAAAGCAGGCGACCGGTCGCACGAAAATAAAAGTTTGAAACGTAAAGCGTAAAATTACACATGCACGGTCGACATAGGCAACCGGCCGTGACCCATGTCTCAATCGGTCCCCTAAGTGTTTTGTTGAGAAAACATTGTTCATTTGAAGAAAACGTTCGTCTGTGGCCTACCCCCCGGCGACGTCGACGGACCGGCCGACGCCAAGCGGCCGGCCGACCGACCGTTTTTCACTTCCGTCTCTTTTTTTTTGTTCCAAAAACATCTTTAGGTACGGGTTGCCCTATAGGGCGACCGGTCGACCTCGAGAATGAAATGTTGTCCAATTTTTATCGAAAATGAAACTCAAGAAATACTCCGAAAATATGTTAAAAATATTTTAAACCAATTGGGAGTATTTAGACAACATTTAGGAACCTTGTTTTGAAGTGAAAATTTATAAACATAAAATCATTAGAAGTGTTGTCCAATTTTATCTAAAGTAAAACTTGAAGAAATTCTCTGAAAAATATTAAAACCATTTTAAATCATTTAAGAGTATTTGGACAACAATTAAAAACATTGTTTTGGTGTAAAAATAAAATCATCAAAATTAAGATAAAAACATATATCAAACAAAGCTCATTTCCTAAGGACTTGGCCAAGGTCTACCAGGGACTTAGCTAATATTTGTTGGGGCCAATACTTTGCCATGGTCTCCCAAAATTGAGTTTCTAACAAGCTCATTTCCTAAGCACTTGGCCAAGGTCTACCAGTGACTTAGCTAATATTTGCTAAGGTCGACTCCAAGGTCTACATGCCAAGAATTTTAGCTTACTGGGACTTAGCTAATATTTACTAAGGTCGACTCCAAGGTCTACATGCCAATAATTTTAGCTTACTGAAATTGTTGGAAATGGGTATGATATATTTTACCAAGAAATTGCCAAGGACCATCCATGCACAAGAGTAATTAATACCAAGGAGAAAAAGCATTGGCTACAAAAATTAAGATGGCATGAAAAATTAAGATGGCATTGTGAGGAGATGACACGTGTACCACTAAGATGACAGCTATCTGGAGATAAGACCTATCTTAACTGACCGAGGAGCATATGGTGATAAGACCTATCTTAACTGTTTGAGGAGTCCAGCCTCGAAAGAATTGCTAAGGAGTCTAACTCGGGAGGAGTCCTTGGCCAGGTAGGTAACCAAGGTCTATAAAAGAGGACCTTATCTCTAAGTAAGGGGGATACGAAAAACTCACTACTCACAATCTCTACAAGCAAACATTAACTTAAGCATCGGAGTATCTACCCCTGGGGACCACCCCGGGATTATGTTTTGTAGGTTAGGCCGACATCCGGTCAACCTCGGATCTTTAGGTCAATCGTTCCAACCCTTTGATTAACTTCGGATCTCCTCCTTGGCTTCGTAAGTCCTCAAATTAGTACTTGATTTTTATACATCTTCAAAAACTAATATCGATAAATATAATTTTGGTTGAAAGGTGTTATATTGTATTTAAAAACATCCTATATCCCAACAAAACAAACAAGAATTGATTATTTCTTCTTCGCGTAATCAGATCTGAACAAGTGATTTCAATCAATAAATATTGATAGTTTTTAAAGTCAATCCAAAAATATAAATAAACTATACTAAGATTACATGCAAGTATTGAAAAACATACACACAAAAAAAAAGATACATACCTCCGTTAAAAATGTAAGAAAAAATGGGTCAACCAAGCCAGAAATTTCAATTCTTTTTCATGTGTTTGTTTCACCGATTTTGTGTGTGCGTGTGAACTTTTTTTCTGCATATGTGAATTTATGTGTGTGTGGATTTTTCTATATGTGTGTGACGTGTAATTGATGTGTGTATGTAAGTGTGTGTGAGTTTAAGTGTATTGTGTGTGTGCGCACTACTACACAAAATGAAATTAACTACGCAGGTTTACATCGGTTCCTCAACGAACTGATGTAACAAAAAACCTGGTGGCATAATTGTAAATAAAATAAAAACATTGCATCGGTTATATTAAGGAATCGATGTAAAACTGAAAACACGGTGGCATAATTGTAAATAAAATAAAAACTTTACATCCGTTCAGTAAAGCACCAATGTAGACATTTTTATGCTACATTGGTTTGGGATACAAACGATGTAGAGTTTCTTTTTCTTTTTTTTTTGTGAGAAATATGTAGAGTTTCTTTCATCTTACCTTTCCATCTCTCTTTTTCATCTCTTTCTCTCTCTACCTTCTCTCTCAGTCTCATGTCGTTGGAATCGCCAAGCGATCGTTTCTGACATTTTTATTCGCCATCACCTAAGCCATAGCCATTGATAGCCTAAGCAAAAATCTAAATCCCAGCAAACCCTAGCCTAAACCCCCATCTGGCGTTCTGTGCGAAACCTAGCCCCACCCCTGCATTCAACCCAAGTCATCGTTTCGGACTTTTCACCTCTACCGGTACCACAACAAACAATTATTTGGTTCATGTTTTCATCACCTTCTATCTCTCCCCATTTTTTATTTGAGTGATTTGATTCCCATTCTATTTAGTTTTCCTCAATCGTAAAAAACCCTAACTTTTCCTATTACGTATACTTATATGCGTGTATGTACAGGGGCTGGATGACACGAAGAAGAGGATGAAGGAGATGGAGGACGAAGCTGCCGCTCTCCGCGAAATGCAATCGAAACGTGTTTGAGTTTGTCATTTTGTGTGTGTGTTGTGTGTGTGTTTAAGTGTATTATGTGTCATGTGTGCGTGTTAATATGTGTGAGTGTGGGTGTCCAGTGGGGGTTCTATGGGTGGCGCTATTCACACCCCCAACAGTGATGAATACACCTACTTTCTAAATACACCTCCACCTACTTTTTGAAGATAACATAGTTACTAAATACACTCCTCCTAATTTCCCATTTTATCCTGACACTACTTTTCCCCCAAATTTCACCCAAAATGATACACCCAAGTGGTGGCGGCGGTGACAGAAGAAGTTCCGGCAATCTTCTTTGTTCTGACAACGAAAGAAGATGTAATTTATTTTAGATTACACAGTTTTTATTTTATTTTAATTTTAAATTTAATATTTTACTTTAATTTTGCACTTATAGTTGGATTAATTTGGATAATTGTTAAGTATATGTATTGGGTAATTGTATTTGGTTTGAATTCTACAGTTAAATATCTTTTTTTTCTGGTTTTGTCTGAGTTTGTGAAGAAGACGATGGATGGCACGATTATATACTCGATCGTGCCATAAAGCATGATCAAAAAGTAACTACGATTGTGCCATCGTGCCTCTTGGCACGATGGCATGAGCAAAGTTTTAATTACAATCGGTTATCGTGCCACATATCACGATAGCACGATCAAGAGTTGCACTGCAATCGTGCCAAGTGTCGCAATTCCGTTAATGAACAATAAATTTTCAATTGTAAAAAATTTATGATTGAGATATTGTCTCCAAAAAAAACAGACCGGAAAAAGGGAAATCTGAAAAAATGCAACATTTTTAGGAGTTAAAATGGAAAAAAGAAAAAAAAAGGTATATAGAAAGTTCTAGGTTCTACAAAAGATATGTATATATATATATCGAGAGATCGAGAGAGAGAGAAATTGGACGACTCTCGATGAACCCCCAATTTGTGGTTGAAGTTCTTTTTTATCTTTTCTTTATTTCATTAAAATCTATCCATTGATTCTAACAGGTGTACGGTCTATATTCAATCAGATCATGCATATTTGAAGCCTCACACATTTACATATCAAATGTGCTTGGACATGGGCTGAAAATTGTGGGGCTTAAATGATCAAATATTAGACTGAAAATATTAGACTTGACCGTGTATGCCCTAAATTGGGCTTTTAGTTTATTCATTGTTATTGGACCTCTATTATTTTCAATTTTTGGGTTGAAATTAAATAAATATAAAACTTACTGGCATTTCTACTAATATTATGTTTAATGATAACAGATATTAAAAAATAAATTTAATATGATTATCAATTTTATGTTAATTTGATTAAAAAAATTTAAAAATTAAAAAATATATAACTTCAATAGGATCATTTAATCTGATTCACGTAATAGATAATATGCCAAATAAATTAATACATATATCAATATTTTTTTAAATATATATATATATATATATATGTATGTATATCGAATTGAAAAATCATATGATTTTTTTTATTATATAAGCATTTTGATACCCCACTACAACGGACATACTTTATATATATTTGGTAGTAAACTTAGATTCAAGGTTATTATATCCAATTTATTTATATATTATTATATTATTTAATTCAAATATTTGCAGAAAAATTGAATCTCATGCAAATAACATGTTAGAAATTAGATGCAAAAAATGATTTGCAAGGCCCACCATAAAGAAAATTCCCAGATTACTCAACTGGTAATATCACAAAGAGTTATTAATAATATCTCAAATAATAATTTTTATTACATCCAATTTGTATGGTTCGACACAGCAAACCTAATATGGTCCAACACAACCCATTTCATATGGTCCAATACAACACACCCCGTGCATCGCACGGGCATAGCACTAGTTAAGATAACAGTAAAGTGTAGGTAACGGTGATCTGTTGGTAAGTTATATGTATATAATTTGACAAAAGTAATATTTTTTATTCTGTAGGTATTCTTTTACATAATTGTAAAATTTAGTGATAAAATCATTTAATATATCGGTAAATCATGTTGGTAGCTGGAATTTTCTTATAGTAATGAGTGTTGAACTTCGTAGCTCTTAGATCATTTAACCCATTTTTTGCGTGTACTTGAATTACTTGAAACTCAAAATATAATTTTTTGGAACATGTTATATGCATTTCAATTTGTGTTGGCGTAAATAATCTCTAGTCGATACTTTATCTGTTCCAAGTAAAGGTCTAACAACTGCTGTGGAGAACTAAATATGGCTGTTGATGGAAGCAATCTTGTGATGCTACAAATTCCAATTTCCATTGAAACTTATTAGAGATCTAGTGCTTGACTTCAATATGTTAATTCTACCACAAGTATAATTTCTTGAATTCCATACATGAAGGTGTTGATATGCTACAAAAGATAATGTTTCCCATTCTTGTAGGGCAAAAAAAAGGGCCAATATATGCTTGACTAGTAAGTGATCACAAATTCCCTTTTTTTTTATCTTTTTTGAAGGAGATAAGAGGTCACAAATTCTAACCATGGTGTAGGATTAAGTCGTATTACGACCTTTGACAAAGGTGTCGCATATATATTGGAATAAATGTGGCAGGGGTCATTACGTAAAACATTGTGGTTTAATATCAGCCATTTATTTATCAAATTCTAAGGCTGACATTTTTTCAATTTTTTGGCCCTTTTTTTAATTTTTTCCCTGATAAGGGTAATTCAGTCATTTTAAAAAGAAGGATTTCGTTTTTTTTGGTAAATGTTCACATAACCTGAATCACTTTTACGATTCTTGACCTTTTCATATACAAAACCTGAATTGGCTCTCTTTGGTAGACCAACTTGATAGACCTTAGGGGTAAGTTACCCACTTAGGTAGCTATCTAAGTGGATTCTATATCGTTAGATCAGCACATCCACATGGGTGTGTGTTAATCCAATGGTATAAAACCCACTTGGGTAGCTACCCAAATGGGTAGCATCGATTAACCCGGATCTTAGAAACAAATTCCATTCTTAAACATGTCAAAAAGTCCAAAACAAAGATAATTCAGTCGACCATAGACACGTGAAATTTATAAATTTATTTGCAAAGTGCTATGAACACGGTCTTTTAAGGTTTGTACTTACCTAACAAACACTCTTCTTTTGAAAAGCCATATTGTAAAATATGAACAAATGTCAAGGGTATTTATAACTTTGGTAGGTAAATGAGTTTTTTTTTTTTTTTTTTTTTTTGTTATTATCGGGGAAATTTTTTAAATACCCACTATGGATAGTGGGTATTCGTTTCTACTCACCTACTAAAAAAAACTCTTTTTTACCTAATTTGACCAAATTGCCCTTCCTTTAATTTGGGGATTTTGAATTTTGAAACTGATGTAATTATTGTTTTCCTTGAAAATCGCGTACTCTCCACCCCAAATATACATACTCTTATGATATATATCATGTCATATCGTGCACATATCGTGTCATAACGTATCAACCCCAATGTACATATACATATACATATCATGATATATATTGTGCCAATATCGTGTTCATATCGTGCTCATATCATATCATATCGTGCCCATATCGTGTCATATCGTGCCAACTCCTATTTACATATAATGATACATATATATATAGTGGAAATTGCACTTTTGGTCCCAAAATTGCATTTATCCAAAAGCTAATTAAAAAACAACATAAAACAATTGTTTGAAAAATTTTAAAAAAAAAAGTCTATTAATTTTGAAAATTGTTTCAATAAAATTTAAAAGTATTTGCATTTTATTAAAAAACATTAAAAAATCCACAAAATTATTTTAAAATCTAAATATTAATATATAAAAAACACGATAATTTGTTTAAAAAACTAAAAAAAAAAAAAGAATCGAAGTTATTTTAAAAACATTAAAAAATATTAAATATGAAAATTAAAAAAAAAATAATACACTTTTTTTAAACATTTGCCATTTCTTTAAAATATGAAAATTTGTTTAAAATCTGAAAAATGGATAAAAATGAAAATTATTGAAGGCTTTCGAAAAATTTACCCAAAAATCAAATTTTTTATAAAATCCGAAAAGGGAGTAGAGAGAAAAAATAAAGAAATAGGACCCCACCTACTTTTTACTTTTGTGTTCAAATGTCAAGGGTATTTGGGTAAGAGAATTATAAAAGTAGTAGAAAAGATAGTTTTTTTTATCTCACATGTTAGAAAAGTTTTTGTTCTAATCCATACTGGGTACTTGTTTGCTACATTTTAATTAACCCAACTATATATCAGTAAAATCTGGTTTTCATCTTTAGCTGGTTAGGGTGCGATTGGATATACTTTTATTTTGAAAATTTTCTTTTCGCTAGAGAATAGTGGTAAAAAAATTTGAAAGGAAAAAGATGAATTTTGAGAGTAATTGGATATGAGATGAAAAATAATGATGAAGTTGATTTGATATAGAAATAGTAAAATAATGATTGGATATGATTGGTTGTTAAAAACAAGCGAATGGATGAATAGTATAATATATGGGAAAATGAGTATAATAATTAATGAATAGATGAGTATCTATACTATCTATTAAAGTATGAATAGCTTTCAAAGTTTCTTGAAAAAATTGATTTGCCAAAAATATTCTCATGGTAAAATTACTTTTAAGGGCAATTAGGTAGTTTTTTTATTGATTTATTTTTATTTGTTTAACAATATGATAAGTGTCTCTTTGTATTCTAAACTCTTCTTATTTACATTAATTCAATTGTAACTCTTAGAATATTTTGAATTTTAAAAAAAATATTTGCTTCATATTAAACTGCATATCAAAAGTTTTCCAATCATATGTCATAAGAATATATAAAGACTTCATATAAGAGAATTTAAGCCGTTTAAAGTTGAGTATAATGCAAAAATTATACATTTATAATATTTTTCTTTTAGTTTCCTTAATAACTAAATACATCTACAGCAAAAGAAAAAACAGTATAAATTTATAGTGGAATGAAGAGAAAAAATAAATAAATAAAATTAATTCATTTAGTTTGATTCTAAATAAATAGCCAGACAAATACATTTTTGGTTGCAAATATAAAATCATAAATTTATCATCTATCACTCTCACTAAATTGTGGGATAATATTTTATTCGCAGTGGAGTATATGACACAATTTTTTGTAGGGAAAGATAGGAGTTTGCAACCATTGAGGATTTCAGGAAGTTTATGCATTTTCCCATAAGAAAAATTTAGTTTTAAGATTAGTGAAATATAAATTATTACTAAAATTTTGAAAAAAAAAATAATTATTTGTTTTTTGATCATTAATATTTATCTATGTTTTTCGGTAATAATGGATATACAATTTAACATGATTTGGATTTAATTATCAATTTATTTATTTAATTCATATATTCTTTTGATTAAATAAATACAATCAAATTATGATAATGTAAAGCTAAACTTGAAAGAAACATATCATAGGAATATCCTCAAATAAAAACAAAAAAAAATTAGGCGGAGAGTTATATGTTTGAAATTAATAAAGTGAGATTTTATATTTCAAGGTGTAATGAATTACATGAGGTAATATTTGTTATATTTTAATTATTTTTATTTTAAAACAGAAGATAAAAATAATATACTATTTTTATTATCAAAATTAGCTTACTATGTTGAACTCAACAAAATAACTATATGATTATTAACTTAAGGTTTGAATATTTGTCAACCACATTCCCATATTTAGAAAACAATATATGACAATTTTATTTAATGATTAATATCCCATATTGCCATAGTTTTGGGAGAAAAGACATGACATTTTAAATTCAAATTGGTAGTTATCTATAATATATATTTATAAAAACCAAATGATTGAAATCAATTTCAATTATTGAAGTCTCTTGATAAACAACATCAGGTGTTAGATCATTTTAATATATAATTAAGAGTAAATATAATTTTTATTATTATAACTTATTTGCTATGTGAGCTTGTTGCTTTTATTATATTTGATTCCAATTAAGTTGCATTCAAATGAATGAATTTGAACTTAAAGGAGGAATTTAAAGAAAATAATAAGAATATATATACTTACTGTAAAATGAAAAATTAAAAATTTAAAAAGTTAACTGTATAAGCTTTGATGTTACATAAATATTATAAGTTTTAAGATAAGCAAAATATAAGATGCTAAAAGTTATATTAAAAATATATATTGGTATGTAAGTTAAAATCGCACGATTAAATATTTAATTATAATTATTTATAATGAAAAATTTAAATTACTATATTTGTGTCGAAAAGTATTCTTAATTTACTAAAATTTACAAAAATATTATTTAACAAGTAGGGTTAAACACTTTTTAGCAATTTATTTGACAATATGTACTAACAAGTCAATTAGAAATTGATCATTTAGTATATAATTAATTGCGAATATACTCACTTTAATTTAATCTAAGATAAATAATACTTGTATCTAATTAATAACCTATTGAAAGGGAAAATAGATTACACTACAAAATAAAAACGAACACAAGTAGTTACTTCAACAAGTTCACCAAAAATAAAGAATTAAAGAAAAAATGGAGAATTATTATTTTACTATATTTTAACACAATAAAATGATGATTATATAATTCAGTGAAGAAAAAATGAATAAAAGGACATAAATTTTGTAATGCTCGATGTACTTCTTTCATGATGCAAACTAAACAAAACAATATATTGAGATAATAAATAAGAGACTAAATAACAATAAAGAAATGAAGCACAAAATAACAACAAAATATTGATAGGAACTAAAACTATAGGAAAGAAAAATATTGTCAAAAAATGGTGAGGGGAGATAGAAGGATTAATGTGTGTAATCTTATATAAAATAATAAAATGTCTTGGTCGGATTACAGTAAAACTTAAAATAGAAATCAATCCAATATATAAAAATAAATAAATAAATAAATAAAATGGAAGAGGGTCGTAGGAGATTATTACGAAAGCAAATAAATAGATAACAACTTTCAATTGGAATTGGGGTGAGTTTTGTAAGAAAGAAAAAAAAAGAGTTGAGGTGGGTTTAATTAGGGGACAAGCCCCTTTATACGTGGCTCATCCATTAGTTGAAACTTTAACAATCATATCAATAATGTTATATATGTACTTGCAATATGCATGTAGTTATCTTGTGCATTATGTTAAATAATTTCATGTATAGGATATGTATTATTATTTCAAAGAAATTGTTGATAAAATGGAAAATAAATCGTACATCTTCATGATATGATTATTTTAAAAAAATTGCATTAGTTTTCAAAAATAAAAAAAATATCACTTGCAATAATGTAATGAGGAAAATATTGAAATAATACCAATGTATTAATCATGTATTACTTAAATATTTTATTCATCCATCACATACTAATCATTATTTCATGAATTTTAAATATAAAATATTGATGAATTTCGTACAATGTACTTTCATTATTATATTTGAGGAGGTAGCGACTATATTATATCGGATGCCAAATAAGTGAATATTCAATATTGATTGAACATATAATAATATCATATTATAGAAGACTTATTTTTCTTAATATTTTTTACTTTTCCTTTTTCGTTGATGTATAGTTTGCATAGTTGATGAAAATGGATCGTGGTTCAGCCATTTATATGATATAAAAGTGTGTTTTTTTTAAAAAATTTGAACTAATTTATTGATCATTTTCAATTATAATTGATTAGTTTTTATCTTTATTTCTAATTATACATAAATATTTAACAACAGGTCTCTTGTGAGACGGTGATACTATTTGTGTGAAAAGTGATACTTTATCTAAATACACTAATTTAAGTGTATTTAGATACGTATCACTTTTTACACTAAAAGTATCACTGTCTCACAGACTTTCACCGTCTCACATAATTTTTTGCGAATATTTAATTCTACCAGGGAGAACATGATGAGTCAAAATATTATTGGGAGCTAAGCTTCTAACAATAAAATGAAATTCAATTTCTCATCTCTCTTAGCAACATTACATATGTGGTGAACAGGTGAATGTTGTAGTTGAGCCGATTCAAAAGGTAACACTCATTTCAAATATTAAGAAAAGGAGGAAGACGTCAATATATCAACCAGTCATGTTCGGGCTAAGAATGCTTTAGAAAATAAATTTGAAAAAAAATAAATTTGAAAAAAAATAAATTTGAAAAAAAAATCTCAAAGCCGAGTATAAAGAAAAATGAGACAAAATAAAACAAGAGATAAATTGATACAAAATAAGTTCGTGGAAATCATTTTTTTTAAACTTATAGTTCTCTTGAGTTTTCATATCCATTGTACTTTCTTCAATGATAATATCATTTAAATATAGCGTTTTTTTGTTCAAAAATCATAACTACATTTCACCTACTAAGAAGTTTAATCTTAATCTAGCAAATTTAATTTTAGGATTAAAACACGTGAGCGAAATTTTTTATGAATAAAAATAATTTAATCAAAAATAATTCCAACTTTAAGATTTGATTTTAATTAAATTAACAAAATTATTTGGATCACGTGCAACGCACGTACACCTTACTAGTTTTGAAAAATGAGTAAAAACAATTGATGAGAGAATAAAGTGACAACGAGTAAATAATGTACTTTACGAACATTTTCATAAGTATTCATATTTTTAGTTAAAAAAAATCTCTAGCGGAACGAAAAAAAAAATATTCGATAATCCATAAGCAATCGCAACCTTATCTTCCCAAACGTTATCTCAATTGCATAAACACAGAAGGCAGAAAAGATCCTAGCCAGCTGGACTATTTGGACGATCTGTTTCCACCATGGAACCATTCTCAAAGATAAACAAAAACCATATTCATTCCTTGATCATACCAACAAATTTGAGATTTCAGAATTCTAGTTAGCTCTTAAAATTCCTAAGCAGATATCTCTTCTAATAAAAATCGTCACTAAAGTTAATAATCAATCCAAAAATATATTGTAACAAAATTATTAATTAGTTTATAGAAATAATCACTTTTACTATTATTGACTTCTTTGCATACATATTTATTATAATGGTTTAGATCAATCCCTACGGTCTCACCGCAAGCACATGTCTCATAGATCCGACCCCCCCTATATATTATACATATACATGCAATACTCTTTAAAAATTACTAAGCAAACATGTTCTTAAAGTTTTCCCACAATAAAACAACTCAATCAAATAGCAGTTTAAAAATTAGAGTGAATTCACCGTTACATCTTATTATCCAATAAAACTCAGCCAAAAAACTTCAATGCAGGTACTAACTCATCAGAGTCGCACTACTTCTCCATCAAAGGCACGAATTGTAACGTTGCTGTACAATTACAAGCACAGTAATTTATCTGATCTTGTCACTTTATTTGATCACTTTATAATCATAATTTTAACGTTTTCACTTGTCAAACTACATTTTTCTATTTAGAACAGCACGAGGGATCTTAGAAACAAATTCCATTCTTACATATCTCAAAAGGTCCATAAACAGATGATTCAGTCGGGCATAGTCAGATGAAAATTACAAAATTACTTGCAAAAATAGGAGTTCTGGGCTCAAGCTTGAGAAGTGAGTAGAAATACATTATATCTATATTCTATGGTACAGATCCCAAGTCAAGAAGTATTTTGCATATAATAAGAGAGCAAGTACAAGGCAGAGGAAAAATGATCAAGAAGCCGAGGCGTTGATACATTGACCTCTCTATAATGTTGGAATCTATGTACACCAGAGCGAAGCAATTTCGTCGTCTTCATAAAACCCAACCAGTGCCTCATATACTGCATTGCATCATCTTAACTGGCATAGTCCACAATAGCTCATCATCCAATAAAATACATTATCTCCTTAGATGATCCCTGGTGAAGAACGGGTGTCTTAAGGCGTCCTGGGCTGACAACCTTTCGGCAGGATCATATCTCAGAAGCCCTTGTAATAATTGAATAAGATCTCCTGCAGAGTGATCTACATGTTGCATGATCAAATTCTGAAGTCGGGGCAACTTCAAAACAGCTTTTATACTATCTCTGGATGCCGCCCCCTCCGGCCAGTCTAGCCTACCCCTTCTAACATACTTCTCTGCATGTCGACTGGAAAAAAACAACGCAACCAACCAACTAAGTAAATTGTTAACAAATATGTTCCATCTGACAGGAAAAAGCAGATGAAAGCTTACTCTGCTTTCTTCAACATGTGCTGGGGTAAAGGTCCAAGGACTCTTTCCATCATCGCAAGGTGCTCCAAATTTTCATGGGTTTGAAACAATGCTTCACCCTGAATGAGAGATGGACAACGTAATTATTAGAAAATTTTATGAGCAAATCATAACCAACCACCACCACCACAAACCAAATGAATGGCACCAAGTTAGCATACCGAGCAAAGCTCCACCAAAATACATCCAACACTCCATAAATCACAAGGGTAACTCCATCCATGTCCTGAAACATTGTAAGCAATGTAAAAGACAAATCATGATCACCAAGACAGACAAGAAGTTCATTCTTAAATCCAATCTACCTAGAATAACTTCAGGAGCTCGGTAATGTCGTGTTGATACGATGTATGACTGGTCCTGCTTGTCATATGTTGTGCTACCAAAATCAATTACCTTGATAGCACTTGACTTTGGGATTCTCTTGTAATAAGAACTATCCTTAGGAGACCTTGAAGAACCCTGGAGACATGCAGCAAATGAGAATTTCAGCACAAACAGGAAATTAACCCATGCGCTTGCATTAAAATACTAAACGGGCAAGGCCATACACAAGGCCACAAAACTACCTTGTAGTCAGGAACTTTTATGTATTCCGATGACACAAGAAGAATATTTTCAGGCTTCAAGTCCGTATGTATGAGGTGCAAATCATGCATAACTGTGGTAATAGAGAAACAATCAACACAATAACACAACAACAAACCAATCTTTCACCGTAAGTTGAGTAAAAGAGTTCAGACTTAATGCCAAAATATGCTGTCTCATATCAAATATTATCAGAAGACTAGATGGCTACTATTGATGCCCCATTGATAGAATCTTTTATAAGAAGTAGAATGGATGAGAAGAAACTATTTACACACATGCTACACATTCCAACAGTTGTCTGCCAATCTCACGGACAAGATCAATGGGAAATGAGCGATAATTGTTTTTCCGTAGGAAATCGTATAAGCTTGGTCCAAGCTTCTCAAAAACCTGTTGAAACCATTTAAGTCCACGGACAGCTTTAATCCCCGTAATAGTTGTTAGGTTGGGGAATTTAATCCACCAAATCAATTATATACTTACAATACAGATATGGTTACGATAGTCAAACCAGTTCCGTATTTGAACACAACTGCAAGGAATAAACTTGTTCAACCACTGCAATTATTTACAAAAGCCGAAAAGAGCGGCAACATTGCTCATACTAGAAATAGGAACTCACCGATTGCCACCTTTGTCATGTTTACCAAGTTGTTGGAGCACATCTACCTCAATCATTGCTGCGTCGCGATATTTCTTAATACCACGAACAATTTTAATGGCAACCATTTCTTTGTTTTCCCTATCCCAACACTCCAAAACCTGACCAAAGGTGCCTGCATGATGAAGAATTTTAGTTGATATGAAAAAAAAGGAAGAATAGCATCATGGCAAAACAAAACTAGCAAAATTAGCATACCTTCACCCATCTTGCTATGAATCTTATCTGCAAAAACAAATATCAAGACAAAGCATTAGTACAAAGGAAATTTATTGATGATCACGTGTATCATATAAAGCAAAACATACAGCATAGTTCTTAAACTTAAAAGGAGATTTTTTTTCAATCATTTGAAAACTTATGGTTATAATATAATCTAGCCCTTATCCAAATTAGAGATCTATTGACACAAATACCATTATGAAACCAAACTCATCATTTATGGTGCTTTTAAGTACACAATACAGGTCAATTCATCTATACAGTCCACAAAATGTAGGCGGCAATAACAAATATAATAGGTTCTGATGATAGTGAAGGTAGTTACAGCGAGATGTTAAATTATCTCCGGTCTCAAACATATAATGGCCATCTTTGTCATCTTCTCGCCATGGGGGAGAACCATTTCGAGCCAGGCCCTTAACAAAAAGTGAACTAGGATGATCCGAGATTGCCCTCGAAGGTGCATAGCTTGTCACATTTCCAATCTCTTTTCCAGAAAACAATCCTAGCTGAGCCTACACACAGGCACCCATTCACATATATTCCTCAATATCAAAAATTATTAATTTTTTTACCTCCTCGATACCACTGCGCACCATACCAAAAACACTCCATTCTATACACAAACCAACAGAAAAACCAAAACGTTGAAAAGTATTCAAAAAACAAAATAGTAATTAAAAAACTTCCAAGGAAAATTAAATAATCAACATAAAATTACGTTGAAAAATAAATCATCATGACAAAATCCAAAACCAAAAAGGAAAGAACTTGTTTTGAGACTCATCTAACTAATTCTACGGAAGCTTTATTTGATTCCAAAAATAATTAAAAAAATTTAAGATAATCAAGTCTTAATTTCCTTAAGAAAAAGGAAACATCTGGACTCAAAATATCAAAAGTAGACCCGGACCTCGGATATAAATAAAATAAATCACAAAGGCAGAGTCAAGATTCATAAGAAACCGCACAGATCTAAAAAAAAACTAGCATCAGCCTGAATCATCATACAAAACTAAAAACTTTATTCATACCTGATCCAATAATAATCATAATTTTGCATCAGATCTACAAAAAAAAAGCAAAAAAAAAATGAAAATAACAAAGAATTTAAAGATCTGATAGAAAATACCTTAGGGGCTTGAGGAAGAACATCCCAGCCCAACCGCGCCCTTTTCCTCGGCCGCCGATCCATCGTCAGCTCAGTCACGCGTTCCATCTCCATTTCAGGATCTGGCGAAAATTCGAGCGAGAGAAACAATTTTTATTTCTAGAGAGAAAATATTCTAGGGTTTGAAGAGAGAGAAAGCGGTTGAATAATTGCTGAGAAGATAATCCGTGAGGCGTGAAGACGCAACCTAATATTGACCTAATATTGTGCGCCGAGTCGGTTGTGGCCAGATCGGACCGTCCACGTGGCGTTCTCACAGCCCCTGCTTTTGGTTGATGATTCTCCTCCTATTGCTTTTTAAATTTACACCACACTTATGCGGATCTGAAGGGAATATGTATATTGGAAATTTTAATAATTTAAAGGGTCAAACTTGTCTTTTCCGTTATGTCGTCAGGCCCAAATATGATTTTAGCCACACCTTTTGGACCTGTTTGTTTTAGCCGGCTTATATACCATCTTCAATCCATTGCACCAAATTTGATGTTTTGGTGTAATTTGTCAAAATAATCTCCAACTTATTACACCAAATCTTGGAAAAATGCAATTTTGGTCCTGTAACTTTACCTAGTTTGCAATTTTGGTCCTGTCCGATATGGGTTTTGCAAATCTAGTCCTCTAACTTTAAAATTGTCGCAATTTTGGTCCTCAATTAACCGAACCTAGAATTTCCGGCCACCAAATGTCACATGTTTCTCACATGGCCCGGTTTGTGGTTGACTTGGACCCGTTATGAGCAAAATTGGTCCTGTAACTTTATCTAATTGGCAAAATTTGTCCTGTAACTTATTTTAACTCTTAAAAAAGTAGAGTTTTTATTTTCCTCATTTTAAAATTTATTCATGTGATTAAATTTATTTTAAAATCTAAAAGTTAAAATATAAAAAATATAATAATTTCTTTAAAAAACTTAAAACGGTAAAAAAATTGAAATTACAATGAAAATTGTTAAAAAATTAAATATGAAAATTAAATACACTTTTTTAAATATTTAAAATTTATTTAAAATATTTTAAAATTTGAAAAAAAAAACTCAAAATTATTTCCAAAAAGTTATTTTTAAAACTAAACGATGTTTTAAAATTCTGAAATTTTGTTTCAAAAACTAAAAGTTGTGTTAAAAATCTACCAATTACTTCAAATATTTAAAATGAATTCAATATAAAATAAAAAATCTGGAAAATTGTTTAAAATATGAAAAATTATCTAAAAATCTGAAAAATGGATTAAAACTGAAAACTATTGAAGACTTTTGAAATATTTTACCAAAAAACCGAAATTATTTTAAAATCCAAAAATTATTTACCAAAAAATTGAAACTATAAATTGAAATAATTTTAAAATAATAGTTAAAAAAAACTATAAATCGAAATTATTTTAAAATAATAGTAAAAAAATGAAATTATTTTTAAAATCCAAAAATTATAAAAAAACTATGGTAATTGTTGAAAAAACTATAAATCATTTTTAAAAATCGACATTTATTTAAAAGTTTTTAAATTCCAAAATAAAATAAAAAACACAAAACTCTTTTTAAAAATTTGAATTTTTTTTTAAAAATCTGGAAAGCTTCTAAATATATTTAGATTTTAATATCCCGATTTGGAATAATTGTAAGACTTTTAAACAAATACTGGATTTTTTAAAAATAAATTTCAATATTTTCTTTAATTTTTAGATTTTTTAAAGTAATTTTAGTTCTGTAAAAAATCTATGTTTTTACCCTTTTTGGATTTTGTAAAAATATTCAGATTTTTTGGTAAGATATTTCAATAGTCTTCAATAGTGTTCAGTTTTGATCTTTTTTCAGGTTTTTAGGTAAATTTTCATATTTTAAACACTTTTCAAGATTTCTTATTTTATATTGAATTCATTTTTAATATTTGAAGTAATTGGCAGATTTTTAACACAATTTTTAATTTTTTAAACAAAATTTCAGAATTTTAAAACATCGTTTAGTTTTAAAAATAACTTTTTGGAAATAATTTTGAGTTTTTTTTATTTCGAATTTTAAAATATTTGAAATAAATTTTAAATGTTTAAAAAAGTGTATTTACTTTTCATATTTAATTTTTTAACAATTTTCATTGTAATTTCAATATTTTTACTGTTTTAAGTTTCTTAAAGAAATTATTATATTTTTTATATTTTAACTTTTAGATTTTAAAATAAATTTAATCACATGAATAAATTTTAAAATGAGAAAAATAAAAACTCTATTTTTAAGAGTTAAAATAAGTTACAAGACCAATTTTGCCAACTAGATAAAGTTATAGGACCAATTTTGCTCATAACGGGTCCAAGTCAGCCACAGACCGGGCCACGTGAGAAACACGTGACATTTGGTGGCCGGAAATTCTAGGTCCGATCAATTGAGGACCAAAATTGCGATAATTTTAAAGTTATAGGACTAGATTTGCAAAACGCAAATCGGACAGGACCAAAATTGCAAACTAGGTAAAGTTACAGGACCAAAATTGCATTTTTCCCCCAAATCTTATACCAAATGACAATCCATTGCACCAAATTTGGTGTAAAAATTGCACCAAATTTGATATTTTGGTGTAATTTGTCAAAATAATCTCCAACTTATTACACCAAATCTTATATCAAATGAATATTTTATTCTTTCTTCTTCATTTTCTAATAACCAAATTTATTTATTTATACAATTATTTTATTTAATTATATTTATTATTGTTAATATAATTAACTATAAAAACTTACAATTAATTAATATTTATTTAATTATTTCAAAAATAAATATTAAAATTAATATTAGTATCTCTTTTAGTTTAATTAAAGTTATTTGTTATTTATTATTATGTATAGAAAATATTAATTAATTATTAAAAACATGTTATATAAATTAATTACATATAAAATGAGGATATAATTGGAATTTAAATTTGAAGTAGAAGAGAATTTGAGGGGAAATAGGGGATATTACATTACACCAAATTTGTTGAAAATGAATAGTATTACACCAAATTTGGTGTAATACTATTCTCTACACCAAATTTGGTGTAAGGTTTAGAGTTGGTTGGAGGGAGTTTTTTTGCATATTTTGTGTAATAGTATGGGATTTGAAGTTGGATTGGAGAAGCCCTTAGGTTTTATCATCTATCATCTACAAAAAAAATGAAAGTAATCATGCATTAAATGTTTTATTGGGCTTGAAATTTTAATAATATAACCTGATCCAACAATTACACGAGGCCTTAGGGTTGGAAAAAATAGGGAAAATTCCAAAAAAAATATCCACTTTTTGGGAAAAACGACTTTTGTACGCTCAGTGGATTTTTGTACGCTTTTTTTTTTTTACTTATATACGTCCAGGGCTAACGTTTTTTACTTTTTTACGCTTTTCTATTTTCTCTTTCTGTCTTTCTGTTATGGAACAATTAGAAACAAGCTAGAAACAATTATGAAACATTATATATATATATATATATTTTTTAATTTGTGATGATTTATTTGTGATTTTGCTTTTTTTAAATATGTTTTCTAGTCCAATTCTGTTTTCACAGCTTATATTATCTTGATGAGTTTTTGACTGCTTCTGTGAATCTCTTTTTTTTCTTTTAAATTTGTTGTTTTTTCATTCTTGTTTATGTGTTCTTATTGTTTTCTTTCTTTGCAGTGTATTGAGGTTTTGTTTAATTATTTGAGGAATAAGTTAAGTATGGATATAGATAGTGTTGTGAATTTAGAATTTGATGTATTTGGTTTTATTTTCATTATTGTTTGTTTGTGCTTACTATTTTATCTTCCTTTGCATCATATTGATGTTTTGTTTCATTTTATTGTTTGAGGAAGATTCAAGTATTATTATAATATTATGAAATTTGGAAATATGATGTATATGATTCAACAATTAATTATAGAGGGTTTAAAAAAACAAAATAAGTATAAGAAACATAAAAGAAATATGTGATTCACTATTTCAATACTTATATTTTAAAAACCATGTATAGCAGTGTTGAAAATGAGCAAGAAACAACTATGAACAATCTTATCGTAAGAACACAATTATGAAATAATCTTGAAACATGTTTGAAACATGCTTGAAACAACTTTAGAAATTAATAAAAGAAGTAACACAATTGTATTAGCAAAACATGTTCGAAACAACTCTAAAACAATCAGTTGAAACAACTAACAAAAATGACCAGATTTTAGTTGTAACCATCAATTTTCAATGAATCTTAGATCAAAAGTTGTTGCTTACCTTGAATATTTTTGTTTTTCTGGTTTCTATTGTTAATTTCTACAACTAGTTCATTTTTCTTCTTCTTGTTGTTGTTCTTCTTCTTCTTCTTCTTCTTCTTCTTCTTCTTCTTCTTTTCTACAATTTTCTGCTATTAGTTCCTTTTCTCCTCCTCCTCCTCCTTCGTCTTCTTCTTCTTCTTCTTATGTTTTGTTGTTGATGTTTTTTGAGATCTATGTTGAAGTTTATAAGTTGGAGGATATATGCCCTGAAGAAAACAAGGGAACATATATAATGTGGATAAAACGGGGGACCAGGAGCGTGGAGAAGGAGGAAGTGTATTTGATGTCAAGAAAAAGAGAGGGGCGTATATGTTGTGAAGAAAAGGAGAAGCGGAGTATCTATTGTGAAGAGGCGTATCTTTAAAGATTTTTAGGGAAAAGTAGGGTAATTGTGTCCTTATCCCAAAAAAATATTAATATGTTTACCTGACTTGATTTTTGAAAGAGGCGGTTTTTTTTTTATCTTACGAGTAAAAGTGATATTCATCTCTGATATTAGATTTTAATCGTCAGGTTATCTCCATGTGTTTTTATTTTCTCAATATCATCATCTCAATTGAGATTTCTGCTCTGGTCAAAATTCAGTCAACAATAATTGCATCAATGAATACCATAAGAAAAAATCAATTTACCTACAGAAAAATATATGTAAGTATTATGATAATGGTAAATTGTAGATAAAATCTTTCTAGATAAATATTTACCAACAAAATTTAAAATTATTAGTAATGTTGGGGATTTATCACATGGGATATTATATTCCAAAATTAAATCAGAAAACTTACTTGAATTCCAGAAAATAAAATTATAGAAAATGTAGAAAATTAGATCGAGGCTAGAGTTCGACTCCATGTCTTTCAGACGAATTGCCCCGCTACGGTGCCCACGCTTGAATAACAAACATCTCCCAAGATACAACAGTCTCTTCTTGTTGTAGTAGCACTCCAAATAACAAGAGATAACGAACTTCGAATATTTTGTACTCTCTTTTATGGGAAAATTTTGACAGAATGTATGCTTGTGTTTGTATGCAAAATGAATGAATAAACTGCAGATTTTAGAAACATTTGTAGATTGACAAAGATCTCAAGTAAAACAACACAACTCTTAGACACACTTTTTCATTCCAAGAGTTACTATGAAGAGTTGCACCCTTTGGTTTGCAACTGTTAAGAGGTTCCATGAAGAGTTGCATCCTTTGGTTTGTAACTACATTTGTACTAATGACAAATAATGGTCTAGATGCATTTTTAACAAAAAAAATCCATCTACAAATTTCATCTAGATTCATTGTCCAACATGGAATACTAAAGTTCTACTTGTACCTCAACTTGTCACCTTTAGATAATAATTTTTCATTCATCCGAAAATATTCTTGGGAGTTTAAACATATTTCCAACAATCCCCACATGAATGAGAAATTGTGTGAATCAATGCAATGCACATGTGAATGCAGACACTAAAGAGAGTACAAACGGAAAGTTATTGCATCAAGAGATGTAGCTTCGTGCTTTGAACCTTCCCTAGTGGAGTACTATCGGATTTACTTGGGTAATCAGTGAACACGATGTCTTGAACAGTTCAGCCGTTGGTGTAAACCAAGACAACAATACCTACATAATAACCTCCCTAACATTTCCAGTTCTCATGGCTGTGTTCATTTTAGCCTTGAACAACCTTGGGTTTCATAAGTGTTTTAGAGAATTTAAGCCTCAAAATTCTCATAGAAGTGGCCCCATTCCACACTTACATAGGTGACCTCCTATTAAGAGTATTTTGCCATACCCCACTTGGCTTAACCAAGCTATATGAATCATTAAAAGTTGAACTTAATGTAAGTCCAAGCGGCTACGATAATCTAGAGGGGGGTGAATAGATTATCTCCATCTTTTCGATTTATCCCTCTTTTTCTAACCGAATGCTCAAGGACAAATAATAAGGTGCGGAATGTAAACAACACACGTTGATTTAAAGAGGTTCAACCCACCTAGGGCCTAATCCTCTACCACCCCAAAGATATCCTGGGATGGATTTCAAAGAAAAAGAATTTTATTAATTACCAAAATTAATACAAATTCAACTTACAACACCTTGAAGAGCACCACACTCTTCTTCAACACCACCTTTGGAGATTACCACAATCTCCCTTTGAAGATTACCACAATCTTCCTTCAACGGCACCTTGTGAAGATTACCACAATCTTCAACCTTCAACAATCACCAAATTCTTCATCCACACCTCTTTACAATAAACACTCACAAAGATCACCACAATCTAACCAAAAATCAAGATTACACCAATAATGATCAAATCCAAAAGTGCTCTTAATCAAGAACACTCACCTCAAGGATATCTTGTGTTGAATGATAACCAAAATCAAGATTACAAATATTTGCAATTTTGAATATTACAAATTTGTAGTTGCAAAAAACTTCCTGTGATTGATCAAGAATTGAAAATCTACTGAAAAAATACAATTAAAATCAAGAATGTCAATTCCAAAGTGAATATGTGTCTTTGTCAAAACGGTCATAATTTTCTTTGCGCATCGGTCGCACGAAATAGAAGTTTGAAACGAATCACAAGATAATTTTACAGGCGGCCGGTCGACGTGTACCTCGGCCGCCGTCGACCACGACTTCAATCGGTCCCCCTAAGTGTAAAACCAAAGAAAAAAAAGTTATGTTTCAATTGCAAACTTGCATGTACCGGTCGCACGGGGGCGGCCGGTCGGCGACTGGTCGACCCCACTGGCGACCGGTCGACGCAGCTGCCGATCGACCCCGGCCGATCGCGGCCCGATCGACCCCCAGGCGGCCGACCGGCCTGGTCGACCCCGACTGGGCGGCGGTCGACCGCCTATTTTTACTTGAGTTCATTTTTCTCGTATCAAACGTACTCTTGGTGCGGGTTGCCCTATAAAGCGGCCGTCGACCACGAGAGAAATGAAATGTTGTCCAATTTTTGTCGAAAATAAAACTCAAGAAATACTCCGAAAATTTAGTAAAAATATTTTAAACCAATCGGGAGTATTTAGACAACATTTAGGAACCTTGTTTAGAAGTAAAAACTCATTGACATAAAATTATTAAAAGTGTTGTCCAATATTATCGAAAATAATCTTTGAGGAAATACTCCGGAAAATATTAAAACCATTTTAAAACATTTAGGAGTATTTGGACAACCTTTAAAAACATTGTTTTGGTGATAAAATAAAATCATCAAAATTAAGATAAAAACATGTATCAAACAATCTCCCCCTTTTTGATGATTACAAACCGAAACAATTTTTACACAAAATAGGAGAACAATTTTAGAAATGATTTTCCGGTAAAAATATTTGACCGTTTGGAAGCAACCAAAATTTCCAAAATATAACAGCAACCAATAGGGAGTAAATATATTCAATAATAAGCACAAGCTCCCCCTATCAACAAGCATATCATGAATAATGTAAAAGCAATTATCCATAAGCTAAAAGCTTTAGCTTTTACAATTTGTTCAAGAGCTTATAAGCTCCCCCTATCACAAAACATCATTAAACATTTGTATAAGTCCATCAAACAATAATTGGACTAAAATGAATCACAACTTGTGGCTTTTAAGAGCCATAGCTTATAGCTTTTATAATAAGCTTTTAGCTTCTTTGAGCTAATGAGCCATTTTCCTGTTTCTCCCCCTTTGGAATCATCAAAAAGAATGTTAGGATAATAGAAACATCATATAATGTCATCAAAGTGCACCAAAGGGACGGTTTATCAACCGTTGAGCAATTTAAGCTTTGAAAACTCCAAAAAAATTGGAGAAATATATCATAAGAAATCCATAAGCTCATTTGTTAGCCAAAAACATGGTCTCAAAAGGATTTTAAGACATTAGGAAGTAAGAGAATCATGTAGAAGTTGAAATTTACATTGCGACATTTCATCGAACACTATGTGTGCGTGAAAAATAAAAGAGGTTGTATATAACCTTTGTAAATGGTTCAAACCAAAAATTTCCATATCATCATCAATCATCCTCATTTCAAGGCTCAACAATATCATATGCAAAATATGCAACATTAGTCCATCAAATAAGAGGCTCAAACAAAGTAGATTCTCAAGGGTTCAACCCAATTAAGATAAGCTAAGAAGGATCAAGGCATTACAAATGCCAAAAATGAGAGCATCCATCAAGTAATACAAGTCATGCCTTAAACAATACATGTATGATATATTAAATGTCCCAACATATCCAACTAAGCATAATGATCAAAGCATTAAAAGAAGCACTTTTACCATCAAGTACTTTATACCATTTATCAAACAATGCTAAATTAGAGTATTTTTACCATCAAATACTCCACCAATACCATTATCACCTACAAGTCATTATCAACTTGTAATTTTCACCCTTTCAAGAAGACAAGCAAATTTTATTTGTACGAGAGAGTTTTACAAAAGTTCATAAAAATACAAAGCAACGAAAATACTAGAAAGTAAAGGGGGTGGGGACATCATTCCTCATCCGAGGAGAAGCAAGATCCGGGAATAAAGTCCTTGATGAATTTCTTCAACTTGCCGATAGACTTTTGCATTTTGGAGGTCTTTTGCTCCAAAGCCTCATATCTCGTTTCATGAAAAGTCCTCATCTCATCAAATTCGGCTTGGGTATACCTCGTAGGCGGTTGAGCACCGGTATTACCCTCCGGATTGCTCGGTTCACCTTCTTCCGCCAATCTTGCGGCCTCGGCGTCATCAAAGAAGTCATTAGGATCGGGGGAATCTTGACCTTTTCCTCTAGCCATTTTTGTTGGTCGGATGTCCATATTCTTGCGGATCGTGACCATTTGGGAGATGTTATCAATGTCAAAGTCATTTTGAAATACCTTCCGAGTTACACTCCGACGAAGGTAGTCCCAATTGAATAAGAAGTTTACAAATCCAATTTCCCATAACCAACTTCTTATTACCTTGAGTGATGGACTCAATTAGACATTGAATAAGTATGGCACCAAAGTTAAGTGGTTCCCTCCTAGCAATCTTATAAGTCAAAAAGTAATCCATGTTGCTAGGCATCTTTCCCGACTTACCACAAATGCAATATGCGACAATGACCGACAAAATACGATGCTCAAGTGTCATTGCCAACAAAGAATACTTTGGCCATACTCCCAAATACGTCTTAACTTCTTTCATCGATACCCCCAACATTTCATCATTCCAAGTCCCACAAGAGAAATAATCCCAACCACCTTCTCTAACATGTAAAAGCTGGCAAATATCATTGGGAGTCCATCTAAAATGACGACCCTTTACAAGCGAATTAACGGCAATCGGCTTCCTTTCATTATCATATTGCACCCACATATTAGCATAAAAATGTTGGATAATATCACAATCATACAAACACATAAGCATGCTCCCATAGATACATCCAACCTTGCTCCTCAAAAAATCCTCTAATAGTAGGATATTCATTTGTAAATGAACTAAAACGACACATTTTAGTCTTAGCAATAGATTTTCCTCCCATTCCCGAATCCTCATAATACCATTCCGCATACTTATTGATGAAATTAAGAACATTATGGGAATTAGGAGCTTGAGTAACAAAAGATTTTTTACCTTTCGCCCAACGGCAATTTTGGAGCGAAATTGTTCATGAGCTCGGTAATTTGGGCCCGAGAGAGAATGGGATTTTGAACATCATCACCTTCTTGAGCCATGTTTCTTTGAGCGACTCGAATATCCCTTTGTTCGGCTTCCTCTTGCCGATTTCTCGAAGAACCCTCTCCGCCCCTTCTACGCTTGGAGATGGGATTTCAACCGGTAGAATTTCTAGGAGGAGCCATATATGTAAGATTCTTGTGAAAATAAGAAGATTAGCAACAAGAATCGTGAAAAATGATGAAGAATTGAAGATTTTAAGAGAAAGGGAATGAAAAAATCGCACCAAGGGTTTTGAGAAATATGCTGCGTCTGTTTTGAACTGAAGGTCAGAGAGTTTATATCTGTAAAATTAGCCTGGGCGACCGGTCGAGGTAGGGTGCGACCGGTCGAGGTGCAGGGCGACCGGTCGCCCCTGCTATGACCGTCCCAGTGTTTTTTTCATTCTTCAGGTTTTTCAAAAATTCGATTTTCCACCCCAAAAGTTTTTAAAACTTTGCAACGAGATAATTTTGGACCAAGTCCAACAAATATGGGTTTCGGAAAAACATATATTCAAGAAAATCGAGACTAAACAAGTAGTGCCCTTTTAAGAAAAATTTGCAAAAACAATTAGGGGTACTTAAGGGGTTAAAGTGAAATATCTTGAAAGATATGTGCATAAGCAATATCGAGTTCTAAGAAAAATACAAGTCAACATACCTCGATAGTTTAAGAAACTTGATGACGAAATGGCCAATGAATATGAGATACATATCCTACACAATTCTTAGACAAAGTTTGCACAAAAAGTACAAGTGTAGGCAAGTAATAGGAGATATCAAAAAGAGCTTATGCTATAAGATTTCATAATAAGCCACATAAGTCTAATTAAATGCACAAGAGTTTTAGAAAATCATGCAAGGTCTTCTTTAAAAAAATTATGAAACTCTCAAATATACTAAAGACCAAAAAAAATAAATACTTGAAAACTCATTTTTGCAATTAAGACATAAATAAAAACATGCATAGAAAAAATGCATATATAAACGGGGAGATACGGTTTACCAATTACGCCGTTTCCATGGGTTGTGCCGTTCCCATAGTTGATGATATCTTCCCCTTGAGAAGTCACTTTGTTGATGATGACTTCTTTGATTATTCCATTTCCAAGGTTTGTTACCTTCCCATTGTTGATGATCTCTTCTTCTTTGAGAATCATCTTGTTGATGATGTCTTTGCCATTTCCAAGGATTATGTTCTTCCCAATTTTGATTATATCATTTTCTTGAAAATTGGCTTTGTCGAAAATAGTTTCTCCTTCTTTGATCAAATGAAACGGTCATTTGATGTCTTCTTGGCGGTATGAATTTTCTTCGATCATTATTTCGTCGGGTACCTAATAACACATTATTTTGTGGTACCCTTATGTGTTTGGGTCCTTTAGGATTAGTCTTGAGACTTTTAGGTCTCCAACAATAATTAGAGTTATTTCTAGCCCGACAAGTATTTACCGTATGACCATTTTTACCGCAATAAAAGCATGTAATAATTCTAGGAGCATAATGACCAACGTGCATAGTGACTTGATCCTTTTTCATATGATTAACAACATTAGGCTTATGATCAAGTCCTTTATCATAATTATGGACATCAACAATATTGGACATTTTATTAATACTCAAGTTTGATTTTAATAAATCATTTTTCATGCAATCAATATTCTCAACAAGAGTACTATTTTTTTCTTTTTCAAGGTTTCTCTCACTTATCAAGTGTGGTGGTGTGAGCACATGATAGTGATTCATAGGAAGTAAATAAACTATCCTTATCATTTTTCAAAACATTGAATTCCTTTTTCAAATTTTTGTATTTAACAAGTAATCTTTGGAATTCATTTTGAAGTTCATCATAATCATTTTGCAAATCACTATAATTGTTTTGAATAACAATATCATAGGAAGTAGAGGGTTTAAGACATACCTTATTTTCTTCTCCGATGCCCATAAAACAATATTCAACTTCTTCATAGTTAGAAGTTGTAAGAAGATTGTTCCTTAGATTTGAGCTTGTATCCCTTTGAGAAGTAGATGCTTTTGTTTTACTCCTTTCATTTGCAAATACTCCATAGATGGCTTCTAATTTTTGCCATACTTCATGTGCCGATCGAATTCCTACAATATGTTCGTATACCAAATTAGTAAGTGAACAATATAAGATATTTAGAGCCTTACCGTTTAAAGAGATGATTCTCTTTTCTTCATTATTGAGCTCTTTGAAGCCTTTAGAGGTGTGTGGTGTATTCTTCGTTGGAATGGATTCTCCATTGATAACGGTGTTCCAAATGTCAAACCCGCAACCTTATAAATAGCATTCCATTCTTTCTTTCCAAAATATAAAATTTTTGGAATCAAACCGAGGTGGCTTGGTGGTGGAGGTGCTTAGGAAAGTTGAGCTTCGTTAAGTAGCCGACGATCGTTTCTCTTCACTCGCGATGTGAAACGAGCTTGCCAAAGAGTTTGGCTCGATACCACTTGTAAGTCAGCGACTACGATAATCTAGAGGGGGGTGAATAGATTATCTCCATCTTTTCGATTTATCCCTCTTTTTCTAACCGAATGCTCAAGGACAAATAATAAGGTGCGGAATGTAAACAACACACGTTGATTTAAAGAGGTTCAACCCACCTAGGGCCTAATCCTCTACCACCCCAAAGATATCCTGGGATGGATTTCAAAAGAAAAAGAATTTTATTAATTACCAAAATTAATACAAATTCAACTTACAACACCTTGAAGAGCACCACACTCTTCTTCAACACCACCTTTGGAGATTACCACAATCTCTCTTTGAAGATTACCACAATCTTCCTTCAACGGCACCTTGTGAAGATTACCACAATCTTCAACCTTGAAGAATACCAAATTCTTCAACACCTCAATAAGAAGATCACCACAATCTTCTTGCACCTATCACCTAGATCATCCAAGTGTGCTCTTACCACAAGAACACTCACAAGGATATCTTGTGTTTGAATGATAACCAAAAATCAAGATTACAACTCAATAATGAATATTACAATTTGAGTGCAAAGTGTAATCAAGAATAGCCTAGACCTCAAGAATGTGAAAGTGAATAGCTAGGCAAATTATACAACAAGAATAATAACAATGAAGAACAAATATTTGCTTGAAGTGTATCTTGTTGTGTTGTATCTCAATTGTAGTATTGGTTGCTCCAAAACTTCCTCTATTTATAGGAGATGATTGATCAAGCATAGGCTCCTCTTGGGGATTGAAAATCTACTGAAAAAATACAATTAAAATCAAGAATATAGCTGTTAGAAATCAATTCCACAATTTAAGGAAATGTGTCTGTGTCAAACGGTCATAATTTTCTTTGTCAAAGCATAGAGCGACGGTCGCACGAAATAGAAGTTTGAAACGAATCACGGTAATTTTACAGGCGGCGACCGGTCGCGTGTACCTCGACCGGTCGACCACGACTTCAACCGTCCCCTAAGTGTAAAACCAAAGAAAAAAAGTTATGTTTCAATTGCAAACTTGCATGTACCGGCCGCACGGGGCGGCCGATCGACGGCACCGCTGCCGACGACCCCTGGGCGGCCGGTCGACCTGCCAATTTTACTTGAGTTCATTTTTCTCAGTATCAAACGTACTCTTGGTGCGGGTTGCCCTATAGGGTGACCGGTCGACCACGAGGCAAATGTTGTCCAATTTTTGTCGAAAATAAAACTCAAGAAATACTCAAAATTTAGTAAAAACATTTTAAACCAATCGGGAGTATTTAGACAACATTTAGGAACCTTGTTTAGAAGTAAAAACTCATTGACATAAAATTATTAAAAGTGTTGTCCAATATTATCGAAAATAATCTTTGAGGAAATACTCCGGAAAATATTAAAACCATTTTAAAACATTTAGGAGTATTTGGACAACCTTTAAAAACATTGTTTTGGTGATAAAATAAAATCATCAAAATTAAGATAAAAACATGTATCAAACACTTAACCTTACATACTTCTCCAGAAAGCACTTTTGATCCTATGAATGGGTAGGATTTATCCTCAATGATTAATTGAATCTTCATAACTTAGTTGTCCCATTGAACCAAGTTCTTAGGATCTCCAGTCATCATAGTTGGGTTACCATTATAAAGATTCATCCGTAATAGGCTTCATTCCCATTCCCTTTGATAATCGGTATACTTGATCTCTCGGTAAACCTTTGATAAGCGGATCCGCGAGATTCTTCTTAGATTTTATATAATCAATGAGATAACACCACTTGAGATTAATTTCTTAATGGTATTGTGTCAATGACGTATATGTCTAGACTTACTATTATACATGTTATTATGTGCCCTTCCTATGGCCGACTGACTATCACAATGTACACTAATAGCAGTGACTGGCTTTGGCCAACACGGAATATCCTCTAAAAAATTTCGAAGCCATTCTGCGTCTTCTCGTTGATCGAGCTATACAAGTTTGTTTCGAGGATTTCCAAGATACAACTGCACCACCAATGGTAAAAACATAACCACTAGTGGATTTTGAATCCTTTGAATCTGATATACAGTTGGCATCACAGTAGCCTTCCAAAACTGCTTGATATAATGTATAATGTAATCCAAAGTTCAAACTATATTTTAAATATCTCAAAACTCTATTCAGAGCTTTCCAATGATCATTGCTTGGATTACTAGTGAACTTACTCAGTTTATTCAGATCACATACTATATCAGGATGAGTGCAGCTTGTTATGTACATTAAATTGCATATGGCCTGTGAATATCTCAATTGAGATACTGGTTCGCCTTTATTCTTGACTAAGTGCAAAATTGTGTCAATTGGAGTTTTAACTGGACTTTCATCATAAACGTTAAATTTCTTGAGAATAGACCCAACATAATGAGACTGAGATAAAACAAGTCCACCAGATGTCTTAGAGATTTTAATCCCTAGTATAACATCTGCCACTCCCATGTTTTTCATATCAAAGTTTTGTGTCAACATTCTCTTTGTATTCAGGATAATATCATGATTACTGCATATTATCAGCATGTCATCAACATATATAAACATACAATTACATAGGCGTTCGGGGTATTTTTAATGCAGGCACATTTATCACACTCGTTAATTCTAAATCCATTTGACAACATAGCTTTATCAAAATTCTGATGCCACTATTTTGGTGCGTGCTTTAATCCATACAAGGACTTAACGAGCTTACACACCTTTTTCTCTTGTCCTAAAGCAACAAACCCTTCAGGTTGTTACAGGTATATTTCTTCTTCTAACTCACCATTTAAAAATGTTGTTTAACATCCACTTGATGAATCTCGAGATCGTATAGTGCATCAATTGCAATAAAAACTCTAATAGAAGTAATTCTTGTAACCGGTGAGTATGTGTCGAAGAAATCAAGGCCTTCCTTTTGCTTATAGCCCTTAGCTATCAACCTAGCCTTATATTTATCAATAGATCCATCCGGTTTTAACTTCTTTTTGAAAATCCACTTACAACCTAGAGGTTTATTTCCAGGTGGGAGATCAACCAACTCTCAAGTGTGATTTTGCATAATGGATTTTATTTCACTGTTGATAGCTTCTTTCCAGAATGGTGCTTCTGGAGTTGACATTGCTTCTGCAAATATCTTATGTTCATTTTCTACCATGTAGGTTATAAAATCAGGACCAAATGATGTAGACTTTCTGGCCCTCTTACTGCGCCTTGGTTCTTCATCATTTTCATGATCAAGATTTGCAGTACCATAAGTCCTTTTATGTGAACTTGTTTCGCCTTTATCCTTGTCTTTACATGGAAAGACATTCTCAAAAAACACAACATTCTTTGATTCAATATTTACATTTTCATGAATATCGGGAATGTCTGACTTCTGCACAAGGAACCGATATGCACTACTGTTATGTGCATATACAACAAATATGCAACCAACTATTTTAGGCCCAATTTTTACTTGTTGGGCTTAGAAACTTCTACCTTAGCCAAACAACCCCACACTTTCAAGTGTTTATAGCTATGTTTATGTCCTTTTCACAACTCATATGGAGTTTCATCCATTTTCTTTAGTGGAATTTTATTAAGAATGACATTGGCCGAGAGAATTACTTATCCCCACAATTTCTGGGGTAGTCCTGAACTTATCAACATAGCATTCGTCATCTTTTTAAGAGTTCAATTCTTGCGTTCAACAATCCGATTTGATTGAGGTGAATATGGTGCTATTGCCTAATGAGTAATGCCAGATTCTGAACAAATTTCATCAAATGGAGCATCATATTCTCCACCTCTATCACTTCGAATTTCTTTTTATTCTTTTGCTAAGTTGATTTTCCACTTCATTCTTATAATGTTTAAAAGCATCCAAAGTTTCATCTTTGTTTCTCAGCAAATATACATAACATTATCTTATGCAATCGTCTATAAAAGTAATAAAATATTTTTTACCACCTCTCGTTTGCACAAACTTCAAATCACAGATATCACTGTGAATTAATTCTAAAGGAGTGGTAATCCTTTCAACAGAGTTATATGGTGTTTTAGATAACTTAGCTTCAACAAATATTTGATATTTATGATTAGGATCAATTGCAAATTAGGCAATAAATTCAAATTCATCATTCTACGAACAGATTTAAAAATTGCATGTCCTAATCTATTATGCCACAAACAAGAAGACTCAAGCATATAATGTAACGGCCGCCTTCCAGATCGACGACTGTCCCCACAAACCAACACAAGTCTTTCCAGTGCGCTTTGTCCTCACTCACACGCACCCTGAGAGCAGTTTCCCAGGGGGTCACCCATCCCATAATTGCTCCGGGCCAAGCACGCTTAACTTCGGAGTTTTTATGAGATGAGCACCAGAAAAGAAGATGCATCTTGTTGATTGAGTAGTACCTATCAAATCTTTTAAGCACTCCTCAACTGTATAGTCCCATACCTACACAGTCTCAGAATCTCCTCTTCTTCGGGTGTGGGATCGGTTCATTCATGTCCCCCTCCACCTAGAAGCCTACCAGGAGCCGCTCTTTGTCCGTGCATTCTTGCACCGGCGATCACTCCCCGCCCTCTTCGGCCCCGGGCGTCACATATAATTAGCAGGACTACTAGTAGTATCATCTTGAACATCCATCACAAAGATAACCTTTCCCCACATAAACATCATTCTTAGTGAGTACAAACTTATCAGCTACAAATACAAGCTTAAAGTCATTCTTGCTAAGCAACAAACCCGATCATGTAGTACATTGTTGAGGATGAACTCCTTGCCATAAGTCATTTTCAAGGTTATTTTTCCTTGTCCTTCAACCTTGGAGCTTGCGGAATTTCCCATGAACAATTGTTCTCCACTGACCAACTTGTAGTTGGAGAACATTACGTTATCAGCACAATATGGTAGGTAGCCCTAGTATCTACCCACCACTCCCTAGTATTTCCAACATTGTTGCACTCAGAGACAACATCAGCCAAACTCATTTCTTGTACCCCATCTGAAAGTTCATCAACTTCAGTTACATTAGCTTGTGCTTTAAGTTTCTTCGGATTACGACATTCACTCTTGCGATGTCCAAGTTTACCACAATTGTAGCAATTGCCTTTAAACCGCTTAACATTCTTTTTGTTGTCCTTTGGACCCTCACCAGAAAATTTTCTTTTCTTGTTATTTCCCTTTGAACTGGATTCAACCACATTGGCTTTTGCTTGCCCAAACTGTCCTCCAATTTACTTATCCGACTTTTTATTATCTTCCTCAATTCTCAATTGCACAATCAATTCCTCCAAGTTCATCTCCTTCCGTTTATGCTTGGATAGTTCTTAAAATCTCTCCATAGTAGCAGAAGCTTTTCAATGATGGCAGCAACTTGGAATGACTCGCTAAGAGTCATATTTTCAACATGGATGTCATGGAGAAGAACTTGTAATTCCTGATTATGGTTTTGGAATCCACCATCTTATAATCAAGGAACTTACCGACAATGAATTTCTTCGTGCCGGCGCCCTTCGTTCTATATTTCTTCTCCAAAGACTCCCGTAACTCTTTTGCAGTTTTCATAGTGTTATACACACTGTATATCGTATTATCCACTATAGGTGTCACACTTATAGGGGAATCATTAGTTCCTTCCATTTCTGTTAGGAAAACAGAAGATAAACAATTCATTACTTATTACATTAATAGACAAAAATCCAATATACACTCGATATATGGATATATTGAACAAGCACAAATATGCAAACAATAACTAACAAGTCCAGAATCTATATTCTAAAATAATCTATTTCACTTAAATAAGATCAATATATTAATATAAATTGAAACAACAACATATAACTAATAAACAATTTTCCAGATTCAAATCCATATAGTAATCTGACTAAATATATGACAAACAATGAAACAATATCCCAGATTATAACTAAATTATTTCACATAAGTAGGATTGACAATATAATAATACTGAAACTAAATAAAATGAGCTATTTCTTAGATTTTGTCTCAAACAGTTAAAGTTTCAAGAATGTAACAATTCTTTCAGGTGCAGTCTCATTAATGAATTGTTATACAAAATATAAAATATATGCACAAGAAACAAAGTAAAACAATCCTTCTTTATTTTCTCCAATATTTTACTACTGCGCCAACTTCAAAAACATTTAAAGTTCTATGTATAGATACAACAAGGTTTAATAAAAAATATCAACTACAACTTAAATTACACGACAATTTATATAATTTGCCAAACTCGTATTAAGCAAAATATAATATAAAATTAGTAATTCAACATATCAAACCAGTTACTCACATAACCAAAGTTAAGTTCGCATGGAGTAATATAAAATAAAATTATATTAACCAGACTGTAATCATGAAACATTTCAAAATTTTCTAAAACGTATATTGTTTCTAACTACACGAACAATAAAACACATAATTTAACATGCACGGAAAGCGGATGAAAAATTCGTCTTAAAATTGTTGTGGATTTATCATGTGCGATATTATATTCCAAAATTAAATCAGAAAACTTACTTGAATTCCAGAAAACAAAACTATAGGAAATGCAAAAAATCAGACCGAGGCTAGAGTTCGACTCTATGTCTTTAAGACGAATTGCCCTGCTACGGTGCCCACGGTTGAATAGCAAACGTCTCCCAAGATGCAATGGTCTCCTCTTATTGTAGTAGCACTCCACACAACAAGATAGGGCGGACTTCAAATGTTATGTACTATCTCTTTTATGGGAAAATTTTGACAGAATGTATGCTTGTGTTTGCATGCAAAATGAATGAATAAATCTGCAAATCTTAGGGATATTTATAGATTGCTAAAGGTCTTAAGTGAAACAACACAACTCTTAGACACACCTTTTTATTCCAAGAGTTACTATGAAGAGTTGCACCCTTTAGAACTATTAAGAGGTTCCATGAAGAGTTGCACCATTTGGTTTGCAACTACATTTGTACTAATGACAAATAATGGTCTAGATGCATTTTGAACAAAAAAAATCCATCTAGAAATTTCATCTAGATTCATTTTCCAACATGGAATACTAAAGTTCCACTTGTACCTCAACTTGTCACCTTTAGGAAATAATTTTTCATTCACCCGGAAATATTCTTGTGAGCTCAAACATATTTCGAACAACTAATACACGTAATATTTCTATTAGTAAATTTGAAAATTGTTGGTGATTCGGTAGTTGGTCGGCATAGCTTGGGGGAAAATAATATTCTTTATTTTGTCGGTATATTGTAGGTAATTGTAAAACTTAGTGACAAAATTATTTATGTCAATATATTATATCTGTAATTGAAAGTTTCGTAAAGGAAACAATGGTCAGATTAGAAACCAAACTTCCTTTGGTGGAAAACAAACAACAAAATATCTTTTATGATTAGTAACATTTCGATATTAATCCTAGCCCAAGTAAAATAGCCCAAGTATGTGTATTAGGCCATCTCCAACCGGGAGAGTTTTCAGCGCCAAATGCTAAAATAGAGCAAAATCTCTCCTCCAACCGAGCGCTATACACTGCGCTATTTTGGTGTTGTGAACAGTGCTGCGCCTATAGCAGCGCTATCCATCCTCTTTTTTTTTCTTTTTTTTTTAATTTTTTTTTTTTATTTTATTATATTTAAACATGTTAATATATGTTTTCTATTATTCTTCTAACTGCATATTTAATTTTAATAAATATTTTTACTAAAACTTAATAAATTATATTTAAAAGTTTATAATTAATATAAAAATATTAATATTACTAAATGTAAATTTTAATAATAAATTGAAAAAAATATTTAAAAGACAATTAAGTGATAAAAAAAACTGCATTACATAATATAAATAACTTTATGATTTTCTCCACTTAGAACTTGTTATTAATTATTTTTTTCTTAATGGATATTATTTAATATAATATAGATTAGATATAATAATAATATATATTCTTTAATTTACTAAATATGAATTTATAATACTATGTTAAAAAATATTTGGTTATAATAAAATAGTTTTTTATTGAAATAATAAGGAATATTCTAAGAATATTCCTTTTAGTGAAAAATTTGAAGTAGAAGTATTGGAGATGAATTTTAAGTTTGGTGCTGAAATTGCACTATTTTAGTGCAAAAACTGCACTAAGATAGAATTTTGGGTTGGAGATGGCCTTAGTCACCCTTTATTTTTATGTATTTTGCCACATCAAAGCATAACCTTAATTAAAAACCAATAAATATGTAAACATTTTATCATTTCAAAGGTACATTATCTTTATTATGTGAAATTATAACTTTATATCTACATCACCATTTCTGTAGATTTGATTCTAATTTAAACATCGGATAATTTTGATAAGAAAATCACAGTGCCTAACAACTTGCGTGTATTGTTAGGCAAAACTCGTTCTACGTCGAGGAAAAGAACTAGATTTTTTTAGGATATATATTAACTAGAATAACACCTGTGTATTACATGGGATTTGCCTAAGAATAAAATTTTAGTCGAACAAACTTGTCGATTTTTATCTTCTTTCTTGGTTGTTTTTTGCATTTTATTTGATACATATAATATAATATAATAATTTAAAAGATAACAAATTTAAAAGATAGTGTAGATAGAATCGTTGGTTTTTCGATTATCTGTTACCTCTTAAATTTGGCCAACAGCTGATTTTCCAAACTAATTGTGAGCAGATCCTTTATTTTTTTGGATAACAAATTCAAAAATTTGTGTAGATAAAATCCTTTAATTTTGGATTATTCGTTATCTTTTAAATTATTATCTTTTTAATTTGTAGATAGGGTTGTTATATAGATAAATGTAAATCAGCCATGTGGAATTGAGATGTGAAAATTTGATAAATGTCAAAGACTAATACGGTGATGACGACTTTGTTTTTCTTTTAGTATACATGGTAGATTGTGAGAAATTCCTTTCTTTTGGGATTTATATTTTATCTTTTAGAGTTGAGACTAGAATAACACCCGTGTGTTACACGAAATTTGTCCAAAGATAAAATTTTAGTGTCACAAATTTTAAAAATAGTGTAAATAGAATCTTGATTTTTGGATTTTTTATCTCTTAAATTTGTTATGTTTTAAATTCAAAAAATATATTTTAAACTAGTAGGATATTTCAATAAAAATATCTTCAGATATTTTTGACCTTTTTCAAACTAATTGTTAGCAAATCCTTTATTTTTTAGATTATATTTGATCTTTTAGAATCTTGATTAAGTTTGTTATCTTTTCAATTTGTTATATTTTGATTTTGTACATAGAATTGCCACATAGATAAATGTGAAGCCGCCATGTGGAATTGAGAGGATGAGAAGTTGACAAATGTCTAAAATTAATGAGGTGATGACATGTGTCAATCTGTTTTTCTTTTAGTATATAGGGTAGATTTGGATCATTGTTCCCCAAAAATATTTTGGTTCATACAACTGCAAGTGTACAATGTAGTTTATAGAATAATGGCAAGCAAGGTCGTATTCCTCAAGGATTGATATTCGAAACACTTAGGCTATAATAACATCGTATTTCAATTTTATTGAAGCGACTATGTTGGGAAATTAATTTTTAGATTTTGATGAATGCCATGTAAAACTTAGAATAGAAAGTTGGCACCCCATTTTTGTTGTAAATTGCATTGGAATAGATAAGGCTGGTCGAGCTGAGTTAAGTTAGCTCGAGACTAAAACTAAAAGAAGACTCATTGTGAGCAACCGAGTGTGGCAAAGAAGAGAAGACAAGAACTCGATCAAGGTGCGGTGAGATGCAATGAGTGAAGTGTCGATCAAGTCAACTCAAGATAGCCAAATCTCAAGTTGAAGTGACAGATGAGTCATTCAATGATTGAAAGCTGACTCGAAGTCACCTAGGGAAGTCAAGGAAATGCAGTCAAGTTGAGATAACTGAAAGAGATCCGTTGCACAGAAGTCAAGAAAATTACTTAAACAAGTAATACTTCCATACTGTCTTTCTTAAAGTGCTCGATCCCGAAGCGTGCAAAAGGAATAAACCAATGGGAAGCTCTGCACCCGTGTGTCGAACTCGAAAGTCAAGACTCATTCATATGAGGAAATGTCAATTCCAAGAACTGCAACAAGACAAGCCAACGACCACAAGTGTCTTTTGAAAATTAACCTATCTCTTCAACGGGCAAATTTTCAAAAGAACACTATAAAAAGCTGAGGAATCTATTTGAGAAAAGGTGAACCTTGTTATCTGGAACTTTCAAGCTCTTATTCAAACTATAACCTACTCAAGTCATTCAAGTTCAATCCTCAAGCCTACATTACGAAGGAAATCAATCCAACACTCACCGAAGGAAAGACGACTTCAATCAGTTGAAGAGGAAACATTTGAAGAATCAAGGGGTCTACATTCCACGAAGGATTGTAGAAAGGTTCAAGGTTGAACCAGTCTCAAGTTTTTAGAGGGCTTCGTGATCAAATCCAAGAAGCTTGAGCAAGTGGGCTTAGTAGCAAGGCAAATGAAGAAGAAGGCATGAGTCGTCGAGAAGCCGGTGTGTGACCAAGGCATCTCCTTTCCCAAAGGATCAAGTCGGCTATGTGATCAAGACTTGCATCGGGTGATAACCACTTTGTACATTGATCAATACTTAGTGGATTTCTCCAGAGTTGGAGAAGAGAGGAGTAGAAGAATTACCCCATCTTGAACCTCTATAAAAATTTATTGTGTCATTTACATTTCAAAGACTTTAATTCTCATATATTATTTTGATATTTCTTTGATACATTTGCTATCCAATTGATAATCAACAAAGTGCTAAAACCAAGTATTAAAACAAACTTAAATCAAATTCAAGGGTGTTAAGTCTTCCCAATAAAAACATATCACGGTCAAGTTAAGTTTTAGTCAAAAGCAAATTGAGTTATTCTATCAACAAATACTCGATCAGTGCTGTTGAGTGGCTAATCTATTTGATTAACTAACTTAGTCCATCAAGGACTCAAATTTGAAGTATTAACTCGACGCGTTTTAAAAGGACTAAATCGAAAAGTTGGTAAGGTTTATTCAACCCCCTTCTAAACCTTACACTCACACCCCTTGGGACCTACAAGTGGTATCGAGTGGTTGGTTCATTGAGCCTTCCGCATTCTTCTTGAACTAGATCTCCAATCTCTCAAAGCTTGCTTTAGCACTTGATCTTTCAAAACTCTTTTATTCAACAAAGTTATTATCATGGAAGCAAATTTGACACGCATCCCTATGTTCACAATTGAAGAATTTGATGATTGGAAAATTCGTATGCGAGCTCATCTATCGAAGATTACGATGAAATGTGGATTGTAATAGAAGATGGGCCCCAAAATCTTGAAAGTGAACACACTATGCTTTTGAAGGAGAAGAGGATGTCGCTCCCGGACCAACTATGGTTGAAAAACCAAGAGTTGGACAAATGATGACAGAAAAAGATACAACTTGGACAACATGGCCAAGGACATTCTTTACAAAACTCGGACAAAGCCATGTTCAACAAAGTCAAATCGTGCAAGATTGCAGGGATAAGCTAACCCGATTTGTGAAGGCTCGAGCAAATCAAGGAAAATAAACTATCTGTTCTTTGTCTGAAATTTGAAAATTTTAAGATGCTTGCGGGAGAAACCTTGGATCAACCGGATGCTCGGTTCAAAATTACCAATGAGCTATCGCACTTGGAAAAGAATATACAAAAGAAATGTGTATGAAGATTCTAAGAAGTCTCCCACAAATGAAAGTCATGGCCCCGAGACACTCCATGGACCTATCAAAAACATCCAACCATGAGCTATTCTCGGATCTCAAAGCCTACGAATTTGAGTGAGAAGAAAAAACCTAGAGGAGACAATTGTGACCAAAACAAAGGCCAAAGATGGTAAAAGAGCCGAGGTCAAGGAAGTCATTGACCAAGAGGAGATTGCCCGATGGTTAAAAGGTTTAACAAATTCTTCAACAAGAATTACAAAAGAGGCAAAGGTGAATCCTCCGAGAAGACACTCGGCTCCCTCCAAGTCAAGGAAGATAGGCCACCCAAAAGAACAGAGCATCAAAAGGTTGAGTATCAAAGAGTGACAATCGAGGATGGAAAGAACTAATCAAAACGTTGAAAATTTATCTTTGGGAACCGAGAGAACCTGGTCACTATGCTATTGATTTCCCATATCCTGTAGTCAACAAATACAGGAATGAAGAGGAAAGAAGAGTCTTTAGAGAAAGAAGACAAGAGAATAAAAAGGCAATGTTAGCTGCAGAGATCAAGATTTGAGACAATCAAGTCAAAGACACAAGTGACTTTCGAGAGAGTAGTGGTGACTACTCAAGTGACTCAAGAAGAAGCATTGATCCGTCTAATGGCCAAAGAACAAGACCAACCTGACCAAGAAGATGAGGTACACTCTAACTCATCACACTCGGTTCTAGTGATAGTGATTGTGACACACACACTTCATCACCCACTGATCTTTATGATTCATTAGGCAAAATGATGAAAGACTTTGAACACATTAAATCCTCTCACACACTACTAAATGAGGAAAACAACCTACTCAAAAGCCAAAACTCACAAAATGACTAAGGAGCCGAGTACTCTAAGTCACATAGGCATGAGAATAAAAGTTTAAAAATTTGAAAATGCTAAGCTAATAGCGAGAAGATAGGCCACTGAGAAAAGAGGAAAATGACCTCAAAAATGTGATTGCCTCATTCACTAAGGCATCGAAATCTTTGGATGATCTTATTATGAGCCAAAGAGAATGTGGAGATAAGACAGGCTTAGGATTTAATTCCTCTATGCCAAGTCAAGTTCCAAGAGCGACCGGTACCTGGGAGCAGCCCTTTTGGTTCAGTCTTCTCTGTTTCGTATTTTCTTCAACCCCAACCGGTCATAGTCAAGCGACCGTCGCACCCTCCGACCGGTCCCCTGTGTTAAAATTGCTGAAATTCAATTTCAATCATATCTCTGCTAGCGACTTTAAACTATCCATTGCATTTTCGAATGACTTTTCCCTATTTTGTGGGATTGATTTCTAACACTCATTGATGATTTTAAATGGTTTATTTTGCAGCAAATCACTCCCCAAGGAGGAGCCTATGTCCTGGAAATGAAAGCCAAGTCCTCTCCTATAAATAGAGGCTTCATTCAAGCAACAAGATATAACACTCTACACAAGCAAAGAGCAATCAAGCAAACACTTTCATATATCTTGTTGTATTAGCCTTAGCACTTTCACTTGCACAAATTTGAGGTCTAGGCTTTCAATTCTTGATTACACTTGTACTCATATTGTATCAATCATTATTGAGTTGTAATCTTGATTTTGGTCATCATTCAACACAAGACATCCTTGTGAGTATTCTTGTGGTAAGAATACACTTGGGTGATCTAGGTGATAGGTGTTTGAAGGTTGTGGTAATCTTCAAAGGTGTTGTAAGAGGATTGTGGTAATCCTCAAGGTGGTGTAAGAGGGTTGTGGTAATCCTCAAGGTGTTGTATTAATTTTTGGTAAATTAATAAAATCTTTTTTTTTCCTTTTGAAATCCATCCCGGATATACTGGGGTGGTAGTAGATTAGGCCCTAGGTGGGTTGAACTACTATAAATCGACGTGTGCTATTTACTTTCCGCACTTAGCATTTCATCTTTGCCTGAGTTTCACGAAAAAGAGGGCAAAATCTGAAAAACTGGGATAATCTATTCACCCCCCTCTAGATTATAGTAGCAACTTGGACTAACAAGTGGTATCAAAGCCAAACTCTTTGGCTAGCTCGTTCCGAGTAAAGAGGAAAGATCCATGGCTACATATGATGCTCATCTTACCACCGGCGCCTCCACCAACAAGCCACCACTATTCGACGCTAACAACTACGCATTTTGGAAAGACCGTATGGAGTGATTTCTACAAGGGTGCGGGTTCGACATTTGGAATGTGGTCATTGAAGGAGTTGATCAACCAACCAAGAAATCGGAGGATGGCACCTCGACTCCTAAACCTTTCAAGGAGTTCGATGAAAACGACAAAAAGGCTTTCTCTCTAAACGGTAAGGCCTTAAATATTTTGCATTGTTCTCTTACGGCTACTGAGTATAATCGCATAAGAGGCATAAGGTCGGCACATGAGGTTTGGGAAAAATTGGAGACAATTTATGAAGGGACTAAGAAGGTCAAGCAAACAAGAAAGACCATGCTTGTTAAAGACTTTGAAAACTTTAACATGCATGATGGTGAAAACATCTCCAAGATGGTGGAAAGGCTTGATAATATTGTCAATCCTCTTGTGGCCCTCGGTAAAGTCATCTCCGAAGAAGACAATGTGACTAAGGTATTGAATGCTCTTCCCGGCTCATGGTCCAAAAAGGTAACGGCAATCACGGAGGCATAAAACCTTGAGACACTCAAGTTTGACGAGCTTATCGGAAACCTCCTCATCTATGAAGTCTATCTCAAGGAGAGGAAAAATTCAAAACCATCCATAAATCAATCGGGTATGCAAATTATTCCTAAAGGTCTTGCTTCTTCTTCTAATAATGCATACTATGATAATGATGATGATGATGAGGAGACGTAATTGTTCGAAAATTTGCAAAATTTGTGAATAAAAATAAAGCAAGAAAACCAAGAGATAATGCTTGCTTTAAATGCGGAAAACCGGGGCACTTCATTGCCGATTACCCAAAGCTCAATGAAGATGAGCAAAAGAAAAGGAAGCCTTTTACGAAAAAGAAGGCTCTAAATGCGGAGGTCAAAACGTGGGATGAACTACTCGAAACAAGCGATGAGGAAGGAGAAACCAACACGGTCTCATGGCCATAGACGATGAAAACAATGAGGTGAAAAAATTCTTCTACTTCCTCCATAGTTGATGACTTGCAATGTGATTTTGATGAATTGCAAATTGAGTTTCAAAATTTAATTGTTAAATACAAAAATTTAAAAAAGGAGCTTAAGGTTGAAAAAGAAAAATTATTTACCTCTTATGAATCTCTGAGACAAAGCTCATGCTCTTACTCTTACTAGAGTTCACTCTCTTGAAACCGAAAAGAATCGCTCACAAAAGATATTGAATGTTTGAAAAATGATGTGCATCGTTTCAACATAAGCACGGATAAAGTCACAAAAGTTTTAGATGCACAAAGAGGTGAGCATTCCAAATTGGGACTTGGTTATAAGCCATTTCAAAGTGTTTTTAAGAAAAATAACCAAGGTCCGACTTTTGTACGTGCTAATAGTTATAATACTCCTACTTGTTTTTATTGTGGCAAAGTTGGACATTATGCTAATAATTGCAAATTGAGAAATAGCTCTAGACATGTTTGGAGACCCAAAGGTCTCAAGACTAACCCCCATGGACCCCAAAATTATAGGGTACCTAAAAGAAATTCTTTTGTAGGCAATAGGGGCTATAACAACAATGGAAGATTCAAAATGGCTCATGGACAGCCGATGTTCACGCCATATGACCGGGAGGAAAGAACCTTTTACCAACATCAAGCTCCAAGAAGAGGGTATGGTCATGTTCGGCAATGGGAAAGGAAGAATTCTTGGAAATGGAGAAATTGGTAACTCTTCTTTCTCTCTTAGTAATGTTCTTTTAGTAGAAGGGCTTAAGTTTAATTTGATAAGTGTTAGCCAACTTTGTGATTCAAATTATAATGTTTCCTTCAATAAAGAAAAATGCCTTATACTTAAAAATGGTAATATTATTTGTGAAGCAAATAGAAAAGGCAATCTTTACAAAATTTGTACAAGTGATTTGGTTAGTCAAAATGTTTCTTGTTTAGTCGCCAATAATGATTTAACTAGTTTATGGCATAGGCGACTTAGACATGTTGGATACAAGAATTTGAAAAATATTTACAAAAACCAACATGTGAAAGGACTACCCAAATTGAATTTTGAAAATCTTGGCTTATGTGACACTTGTCAAAAGAACAAATTAGTTAAAAGTAGTTTTAAGCCCAAAAATGAAATTTCCACAACCAAACCCCTACAATTGCTTCACCTTGATTTGTATGGAGATATTGGTACGGCAAGTCTAAGTGGAAAACATTACACTTTCGTTATTGTCGATGATTTCTCTAGATATACTTGGGCTCTTCTTCTTACCAATAAAAGTGATGCCGTTAATGAGTTTGTTAAGTTGTGTAGACTCATTGAAAATGAAAAGGAAGACACTATTAAGTCTATTCGAAGCGATCGAGGTGGAGAATTTGATGGTGAATTTAGAGTCTTTTGTGAAACCAAAGGATATACTCATAATTTTTCGGCTCCAAGGACACCTCAACAAAATGGAGTAGCCGAAAGGAAAAATCGGACACTACAAGAGATGAGTCGGTCCATGCTCAATGAATTTTCACTTCCAAAATATTTTTGGGCCGAAGGTAAAAATACAGCTTGCTATGTCATTAATCGAGTTTATATTCGTCCTAAAATGAATAAAACTCCATATGAGCTTTGGAAAGGTAGAACTCCAAATATTAGTTATTTCAAGATATTTGGTTGTAAATGCTTTATTTTAAATACCAAGGATCAATTGGACAAACTTGATCCTAAGGCCGATGAATGGATATTTATGGGATATTCAACAAAAAGCAAAGCATGTCGGGTTTACAATAAGACTAGTGGAGTTGTTGAAGAATCCATCCATGTCAAATTTAATGAAGCTTCGGGTGTTGAAAGAATACCTAATGATGAAAGTGATGAAGAGGATATTATTGAACAACTTGTTCAAGTTGATGATCAACCGTCTACATCAAATGATCAACCGTCCACTTCAAATGGTCCTCAAGAAGATAGAGGTGATACCTCGGATCTTCCCGTTGCATTGAAATTTAAGGGAGATCACCCAAAAGATCTTATTATTGGTGATCCCCTTGACAAAATGATGACCCAAAAAAAATTTGCCGAGAAAGCTCTTATTTCTCAAAAAGAGCCTAAAAATGCTAAGGAGGCCATTGAGGATGAGGATTGGTTTTTAGAGATGCAAGAGGAGTTAAATCAATTTAAAAGAAATGATGTATGGGAATTGGTACCTTGTCCTCCATCTCAAACTATCATTGGTACAAAATGGGTATTCAAACAAACTTGATGATCAAGGCAACATTGTTCGAAATAAGGCAAGGTTAGTAGATCAAGGGTATTGTCAAGAAAGGTATTGACTATGATGAAACTTTTGCACCCGTAACGTTTAGAAGCTATTCGTATTTTACTTGCCTATTCTTGTTTTAAAAATTTCAAACTTTACCAAATGGATGTTAAATCCGCTTTCTTAAATGGTATTATTCAAGAAGAAGTCTATGTAAAACAACCTCCAGGGTTTGAAAATTTTTCTAGGCCTAATGATGTTTATAAACTTAAAAAGGCCTTGTATGGTTTAAAGCAAGCACCCCGTGCATGGTACGATAGACTTAGCTCTTTTCTTTTGCAAAATGGCTTTATAAGGGGTAAAGTTGATACAACTCTCTTTGTTTTTGAAAAAGGGCAAGATTGCTTACTTGTGCAAATTTATGTTGATGATATTATCTTTGGTGCTACTAATGATTTTTTGTGCAAGAAATTCTCTAAATTGATGCAAGGAGAATTTGAAATGAGTATGATGGGGGAGCTCAACTTCTTTCTTGGACTCCAAATTAAGCAATGCCAAGAAGGCATATACATTTCGCAATCAAAATATACAAAAGAACTTTTGAAAAAGTTCGGCATTGAAGAAGGAAGAACCGTTTCTACTCCCATGGCAACAAATGTCAAAATTGACAAAGATGAAAAAGGCAAGTCCGTGGATGAATCAAAGTATCGAGGTATGATTGGTAGTTTACTTTATTTAACCGCTAGTAGACCGAACATTCTTCATGCCGTATGCCTATGCACTCGTTTTCAAAGCAATCCCAAAGAATCTCATATGAGTGCCGTCAAAAGGATTTTTCGATATTTGAAAGGCACTATTAAATATGGTTTATTTTATCCAAAGAATAAAAATTTTTCTCTTAAAGGTTATAGTGATTCGGATTATGCAGGAAATATTGATGATCGGAAAAGCACTTCTGGATCATGTCAATTTTTAGGCAATTGCCTAGTTTCTTGGTTTTCAAAGAAGCAAAACTGTGTTTCTCTTTCAACGGCCGAAGCCGAATATATTTCCGCCGCCTTTTGTTGTACACAACTTCTTTGGATGAAACAAACCTTAGCGGATTACAAATGCTCTTTTGAAAATGTACCTATCTTTTGTGATAATATATCCACTATAAATATTGCTCAAAACCCGGTTCATCATAACCGTACTAAACATATTGAGATTCGACATCATTTTCTAAGGGATTGTGTTTCAAAACGAAAAATTGAGATATCTTTTGTACCATCTCAAGATCAATTAGCGGACATTTTTACTAAACCGCTATCTTCCGAGACGTTTGCGTCAACACGAGCTTGGTTAGGCATAATGCATATTGAATGAGGCTTACGTTTGCATTTTGCATATTTTTGAAACTTAGGGGCGAAAAATCGAATTTTTGGTTGAAAATTCGGATTTCATTAAAAATGTCAAGACAGTGGGCTAAACAGGTTGAGGGCAACCGACCGCCCTCAACCTCGACCGGTCGCCCTCAAAATTTGTTTTCATGCATTCAATTCACAACTTGGACCTTATATAACATGTTTATTATCATCATGGCTCATCTTTTCCGATCAAATGGTAAGAATTTTTCTTCCTTTGCTCAATTGGGTTGAACCCTTGAGTTTATGACCTTCTTGTATATTTCTTGATAATCTTTGCATATAATCTTGATGAGCTTAGTTATTATATTGTATTGTATGATGTTTGATGTGAATTGGTGATGAAATGTTTTGGCTTGAATCATTTACAAGGGCTATATACGACTTCTTTTAATTTTCACGCCCACAAAGTGTTCGATAAAATGTCGCAATGAAAATTTCAACTTCTACATGATTCTATTGCTTCCAAAAGTCTTCTATACTTATTGAGATCATGTTTTGGCAAATAAAACGAGCGTATGAACTCTTCATGATACATTTCTCCCATTTTCTTTGGATTTTTAAGCCTAAATTGCTCAACGGTTGATAAACCGACTCTTTTGCGCACTTTGATATAATTGTATGATGTTTTTATCATCCTAACATTCTTTTTGATGATTCCAAAGGGGGAGAAACAGGAAATTGGCTCGTTAGCCAAAAGAAGCTAATAAAAGCTCGCAATAAAAGCTATAAGCTATGGCTTCCTAAAGCCAAGAATACCTAGTCCATGGCTTGTATTATGGACTCAATTGCAAAAGATTATAAGTATTGTGACAGGGGGAGCTTCTTAGCCTATGATGTTTATAGGCATCTTATATAAGCTTATTATAGCTTGTGCTTCTAGCTTATGCAATATCTCTTGTTGATATGCTCATAGATAGGGGGAGCTTTGAAACGTTTTCAACAGATAGTTCACTCGTAAAACCGGAAAATTTATTTGTTCTCAAAATCATCCTCGAGTAAATTGTTTTGGTTTGTAATCATCAAAACGGGGGAGTTTGTTAGATAAATGTTTTTATCATGATTTTGATGATTTTGTTCGAGTTTGTTCAAATGTGTTTTTAAACCAAAACAATGTCCCTTAATGTTGTCTAAATACTTCCGACCGTCTTAAAATATTTTTACTATGTTTCGGAGTATTTTTTGGAGTTTATTTTCGATAAAAAATTGGACAACACATTTGTTTCAGGCTCGACCGGTCGCCCTATAGGTCAACCCGTACCTGAGTTGAGTTTTGAAACAGAAAATGGGACGTAAGAAAAATGGGGGAGGGCGGCCGGTCGACCCCCAGGCGGCGACTACACTGGAGCACCCTTTTTTTGGTTCAGTCTTCTCTGTTTCGTATTTTTTTCAACCCCAACCGGTCATAGTCAAGGGTGACCGGTCGCACCCCCTCCGACCGGTCCCCCTGTGTTAAAATTGCTGAAATTCAATTTCAATCTTATCTCTGTGCGACCGGTCGCACCCCTTGTTTATCAGCAAACTATCTATTGCATTTTCAGACAACTTTTCCCTATTTTGTGGGATTGATTTCTAACAGCTCTATTGATGATTTTAAATGGTTTATTTTGCAGCAAATCACTCCCCAAGGAGGAGCCTATGTCTGGAAATGAAAGCCAAGTCCTCTCCTATAAATAGAGGCTTCATTCAAGCAACAAGATATAACACTCTACACAAGCAAAGAGCAATCAAACAAACACTTTCATATATCTTGTTGTATTAGCCTTAGCACTTTCACTTGCACAAATTTGAGGTCTAGGCTTTCAATTCTTGATTACACTTGTACTCATATTGTATCAATCATTATTGAGTTGTAATCTTGATTTTGGTCATCATTCAACACAAGACATCCTTGTGAGTATTCTTGTGGTAAGAATACACTTGGGTGATCTAGGTGATAGGTGTTTGAAGGTTGTGGTAATCTTCAAAGGTGTTGTAAGAGGATTGTGGTAATCCTCAAGGTGGTGTAAGAGGGTTGTGGTAATCCTCAAGGTGTTGTATTAATTTTTGGTAAATTAGTAAAATCTTTTTTTCTTTTTGAAATCCATCTCGGATATACTGGGGTGGTAGTAGATTAGGCCCTAGGTGGGTTGAACTACTATAAATCGACGTGTACTATTTACTTTCCGCACTTAGCATTTCATCTTTGCTTGAGTTTCACGAAAAAGAGGGCAAAATCTGAAAAACCGGGATAATCTATTCACCCCCTCTAGATTATAGTAGCCACTTGGACTAACAACTATGCCATTGAATGCCCATATCCTGTAGTCAACAAATACTGGAATGAAGAGGAAAGAAAAGTCTTCAGAGAAAGAAGACAGGAAAAGAGAAAGGCAATGTTGGGCTGCGAGAGATCACGATCATATCAAGTCAAAAGACACAAACCGACTCGAGAGTAGTGAAGTGACTACTCAAGTGACTCGATGGAGAAGCATTGATCCGTCTAATGGCTAAAGAACAAAACCAACTCGACCAAGAAGATGAGGTACACTCTAACTCATCACACTCATTCTAGTGATAGTGATTGTGACACACACACTTCATCACCCACTGATCTTTATGATTCATTAGGCAAAATGATTAAAGATTTTGAACACATTAAATCCTCACACACACTACTAAATGAGGAGAACAACCTACTTAAGAGCAAAGCTCACAAATGACTAAGGAGCCGAGTACCCTAAGTCAAATAGGCGATGAGAATAAAAGTCTAAAGGCTTTGAAAATGCTAAGCTAATAAAGCAGAGATAGCTGCTATAGAAAAGAGGAGAATGATCTCAAAAATGTGATAGCCTCATTCACTAAGGCATCCAAATCATTGGATGATCTTATTATGAGTCAAAGAGAATGTGGAGACAAGACAGGCTTAGGATTTAATTCCTCTATGCTATGTCAAGTTCCAACATTGATTTTGGAAAAGGGATTTTCAAGCAATGAAGTATCTCTAAAATCCAAAACTCCAAATGATGCACACACATTTATTCCAAAGAACAATCACAAGCAAACTGGCCTTGGTTATAAAGGAAAAGGAAAACAACCAGTTGAGTATACTGAGAGGATAGCTGAGAAGAAATCCAACAAAGTTCCTCAGCAAACTCCAAACAGGAGATACTCTGCAAAGAAGAAACAGAGCTACCAAAAACCCCAGAAATTCTATAAAAGAAACACATATGATGGGAATGGTAGAAAATACCCAAGCCAAGCCGATTGGAATAATGTGAATTATCAACAAAGACCTATGGAATATAAGCTTTAAGTGGCAAAGGCCTAGAACTCAAAGAAAGGCCATTCCAAAGGCATAAGAGCTTTCATCAAAGACTCATATGCACCTAAGCACTACACTCGAGAGATATCACAACTACCCAAAGAAGGCAATTGCTAAAACACATACACAGGCATACGACAAAAGAGACAATTTGTATGAACCTAGAACCCCAAGCAATTTGCCAAAATTAATTATGATTATGACACGATAGATGGCAACCCCTTAGAGTCAAATCATTTGGCTATAGGTTGGTTGGATCATCTTACAATACTAACCCCTCGGACCCGCACAAATATGGGTACCTAAAACCTAATTTCCTTGATTGCGGGTTCAAGGAGCGGTGGTACATGGATAGTGGCTGTTCCGGACACATGACAGAAACAAGAAAAATCTATCAAAATTCAAGGAAGTCGAGGTGCAAAGTCATATTTGGAGGAATGAAGCTCCAGGAGAAATAAGAGGCATTGGATCTATCAAGAAAAATGGATTAGAAATCACAAATGTTGCATATGTTGAAGGACTCAACTTCAACCTCGCTAAGCATAAGTCAACTCGTGACAAAGGCTACAATGTTGGATTTAACATGGGTATATGCCAAATCAAAGACATCAATCAATGAAGTTGTCTTTGCAAGGATGCGACAAAAGAACATGTATGTGGTAGATTGGTCAACCAACACCAAGCACCTGTTTGTTAGCGAAAATCACAAATTTGAATCAAGTTGGTCATGGCATAAGAAGTTGAGTCACCCGAACTTCAAAACAATTAACAAACTTGCCAGGAGTAATCTTGTAAAGGACTTCCGGACTCGGATACAAGAAGGAGAGTATATGTGATGCATGCCGATGGGAAAGCAAATCAAATCATCATTCAAAGAAAAGACATGTCCATCTTCAACAAGAATATTGCACTTGCTACATATGGATCTGTTTGGTCCAAAGGAACCAAATAGCATAAGTGGGAAGAAATACACCTTGGTGGTAGTAGATGACTACTCAAGATATACATGAACAATATTCATGTGTAAAAGAAAGAAACTCTGCGAAAACTACCACAAATTGATGAAGAGAATACAAAATGAGAAGAGTCAAACCATTATCAAAATAAGATCGACAGAGGAACCGAGTTTGTCAATGGTATAATAACTCGATCTTGTATTGAAAATGGTATTGGTCATGAATTATCTGCGACAAGGACTCCACAAAATGGAGTTGCAAAAGAAAGAATAGAACTTTCAAAGAAGCGGAAAGGACCATGTTAGGTGAAGCAGGCGCTAAAAGATTTTGGGTCAAGCAATAAACACAACATGCTATACTCAAAATAGATGCATGATAAAATGTATTACAAGCGACAAAGACTCCTATGAGATTTGGACAGGGGAGAAAGCCAAATGTTGCATACTTCAAAATATTTGGATGCAAATGCTTCATCCATAACAATGGCAAAGATAATCTAAAGGCTTTTGATGCTAAAGTCGATGAAGGTATCTTCTTAGGATACTCACCAAAGCAAAACCTCAGAGTGCTCAACAAGAGGACAATGGTTACGAAGAATCCATCCATGTGGTGTTTGATGAACCAAATGTAAATGGAGAAGACATTGAAGAATCAACGATAAGTGAATCAACCAACCATGCGAAGAGTCCCTATGTTGAAGTCAAGCCGAATTATCAATCCGATGAAGATGAGATAGCCGAGTCTCAAAAACAAACTTTGGAATATCTGCAGCTAAGTGATGATGAGAGAGCTGATCAAAATAACACAAACAACCAAGACGACTAAATCCGGCTAACTTACTCCAACTCGATGTAAGATGGCCGAGAGATCATCCACCGAACTAATCATTGGAGATGTAAGAGAAGGTGTAAAAACTAGATCCGTAACTCAACAAGAAGCATTGTTCACTTGCTTCATCTCACAAATAGAACCAAAAGATGTGTCACAAGCATTGGATGACACACATTGGATTCAAACCATGCAAGAAAAGCTAAATCAGTTTGAAAGGAACAAAGTGTGGGAATTGGTTCAAAGGCCAACCCATCAAAATGTTATTGGCACTAAATGGGTGTTCAGAAACAAGATGAATGAGGAAGGCTCTGTGGTAAGAAACAAAGCAAGATTGGTAGCCAAAGGGTATTGCCAAGAAGAAGGAATAGATTTTGATGAAACCTTTGCCCCTGTGGCAAGATTGGAAGCCATAAGGATGTTTCTTGCCTATGCAGCTCACAAGAACTTTATTGTATATCAAATGGATGTAAAGAGTGCATTCCTTAATGGTTTGTTGGAGGTAGAAGTATATGTTAAACAACCTCCATGATTTGAGCAGAAGACTCTTGGAGATAAGGTATACAAACTCAAGAAGGCTTTATATGGATTGAAACAGGCACCCAAAGCATGGTATGATACCTTATCACAATTCCTAACTGAGAACGGATTCACAAAAGGCAAAGTGGATAGAACGCTCTTTAGAATTCAAGATGGGAAGAGCATACTGCTTATTCAAATATATGTGGATGACATTATCTTTGGATCCACAAACAAAGAGCTGTGTGATAAATTCTCAAATCTCATGCAAAGTAAATTCGAAATGAGCATGATGGGAGAGCTGACATTCTTCCTTGGACTCCAAGTGAAACAAATTGAAGGATGGAACCTTCATAAGTCGACAAAATACACCGAGATTTAGTGAAGAAATTTGGTATGGAAGAGAAGTCTTCGTGAAAATACCAATGAATACATCGATCAAAATGGACATGGATGCGGATGGCAAGCCTCAGATCAAACAATATACTGAGCACTTATTGGATCATTGCTCTATCTCACAAAGAAGCGTGCCAAACATCACCTTTCTTTGTAGGTGTATGTGCAAGATTTAAATCTGCTCCAAAAAAGCCATATGATCGCAACCAAGAGGATCTTGAGATATTGAAAGGAAGCCAAGAAGTTGGCTTGTGGTATCCTAAGGAAGGTGGATTCAAGCTAATTGGTTATTCGACTCGACTATCTTTGGATGTAGAGTTGACAGAAAAAGCACCTCGGGCACATGTCAAATGCTTGGAAATAGGCTAATTTCTGGTTTAGCAAAAAGCAAAATTCAATAGCCACCTCTACAAAAAGAGAATACATAGTCATGGCGGGCGCTATTGTGCCCAAGTCTTATGGATGAGACAAAGAAATTGAGAGACTATGAGGTTGAAGAAAAGGAAATTCCAATTATGTGTGATAACACAAGTGCAATTGCAATCACTCAAAATCCTGTGTTGCACTCAAAAACAAAGCACATCGATGTCAGATATCACTTCATAAAAGACCATGTTGAAAAGAAGGACATCACCTTGGAATATATCTCAACTGATAAGCGATTAGGCGACATATTCACAAAACCATTATGTGAATCAAGATTTGAAGAACTCAAGCATGAGTTAGGGCTAATTGAACTGAGTTAACACTCAGAAGACTCAAGAAAAAGAGATGAAACACGAAAAGAGGAAAAAGAGCTAAACTCCTAATTCAGCTAAGTGAATCAGCCGTATCGGAAAGTCAGCTATACCGAGTTAGCTGACAGCCGAGTCACAAGGAGAGAAGTGAGAAGAAGGATTGAATCAACTAAGGAGTAAGCTGAGTTATTTATGAGCAAAGTGACAAAAACGCGGTCGTTTTTACTAAGCGGGAATGTTTTTAAGAATGACGTCAGCATAATTATGACATGTACTGTCAAAAGCTGCACACCAAGCTTATGATTGGATATAAATGCTGCCGCATTAAATGCGAGAACTTAAATGCTAATCGACATGCAAGATCTAAGCTGTTGATTTTGATCAAATTTCAAAAACCACCCGCACGTCCTTTCATAAACCATACTTATACCATTTCGTCTGATTTTCTCTCACTTTACCAAAACTGTTCATCTCTCTCAAGGCAAAAGAAAGAAGCTTTCTCTCAAAACCCTACAACTCCTCAAAATCATTTTCTAAGTCTCGTTCGGTAAAACACTGAGAAATGGCACCTACTCATGATTTCGTCAAGCTAGAAAAGCAAATCCACACTGGGTCTACTGTGGATTTTGATGGTATGGTTAAACAGGGGTCCGACGAAACCCTCGTGAAGAAGATTGCTGAGAAATTAGAAACATCTGGGCTGAAGCCGTTTTTGACATTGGAGTTTCCGATGACCTATGTAGAAGAGGTCGCACAGTTCTACGTGAACGCCGAAGTTCACGATGAGGGCATCAAGTCATCTGTTCATGGAAAAGAGTTCACCATCACTGCCAAGGATTTGGCAGAACACTGCTTGTTGCCGGTGGAAGGAGTGCCGGAAGTTTATGAGGCTGATGTTGACCTAACTGCTGATTGGAAGGAAGTAGCCAAGTCCGACTGTGCTACGAAAGTGGTCTACACAACTAACAAGAGGTTGCTGAAAGAGGACTACCACAAATTACTGGACATTGTTGCCAAATGCATAGACATTAAATTTGGCAGCTTTGACCAGTTGTCTAAAGCTAAGTTGATCGTAATGGCGGCGATCCTTGAAGAAAAGAAGGTGAATTGGGCTGAGTTTGTATACAGCAGACTCTGCCAGAATGTTGGGAATAAATCCTTCAAGGAGGATGGTACGTTTGGAGGTTCCCTAGGATATGGCCTGGTGATTGGCCGAATGATGGAAGTAAAAGGGGTATCTCTTCGACATGGAAAGGCGTTCCATGTAAACAAGAGGATGTTTCGATCAAACCTCTTTGGCGCACAGAAGAGAGCTTACGCCAAGAGGGCGATCACGAGTGAGGGGAATCACCGATCTCAAGATTCACCGCCTCCTCACCTCCTAAGAAGACTCCGCTTTGCTAAGAAAGTCACGCTGCCCCCTGCAGTGAAGAAAAAGAAATCCGCACCTGCCCCTCCAGCCGAGTCACCTGCCCCCGCAGCCGTGTCTCCCCGCCCCTGCACGCGAGTGGAGAAGAACCATTAATCCCTTCTCCGGTGATCAAGAAGAAGAGGATCGCCACAACAAGGAAGGCAAACGCCTCTAAGACAATCTGCGAAGGCTCTTACCTTCAACGAACCAGAGGAAGTGGAACCAGATGTTCCTCTGGTGAAAACAAAAAGAAGAAGAAGAATTTCTAAGCTCTCCGAGCTTGAGAAGACGGCTGAGTCTGCCACTCAGCTGGAAAAGATACCCGAGACTGCTGGAGAAGTAGAGTCTCCGGAAGTTATCGATAAAACGACTAAGTCTGCTGAGGCCGATCAGCAGAGGCAACTCGAAGACCCAGCTGTAGACAGAACAACTGCGGAACAAGGAATAGCTGAGACAACCGAATCACCTATTGATAGGGTTGTGTCTCTGCCTGTAACGGAGGCTACTGAAGATGTCGAGCAACAATGTTTGCTACCCTCAATCCCTGAGCTCGAGGGACAGCAGGGAGATGATGACAAGGATAATGGTGTGATGATCCTATCCCCACCATACCCAGACATTCAAAATCGTCTGCAAGAATGGAGGAAATGGAAGCTGAGTCGATCCAGGGAACAGTTCCAAAGACCGGAATTCATTGAAGAAGAAGACGAACTGATGAACTTCCTCGGATTGACCAATGTGGTGCAAGCTCTTGATGAAGAAAATTGTTTGGACATTCTAAATATCTTTAAAGAGAAGGAGAAAGAAAGATTGGCAGAAGAAGCTGAGGCACGTGAGAAGGTCAGCATCTGCCCTCTCACTGGCACCACAGACCATACACATCCTCACCTCGACATTCTATCGAGAAAGTGATGAGGATCTGGACCTGTTCTTTGCCGCCAGACGAGTTGCAAATGCAACAAGCAATGCATGAATCCGAATCCTACATGAGCAAAGAATGATGGAGGGACCGGAGGAGTCATCCAAATCACAAACCGAGATAGATCCTATGGGAGTGGTGCAACATATTGCCATCAAGTTGTCGCCGCCACCACTTCCCACTCATTCGGAGGAAGGTGTTAAGGGAATTGGCGATGAAACGGGATTGTGGGGACCCCGATCGAGCCAACCCCTAATGAAGGTGTCTTACCACCCGCCCCATGGCTGAATACTCGGTGGGATTAGCCGAGTCCGGAGACGAGTGACCCCATTCCAAGTAACTCGGTTGGTGTGCCACCGGGGGGAAACTCCCTCCACTACAAAGCAAGGTCGGAGGATCTGCGGTGACTCCACAATGCATCTCGGAGGCGAAGTGGAGATGGAACAACAAAGTTGTATACACAAGAGTTGTCACCGACGAGCTCAAATAGTTGAGACTGTCTCACTGAAGTGCCAATCGCTCTCTGCCAGCCAATGACATCCGCGATGCGGTTGAGCCACGAAGAAGCGCCCGGGAGTTAACACTGGGCAATGAAAGTGCAATCCACGGAGTTGAGACTCCGGTGGATGCCACCTCGAAGACCCCAAGACAGGTGACCTTTGTCGAAGGGATCGTCCAGCCTCGCCGCAGCTTGAGACCGCTGCAGGGGGTAATGAAGGCCAACGGGAGGTTGAGACTTCCGGGGTAAAGAGACCAAAGCCACGAACATCCTCATGCTATCATTGATCCATCGAAAAAGGAGATAAGTGCTATTCACGATTCCCAGGATAATCCTGATGTAACTTTTCTCGGGATCCGAAGGTGAAGATGAAGTGAGTCATCCTCTATTGAAGATCCAAAAGACTCACCGAGGATGTTCCAACCACGAGTAAGTCGACCTCAAGACTACTCGCCAAACATTCAACTTTGATGATGAGCCACCCATGGAAATCTCATCATCGTCCGATGACGCTTCTAATATGGCCGAGGACCAGTCAACTCATTTGGAAAAATCACCGAGACCGACGAAGAAGGTTAAGACAAATGAGGCTCGGCAAGATGGGTCGACTTCACAATGGACCACGGTGAAAAGAGTCCATCGCGCAGCTCCCAAGCCGCAGCGAGTTCGACTCCTCGGGGGGACTTCACGAGCACCAATTATCATTGAACAGATTCCATTGCCCGTGATGATTCTTTTTAGAATCATTTCCCTTCTCTCTGGAGGTACCGACCTCCCGAAGAATCATCTAGAGATCGCGAGCGCTTCCACGACTGATCCTGTTATTCCATCGACACAATTGTTCCAAATAACTATGACTTTGACGCCGCTTGGCCGTCACCAAACAGAGGTGAAAGTTGAAGTTCGGGAAGTTTTCAAAGCCTTATTTGCTTTGAGATTGAAAAGATGGAGAGGCACCAGGCCTCACCGGACATGAGGCCGATAACATAGACGCCAACCTTATCTGGCCGATTTGCGAGGCATAATAGTCGATCCGGAATGGTGGCAACAAAGAAGCAGACAATGCGTGTGGAACATGCTCGATATTTCAGGACATTGTTCAACAAGTTGCTAGTCTCGGCGGGTGAGAATGCTTGATGCAAAGACAAAATTGCGAGAGCACATCGAACAAATGCATGAATCTCACACCTCAGAGATAAAGCTGCTGCGTGAACATAATAAGAATGAGCTCCTGCGCGTGGAAGAGAACATGGATCAAAAATTCAGTCTTCTCATGGCTGAGATGAAGTTGGTAGCAGCTGAATCCAATGCCTCCCGCTCTGAGTTCCGTGCAGCATACTCCGCAGATTGATTCGAGCGTAACTCGGCTATCGCCAGACTAAACTTCTTGCTTGCTAGCTTGTTTCCAGGGGTTCCTCTCTCCTTTGATGATGCCAAAAAAGGGGAAGAGGAATACCTAAAGGCGCTGAAGGGATCTGAAACTGAGAAGGAGGACGCAGCTGTGAAGGGAAAGACAGTTGAGGAAGTAATAAGAGAGAAGAAAGGAAAATCTGTTGAGGGGGAAGGTTCGAAAGATGTGACCTTGATGATTGCTAAAACCCCCCAACAAGGTCTTGTCACACAAATGATATCATCAAAGAAACTCCCGATGACTCGCCACTCCAACACTCTGCAGTACCTATGGCTGAAAAGAGAAAGGCAGTTGAAGCAGGGATGAAGGAAGTGGAAGGAAAGATGAATGCCCGAGTTATGGATATTCTGAAACAACATGGAGGCATTCCAACAGACAGAGACACCTATGCCATTTCAGATGCCGGAACCGAGCCAAGATCTGTTGATGAATTCAAGACGCTCGCATCTGAAGGTTACTTCGCAAACATGTCCATGGCTCAAGCCTGGATTTGTACTGGGAAAAGGGTCTCAAACTATGTGAAGAAGGCGACAGCAAACGACTATCGCGTCACTCTGCTGGTCACTCTGCTAGTCACTCAACTGGGAAAAAGAAGACCCCAGTACAATACACGCCCAGAGGCAGAGGAAGAAGCAGTGGTGGAGGAAGAGGTTTCAGACCTAGATCTCTGCCCAAAAACATTGAGTATATAGATCCAGGAAAGAAAGGAGGGATCTATTGGGCTGGATTTGACGAAATAGCCAACCTGCAAGTGGCTAAGAATAATGTTGAGTATGTGAAGAGAATTGAAGAGGAAAATAAGAGACAAACTCAGCTATGGGAGGAAAGACAAGAAAGACTGAGAAGAGATGAAGCTGCCCGGAAGGCGTATGAGAAAAAGAAGGCAGCTGAAGATGAGAAGAAGAGAAAGAGGTCAGAAGATGACAGAGCTGAAGGAGATGAAAGAAGGAGGCAGCGAAGGAGATGAAGTGTTGCTGTCCACCCCTTCATGTATTTTACTATGTAAATACATTCTATGTAAGTCTTCTGTACATCGAATAAAATTGTACAATTTCTATACTTGTGTAGATATAGAACAACATGGTTACTTTAAGTTCCATTTAAGCTCTGATACATTTTCTTTTGGTTCAAGCTCTGATACACTTTGTAAACAACTATGTAAAGAACAAGAATGTTATGATCAATAAAAGATCGATTCTAAGCATACATTCTGTGATTCTACATTTGTCTGTATGTATCTTTGATGTTTAATTATTGTATGAATGTCTTAAGTTTTGGAATCATCAAAAAGGGGGAAATTGTTGGGAAATTATTTTGTAGATTTTGATGAATGCCATGTAAAACTTAGAATAGGAAGTTGGCACCCCATTCTTGTTGTAAATAACATTGTAATAGATATGGCTGGTAGAGTTGAGTCAAGTCAACTATGCCTGAACATGCAAGAAGACAACTGGAGACTAAAAGGAAGACTCCTCTGTGAGGCAGCTGAGTGTGGCAAAGAAGAGAAGATAGGAACTCGACTGAAGGTACATCTAAGATGCAGCTGAGTGAAGTATCAGTCAAGTCAACTCAAGATAGCCAAATCTTAAGTTGAAGTGACAGAAGAGTCATCCATGATTGGAAGTCGACTCTAAGTCACCTGGGAAGGCAAGGAAAAGCGATCATGTCGAGATAATCGAAAGAGATCTTTGCATAGAAATCAAGAGAATTACTTAAACAAGTAATACTTCCATACTACCTTTCTTGAAGTGCTCACCCGAGAAGCATGCAAAAGGAATAAACCAATGGGATGCACTGCACCGTGTCGAACTCGAAAAGTCAAGAATCGTTCATACGAGGAAACGTAAATTCCAAGGACTGTAACAAGACAAGCCAACGGCCACAAGTGACTTTCAAAAATAAGACTATCTCTTCAACGGGAAGATTTTTGAAAGATCACTATAAAAGGCTGAGGAATCACTCTGAGAGAAGGTTACCTACTCCAACCACGAACATTCAAGCTAACATTTGAATCAGTAACCAAGAATACTCTCAAGTCATTCAAGATCAATCCTCAAGCCTACATTACGAAGGAAATCAATCCAACACTCACCTGTGAAGGAAAGACAACTTCAATCAGTTGAAGAGGAAAACATTTGAAGAATCAAGGGGTCTACATTCCACGAAGGATTGTAGAAAGGTTCAAGGTCGAACCAGGTTTAAGCTATTTGGAGGGCTTCATGATCAAATCCAAGGAACTTAAGCAAGTGGGTCAGTAGTAGCAAGCGCAAAATGCCTTGAAGAAGGTGAGTCATACGAGAAGCCACCGTGTGTGACCAAGGCATCTCTAGATCGAGTCCCAAAGGATCAAGTCACCGTGTGATCAAGACTTGTATCCGGGATCATTAACCACTCGTATATTGATCAATACTTAGTGGATTCCTCCATGAGTTGGAGAAGAGAGGAGTAGAAGAATTACCCCATCTTCGAACCTCTATAAAAACTTATTGTGTCATTTACATTTCAACACTTTAATTTACGCATCTTATTTTTATATCTCACGATAAATTTGCTATCCAATTGATAATCAATCGAATGCTAAAACCAAGTATTAAAACAAACTTAACCAAATTCAAGGGTGTTAAGTCTTCCCAAAAAACATATCACAAATCAAGTTAAGTCTTTAGTCAAAACAAAGAGTTATTCTATCAACAACTTAGTCGAGTCCGTTGAGTGACTAACTCTGCGATTAACTAACTTAATTAGCCCATCAAGGACTCACCGTGAAGTATTAACTCAACATTTTTAAAAGGACTAAATCGAAAAGTGGTAAGGTTTATTCAACCCCCTTCTAAACCTTACACGCACACCCCTTGGGACCTACACAAGGGGTCTACATTCCACGAAGGATTGTAGAAAGGTTCAAGGTCGAACCAGTCTCAAGTTTTTGGAGGGCTTCGTGATCAAATCCAAGAAGCTTAAGCAAGTGGGCTATAGTAACAAGCGCAATGCCCGTGAAGAAGGCGAGTCGTCATTTAGAAGCCAACTGTGTGACCAAGGCATCTCCAGACTGAGTCCCAAAGGATCAAGTCAGCTGTGTGATCAAGACTTGCATCTGGACTGATAACCACTTTGTACATTTATCAATACTTAGTGGATTCCTCCAGGAGTTGGAGAAGAGAGGAGTAGAAGAATTACCCCATCTTCGAACCTCTATAAAAATTTATTGTGTCATTTATATTTCAGCACTTTAATTACTGCATATTATTTTGATATTTGCTGATAAATTTGCTATCCAATTGATAATCAACAAAGTGCTAAAACCAAGTATTAAAACAAACTTAAACCAAATTCAAGGGTGTTAAGTCTTCCGCTGAAAACATATCACAGTCAAGTTAAGTTTTTGTCAAAACATCTGAGTTATTCTATCAACAAATCGGTCCGAGTGCTGAGTGGCTAACTCTGCTGATTAACTAACTTAGTTGTCCATCAAGGACTCAGCTGTGAAGTATTAACTCTGAACGTTTTAAAAGGACTAAATCGAAAAGTTGGTAAGGTTTATTCAACCCCCCCTTCTAAACCTTACACTCACACCCCTTGGGACCTACAGACTGAATATTGAGTAATTTTATATAAAAAAAATCGAAAATAAAGAAAAATAAATAAAATAAATTTGTGAACCCCACAAGTACTTTCACCATCTATAGGAGCAACCTTAGGCACATAATCTCAACATGCTTCTTCAATATTAAATGCGAATAAAGTTTTAAAAATCAATTCATGCAATTCTATGGGTTCAATTCCTAAGTTAGTCTACTCCCCCTTCCAGGCGGTGAATAAACAGTTGAGTAATAACAATTGTAGGTCTTTCGACTCGTTACAATTATTACTAACTCCCAAAAGATTTGTGAATTGAATGACTCCCACAAACAGTTGTAGGTCTCCCGACTCGTTACTTCCGTTTATGTCTGAATCCGATTTTCGTCTTTGTTAGAACTCATCTCCTGAATTTTGCACTAACAAATATGACATGCAATTTATTCCCTGCAAATAAAAGCAATTATAAATAAGCACTCGAATTCATAAAATAGAAAGCATGAATTAATTACGAAAACAAGTAATCATATTTAATACAAATCCACAGTTTCGATTATGCCCCTAAGATCCGAAAAATATGCCAAACATTGATTACAAACTTATAGACAAATTCGAATCAATATTAAGATATCGTTTAAGCACAGACAAGAGTTCTAAGACATAGAAAGAAAACCCCTTCTTGTCAGGATGGATTCCCCTCATAAGCCTTCGAAGCTCTTGTGCTCCCTAGATGCGAAAGCCTTGTGGTGTTCTTCACGACCTAGCCTTTTGCTCTCAGAAGCTCTTCGTTTCCTTCGTTCCTATGTAATTTGATGTGTTTTTGCTGTATGAAGGGATGTATTTTGGTGCAAGCATTGGGTCCCTTTTATAGATACTTGGAGAGATCACTTATAGAGTTGGAACGGGAAGCAAACTCTGAAAAACATGCTAAAACAGAGTCCCACACGGCCGGCCGTGTGGTCCTGCCTTCAGCCCTTCCTCGGGGCGTGTGAGTCTGCATGGGCAGCTGGTGCGATGGCCTCCCTTTCCCACACGGACGTGTGACATCACACAGTCCGGCCGTGTGGGCCTACTCCGTTCTCTGTTTTCTATCCAACTTCACACAACCATGTGATTTTCACACTGGCACTTCCACACGGCTGTGTGATACCACACATTCCGGGTGTGTGAAGTGTTTTTGTCCATTTTTTCCGTTGTTTTAATCTTCTCTTCACATTCGTCGATCTTAGCCGGGCATTCCAACTGATATTTCTTCATTTTAAGCTCCGTTTCCTGTAAGAAGTACAAGAATACGTAGTATCATGCCTTTTTAAGGAAACCAAGTAAAAACATTGTAAATATGCGTGCAAATGCATCAATTATATATCATTTTAAGCCCCAAAATGCACGTATATTTTACACACATCAAAATCCCCAAACTTAAAGCATTGCTCGTCCTCGAGCAAATTTAGAAAAATAATATAAGGGGTAAAAACGAACTAATACCCAAGAACACTATGAACATTAAATAACATTTGACTTCATACTTAAAGAAACCATGTACTTCATTATCAAGAAGTCATTATTCATAAACTCGACATAATTAATACTCTATCGGGTACTCGACATCGCGACTCACAAGTAAACAGTGTATCACTCTACTCTCAAAAGTGTATGGTAAGTGTTTACGCTCAAATTCAATTCAGTGAAAGTAGAACTACCATAGGCTTGCAAATCGTCTATCATCTCGACCACTTTTGTGTGCACAATTTAAGAATCAAAAAGGACTTTTATTAGGTTGTAATGCAGGCTCTTTGGTAAGGGTAGGGAAATTTGGATTAAGTGACTTGAGCAAATAGAATTTAAGCTTACAGACTTGCAATTCACCAACCCAAATTTAACATAATATCAGTATTCTTTTTCAACTCAATTCCGCCCTTATTTCTCCTTTTTCATTCTTAGGCGTTTTTGCCTTTTTTTCTTTTTTCTTTAGCCTCAAACTCTCATTTTTTTCTTCTTCATATTTTTAGAATTTTCTTTGCTCGATTTTCTCTTTATAATAATTTTTCAGAGATTTTCTTTCTTTTTTGAGCTTCATGTATTTTTTCATTTACCTAGATACTGCTCATCTATCTTTGTTTTGCCAACTTCCTCTCTTTTTTTCATAAATTTCACCACATCTCCCCCAAACTTATTCATTTTCTATAAGCTCAAGAAATTTTAGGGATAAAAATATATAAATTTTAAAGATCAATGTGGCTCAAAATAATAGATTTGGCTCAAAATTGGCTAACTAGGGAATCATGAGTTCATAGGTAGGCTTTTTAAGCTGAGTAGGCTAAAACAAAGATGGCCTTAGATCATTTTCAAAAATTGCACACACACATGGCTTCAATGAAGATACTAGAGTAGGTTCTAGAGATCTATCAATCATGAATGACACACTCAAGAAAAAAAATAAGTCTGCATAATATAAAGCAGTTTAAGGCACAAAAGCTCACAGGCTTATTTTTCGCAACATGCTCAAATACCAAATTTTCTTAACACATGCCAAGCAAATAAATAACTTTCCTCCTAACAATTTATTACATTATTCCCACAAGTATGTTATCCCATGCCATAAAATATTCATAGTAACATCATAGGGTGCTGGGCATATGAACTGAATTAAAAACCACACACAAAAGCAATTAAACGTGCTAAAACGGTAAACGTGCTAAAACAAAAATACTAAAAATCAAAAAAATTAAACAAAAGTCAATTTTTTTCCCAAAAATTATCATGCAAAGTGCTTCTACATGCAGTCCTAAATGCAATACAAAATGCAAGAAAGTACTAAATTACACATTCTTGACAACTCCCCCAAACTTAAAATATGCTTCGTCCTGAACATATGAGGAAATTATCAAAAGAAAGAGAAATGTATAATAAGTACTTACAAATATTGTTCACAGCAAGAAGATGGTCGAAACTTCTTATGGAGTTTCTGGCCCATAGTAGTGTTTAATTCTTTGTCCATTTACGATGAAAGTTCGACCATTCTTTGCTAACAGTTCAATGGCTCCTCCTGGTGATAGCACCCTTTTGATTACGAAAGGGCCATTCCACCTTGATTTAAGCTTACCCGGGAATAATCTCAATCTTGAGTTGTATAGCAGTACTACTTGCCCGGGTAGGAATTCTCGTCTCAGAATCTTTTTGTCATGCCATCTCTTTGTGCGATCTTTGTAGATTTGGGCATTTCCGTATGCATCTTAACGGAATTCCTCCAGTTCGCTCATTTGCAGTTTTCTCTTCTCGCCTACTGCAGTCATGTCGAAGTTAAGCTTTTTTACTGCCCAAAATGCTTTATGTTCTAATTCCACCGGAAGGTGGCATGATTTCCCAAAAACTAATCGATACATGGACATATGTAGAGGTATTTTGTATGCCGTACGATAAGCCCATAAAGCATCATCGAGCTTTAAACCCCAATCTTTTCGATTTATGCTAACTGTTTTTTCTAAAATCTGCTTAATTTCCCAATTAAATACCTCGGCTAGCCCATTTGTTTGTGGATGATACGCGGCGGCCACTCGATGTTTTACTCCGTATTTTTCCATCATGTTATTGAACAATTTATTACAGAAGTGCGACCCTCCATCACTAATTAGGGCCCGCGGTGTGCCAAACCTAGTGAAAATATTCTTTTGCAAAATGTTTAACACTATCCTGCCATCATTTGTTTTAGTAGGGATAACTTCTACCCATTTGGATACACAATCCACTGCAAGAAGAATGTATAAGTACCCATTTGATGCTGGAAATGGTCCCATGAAGTCTATGCCCCAAACATCGAACAATTCCATTTCCATTATTAGAGTTAATGGCATCTCATGTCGCCTTGAAATGTTTCCCATACGTTGACACCTATCGCGCTGCAAAACAAACTTATATCAATCTTTGAAAATAGAAGGCCAAAAGAATCCGGACTGTAATACCTTAGCCGCTGTGCGTGTTGCTCCGAAGTGACCCCCACATGGTAAGGAATGGCATTGCTCCAGAATGCTTGCCCATTCTTCTTGAGATACACATCTCCTAATAACTGAATCTGCACATCTTTTAAATAATAGAGGTTTGTCCCACAGAAAATATCTCACATTATGAAGAAATTTCTTCTTAGCATGATATGTGATATCTGGTGGTAAAACCCCGCTTACTAAATAATTGACAATATCAGCGTACCATGGAATGGTTGTTTCGACCATCAGGATTAATTGTTCAGAAATGTTTCTTTGATTGTTGTGCCCTTTGTGTTTTCCTCAGTTGTTTGTTCATGTCGTGAGAGATGATCATCTACCACGTTCTCACACCCTTTTCTATCCCAAATTTCGATATCAAACTCTTATAGTAAGAGTATCCATCGAATGAGCCTAGGTTTGGCATCTTTCTTTGCGAATAGGTATTTGACCACATCGTGGTCTGTATGGACTATCGTCTTTATTCCAATCAAGTAGGCTCGAAACTTGTCAAAAGCAAACACTACTGCCATCAATTCTTTTTCAGTTGTGGTGTAATTTTGTTGTGCTGGATCCAATGTTCGACTTGCGTAGTAAATAACACGAAACAACTTTTCGCATTTTTGTCCTAGTGCGGCCCCTACTGCATAGTCGCTTGCATCGCACATTATCTCGAAAGGTTGACTTCAGTCCGGTGTGATCAAAATTGGTGCAGTCACTAGAGCCTTCTTCAGTGTTTCAAATGCCTGTAAGCAATCAGAGGTGAAAGCAACAGGTACATCTTTTTCAAGTAGGTGGGAAAAGGGTTTGGTTATTTTTGAGAAATCTCTAATAAAGCATCTCTAACCTATGAAATGCGAACACCCCATAAGGGCATGTAAATGCGGTCTTTTCTTGGTCCTCTAGAGCAATCACAATCTGATTATACCCCGAGTACCAATCCAGGAAACAATAATATTCATAAACTGCAAGGCGATCTAACATTTGATCCATAAAGGGGAGGGGAAAGTGATCTTTTCGATTTGCGGCATTTAACTTTCGATAATCAATGTAAATACGCCATCCTGTAACAACTCTAGTAGCTAAAATTTCATTGTTTTCACTTTTTACTATCGTCATTCCTCCCTTCTTTGGTACGACTTGTACTGGGCTTACCCAATAACTGTCAGATATAGCAAAAATTATTCCATTATCTAACCATTTAAGTACTTCTTTCTTAACGACCTCTTGCATAATTGGGTTAAGTCTTCGTTGATGTTACACAGAAGGTTTACAATCATCTTCTATGCATGCAAATCGAAAGGCTTATACCTTTTAAATCAAAAATTAACCATCCAATCGCAGTTTTATGTTCCCTTAAGACATGCAATAGTTTTTCCAATTGATTTTTAGTAAGTGAAGAAGAAACTATTATAGGTCTCGTTGTCGCCTAAGAATGTATATTTGAGATACGCCAGAAGAGTTTAAGTTCTGGAGAACTCGGGAGGTCGTTTTTCGAATTTTCAGCTGAAAACACGTGTCGCACGATCGGGTTGTGTAAGCCCACACAGCCGTGTGGATTTGGGCTATTAGATACTGAACGCACGGTCTGGCCGTGTAAGATCACACGGCTGTGTGAATGGCTCTTTTCCTGCGCACGGTCCGGCCGTGTAGAGTCACACGATCGTGTGACTGAAGGTCTTCGATTTCAGCATACCACACGACCTAACCGTGTTGATCCACACTGCCGTGTGTGATGGTCAGAACACCATTTTCGTGAATTTTCTCTTCCGTTGAATCTAAGGTGTAGGTCCCAAGGAGTGTAAGTAAGGTTTAGAAGGGAAGGTTGAATAAACCTTACCAACCTTTCGATTTTAGTCCTTTTACAATATTACAGAGTTAATACACAACTAAGTCCTTGAGGGACAACTAAGTTAGTTAATCAACAGAGTTAGCCACTCAACAGACTCGATAGAGCTATTGATAGAATAACTCAACTGTTTAGTCTAAGACTTAACTTGGCTGTGATAAGTTTTTCAGCGGAAGACTTAACACCCTTGAATTTGATTTATCTTTGTTTTAACACTTGATTTTAGCGCTTAGTAATTTTATCAGTTGGATAGCAAATTATCAGCAGATATAAAATATGTGTGCAGAAATATAAACATGTTGAAATGTAAACGACACAAATAAATTTTACAGAGGTTCGAGGATAGGGTAATTTTTCTACTCCTCTCTTCTCCAACTCCTGGAGGAATCCACTAAGTAATGATCAATTTACAAAATGGTTATCAGTCTAGAGACAAGTCTTGATCACGCAGCTGACTTGCTCCTTGGACTAAGTCTGGAGATGCCTTGGTCACACAGCTGGCTTCTCGTCCGACTCAGCTTCTTCACAAGGCAGCTGCCTTGCTACTTCAGCTCACTTTCTCAAGCTTCTTGGATTTGATCACGAAGCCCTCCAATAACTTGAGATTGGTTCGACCTAGAACCTTCCTACAATTCTCCTTGGAAAGTAGACCCCTTTGATTCTTCAAAATATTCCTCTTCAACAGTTTGAAGTTGTCTTTTCTTCACAGCTTGGTGTTGGATCGATTTCCTTTGAGATTTAGTCTTGAGGATTTTGTTTGAATATCTTGAGAATATTTTGCAGGTTACAGTTTGAATAGTGCTTGATTTCTCAGGTGTGCAAGGTAACCTTTTCTCAATGAAATTCCTCAGCCTTTTATAGTGAAATTTCAAAAATCTGCCCGTTGAAGAGATAGGCTGAATTTCAAAAGTCACTTGTGTTCGTTGACTTGTCTTTTCTTGGTCTTCAGTCTTGAGATGTAGACCTTTCCTCGTATTAAATGAATGTTCAACTTTTCAGGATCTGACACGAGGTGCAGTGCTTCCCATTGATTTATTCCTTTTGCACGCTTCTGAGACTGAGCACTTTAAGACATGGCAGCATGGAAGTATTACTTATTTAAGTAAAGTTCTTGACTTCTGTGTAATGGATTCTTTTCAGTTAACTCCTCTTTGCAGCTGCCTTTTCCCCAGGTGACTTGAGTCTGCTTCAATCATTGAAAGACTCGTCTGTCACTTCAACTCGTGACATGGCTTTTCAAGTTGACTTAACTGACTCTTCACACAGCTGTCCCTCAGCTATTTCATCTGCAGTCGAGTCCTTGGTTTTCTATCTTGGCCATACTCAGCTGTTCCTCAACGGAGTCTTCACTTCACTTCTTCAGTTGACTTCTTGTATTCCCAGCCAAAGCTGACTTGACTCACTCATTCAAATTCTATCTATTACAATGAGAATTACAAGGAAAATGGGGTGCCAACATTCTAATCTAAGTTTTACATGACATTCATCAAAATCTACAAAATAATTTCCCAACAATTTCACCTTTTTTGATGATGCCAAAACTTAAAATCATTGAGCAACATGTAAACAACACAAATACATACAGACAATGCAGTAACAAAGAATGTATGCGTAGAATCAATCATTTTATTGATCATAGCATTCTTGTTCTTTACATAGCTATTTACAAGGTGTATCAGAGCATAATCATATTCAAGCAAACTTCAAGCATCTATGCTAAGATACAACAATAGAGAGAAAATACAGCAATACTTTATTGAATGTACATATGACTTACACACATGTGTATTTACAAAAGTAAAATACACGAAGGGGTTAGAAGCAACACTTCATCGCCTTTGCTGCCTCCTTATTTTCTCTTCAGCTCTGTCATCATCAGCTCTCTTTCTTTTCTTTTCATCTTCAGCTGCTTTCTTCTTTCCATATGCTCTCTTCGCAGCTTTGTCTTTTCTTTTCCTTTCTTGCCTTTCTTGCCACAGCTGATCTTACCTTTTATTTTCCTCCTCGATTTTTTTCACGTATTCAGCATTCTTCCTAGCCATTTCCTTCATCATACCCAGCCCAGTAGATCCTTCATTTCTTGCCTGGATCTACATATTCAATGTTTTTGGGTAGAGGTCTAGGTTGAAAACCTCTTCCTCCACCACTTCTTCCTCCTACTCTCCGGCGTATTTGTCGAGTCTTCTTCTTACCAAATTTGAATGGTCAGCCGGTAGTCTCCGCCTATCGCCTTCTTCGCATAACTTCAGACCCTTCTCCCAGTACAAATCCCAGGCTTGGGCTATAGACATGTTTTTGAAGTAACCTTCGGATTCGAGCGTTTTAAATTCTTCAACGGATCTTGGCTCGTCTCCGTCATCTGGAATGGCATCTATGTCATTTCCTGCCGGAATGCCACCGTAAGTTTTTAGTACTTCTAGAACACGGGCATCCGTCTTTCTTTCAACCTCCTTCATCCCTGCTTCTACAATTTTTCTATTCTCAGACATAGGCACAACAGAGTGTTGGAGCGGCAGAGTCATTGGATGTTTGCTGATTATCGATGTTGTGACATGACCTTGCTGAGGGGTTTCAGCAAGCATTAAGGTCACATCTTTTGACCTTTCCCCCTCAACAACTTTTCCCTTCTCCTTCTTCTTCTTAACAGTTGTCTCTTCCTTTAACTTCCTCAGGTATTCCTCTTCCCCCTTTTTGGCATCATCGAAGGAGAGAGGAACCCCTGGAAACATCCCAACGAGGATGAAATCCAGTCGGCTGAGAGTTATATTCTGCTTGGAGTCTGCTGCGGCATGTGCTGTGCAAAATTCTGAGCAAGTGGCTTTCGATTCAGCTGCCACCAGTTTCATTTCAGCCATGAGAAGGCTGAACTTCGTATTCATGTTCTCCTCAACACGCAGAATTTCTTTTCGATGAAATTCACGCAGCAACTCCATTTCAGTTGTGTGAGAGGCATGCATTCTGTCAATATTGGCATGCATCCTCTGCTTCATATCAGCATTGTCAACACTCAAAACTAGCATCTTGTTGTACAATGCCTTGAAATATCGGACTTGTTCGTATCGCATTGTACTCTACTGCTGACACCATTCCCTAATCCGTACCACAATCCCTCGTAAGTCTGCTATGAGGGTGGCATCCCTATTGTCCAGATGCATATCTAATGAGGCCTGGTGAGTTCGATCTTCTCAATCTCTCCACAGATTTTCTTGAAGACTTCACGGATCTCAGCTGTCACTTCGGATTTAGTTGGCGGCCATGCAGCATCAAAATCAAAGTCTGCTGGAACAATGGAGTCGGTGGGAATTACTGGATCTGCTCGGATGTTGAAACATCGCTGCTCTTGAGCTGTCTCTTCTTCAAGGTCAGGCAACTCAATTGAGAAAGAGAATGTTTCCTTAAATGCATCATCTCGCACATATGGGATCGATTGTACAGTTGTATGTGCCTTTGATGATCCGGGTTGAGTCGATCCTGCTGCAGCTTTGGGAGCCTGCGCAGATGACTCAGTCTCAGCTGGGCCTGGTTGATTGGATTGACCAGCTGACTGAGCCTCAGCTGTCTTAACAGCTTCTTCGGCCTCAGTAGATTCTGCTAAATGAATTTCCTTGTCCTTAGCTACACCATCAGCGTTATCGGAGGATGATGAATCCCGGGGGCTTGGTTCATCATCAAAGTTGAACTTTTGACGAGCAGCTTTAAAAGTTGCCTGACTCGTCTGTGGAAGAACATCCTCAACTGAGTCCTTTTGATGAGCAATAGAGTGGACTCAGCTTCGTCTTCAGATCCTAGAAATGATATATCAGGGTTGTCCTGGTAATCATGAAGAGCACTAATCTCCTTTTCAGATTCAGCAATGATGACAGGAGGGATGCTCTTATCTTCTTGAGTTTTACCCAGGGAAGTCTCAACCTCCCTTGGGCCTTCAATACCTCCAGCAGTCTCAACTGAAGCGAGGTCTTCTACAATCCCTTCGACAGACGCAGCTATCTTAGGGTCTTGGACAGTGGCATCCGAAGGAGTCTCAACCCCTTGGATTGCACTTTCAGTGCCCAGAGTGTTAACTCCTAGGGCATTTCCAACATGTGCCTCGACCGCACTGAAATAGCGTCCTCATCCCGCAGCGCTTGGCACTTCACCGGGACAGACTCAACTGCCTCGAGCTTCACAATCGATGTCTGTCACGTGTGATTCTCTTTTCTTTTCACTTTGCCTCCTTTCTCGCAATGTGGAGTCATCTCGACATCCTCCAACCTTGCCGCAGCCGAGTGAGTTTTCCCCTCGGCACACCACCGATTGACGATGGTGGGGTCACTCTTCTCCGGACTCCGCTGCTGAGTGAGTGCTCGATCATGGGGGCGGTGGTAAAACACCTTCGGTAGGGGTTGGCTCAACTTGGTGCCCAAATTCCCAGTCTCATTGCCAAATCCCTTGGACCCATCTTCTGAGTGTACTGGGGATGTGGTCGCAGCAATAACTATGGCAATCTGCTGCACCACTCCCAATGGGTCTATCACCAGGAGAGATTTTGAAGACTCTCCTGGTCCTTCCATCAACTGCTGCTCATGCATTAGCCTGGATTCCCTTAGAGCTTGCTGCATATCGGACTTTTCTGTTGCAGCCATGGGATCCAAGTCTTCATCAGTTTATGACAACACATCTAAATGAGGATGCGTATGTTCCAGAGTTCCAGTGAAGGTACATATACTGGCTTTCTCACGCTTTTCTGCTTCCTCAGCTGCTCTGGCCTTTTCTTTCTTGCAGATGTGGATGATATTCATGTAGTTATCCTCATCCAGAGCCTGAAGTACAGTGTCAACCTCAAGGAACTTGAAAAACTCCTCTTCTTCCTCAATGAACTCAGGGTGTTCAAACTGCACCCTTGAGTGACTCAGCTTCCATGCCCTCCATTCTCGTAGACGATGCTAAATGTCTGGATACACAGGAGAAACCATAATTACATCATCATCTTCATCCTCTTCTTCCTGACATTCCTTTTCAGGGATAGAAGATAACAAACTTTGCTGCTCTTCGCCTTCAGTAGCATCTGTGGCAGGTGGAGAGACATCCTTTTCAACAGGAGATTCCATTGTCTCAGCTGCTTCTTTGGTAAGCCTCTACTGATCACCTTCAAAGCTCTTGGCCGTTTCATCAATTATTTCAGGAGACGCACTTCCTCGTGAGCTCGAAAGTTTTCTCCAGCTGAGTGGCAGACTCAACTGTCTTTTCAAGCTCTGAAAGTTTGGAGATTCTTCTTCTTCTCTTGGTTCTCACCAGAGGAATTTCTGGTTAGGATTCCTCTTCTTCAAGTTCCTTGGCGGCAGGGGCCGGAGCATCTTTCTTAGATGGAGTTGCCTTTCTAGGCTTGGCAGTCCTCTTCTTTCTTATGGGTGGAGAAGGTATTTGGGCTTCCTTCTCCGCCTCGGCTGCGGGGGCAGGAGACACGGCTGCTCGGGCAGGTGACTCGGCTGCAGGGGTAGGGGCGTCCATTTTCTTTGCTGCAGGGGCAACTTTATTCTTAGCAGCTTCAGGGGCAACTCTCTTCTTCGGAGGGGAGGAGATAGCTGTGTCCTCGGGTTCAAATGATTCCCCCTCACTAGTATCCGCCCTCTTAGCATGGGCTCTCTTTTTTGGGCTCCTGAAAGATTTGCCCTGAACATCTTCTTGTTCACATGGAAAGGCTTTCCATGTTGAAGGGGAATGCCCTTCACTTCCATCAGATGGCCAATGACTACGCCATAGCCAAGTGATCCTCCAAAGGATCCATTCTCCTCTTGTATGTCTTGTTTCCAACATTCTGGCAGAGTTTGCTGTACACGAACTCAGCCCAGTTGACTTTCTTTCCTTCCATGATCGCAGCCATGACGATCAACTTTGTCTTTGACAGTTGATTGAAACTGCCAAACATCATATCTACACAATTTGCAACGACGTCCATCAACTTGTGATAGTCATCCTTCAGCAGCTTCTTCTCAGTTGTGTAGAAAACTTTCGCAGCACACTCCGGTTTGGCTACTTATTTCCATGCAGCAACCAAGTTGACATCAGCTTCGTATATCTCCGGCATACCCTCAGACGGCAATAAGTAGTGATCTGCAAGGTCCTTAGCAGTGATCAAGATGTCCTTGCGGTGGACGAAAGATTTAATACCTTCGTCCTGCACTTCTGCATTTGCATAGAACTGCGCCACCTCTTCAGCGTAGGTCATCGAGTATTCCATCATTAGAAAAGGCCTGAGACCGGACTTTTCCAGCATATCAGCTATCTTCTTTACTAGGGTTTCATAGGAACCATGCTTTATCATTCCTTTGAAATCCACAGTCGATCCACAGTGGATTTGCTTTGATAACTTAGCAAAATCGAGTTTTGGTGCCATTTTTAGAGAGTTTTACCGAATAAAACTTGATAAACCTGCTTGTGAATTGGTAGGGTTTTTGAGAGAAAAGAACTTGCTTGTTTCTGCTTTGAAGATGAATAGTTTTGAGTGTGAGAGAGACAAAACTGAAAAATGAGTATATAAGGGTTATGAAAGGACGTGTTTTTGATTTTTGAAACTTGATCAAGATCAACGGCTCAGATTTAGCACGCCGAACCGCATTTAATTCCTCGCATTTAATGCGACAGCATTTATATCCAATCATATGCTTATCGTGCGACTTTTGACTGCATTCCCGCCATCATTATTCTGACGTCATCCTTAAAAATATTCCCGCTCATTAAAAACGACTGTGTTTTTGTCACTTAGCTATTAAATGACTCAACTTATGTCAAACATGACTTAACTCAGCTTCTCTCCTTTCTTTAAGCGACTCAGCTGTCAGCTAACTAGATACAGCTGACTTTCCGATATGGCTGATTCACTTGGCTGATTTGAAAGCCTTGTTCATTTCTCACTTTCTATCTTTCATCTCTTCTGATTGAGTCTTCTGAGTATTAACTCAGCTCAATTAACCCTAGCTCATGCTTAAGCTCTTCAAATCTTGATTCGCATAAGGGCTTGGTGAAAATGTCAGCTAACTGTTTATCAGTTGAGATGTATTCCAAAACGATATCTTTCTTTTCAACATGATCTCTTTATGAAATGGTATCTGACATCAATATGCTTTGTTCTTGAATGCAACACAGGATTCTAAGTGATTGCAATAGCACTTGTGTTGTCACACATAATTGGAATTTCTTTTTCTTCAATTTCATAATCTCTCAGCTGTTGTCTCATCCATAAGACTTGGGCACAACAGCTGCCCACAACTATGTACTCTGCTTCAACTGTGGATGTGGCTATTGAGTTTTGCTTCTTGCTAAACTTGGAAACCAATCTGTTTCCAAGCATTTGACATGTACCTGAAGTACTATTCCTGTCAACTCTACATCTAGCATAGTCTGAGTCTGAGTAACCAATAAGCTTGAATCCACTTTCCTTTGGATACCATAAGTCGACTTCCTAGCATCCCTTCAAATATCTTAGGATTCTCTTAGCTGCAGTCATGTGACTCTCCTTTGGTGCAGATTGAAATCTTGCACATACACCTACTGCAAATGTGATGTCTGGTCTGCTGGCTGTTAAATAGAGCAATGACCCAATGAGTGCTCTGATCTTGTTTGATCTACAGGTTTACCATCTGCATCCATGTCCATCTTGACTGATGTATTCATTGGTATTTTTACAGAAGACTTCTCTTCCATACCAAATTTCTTCATTAAATCTCTGGCGTACTTAGTTTGACTTATGAAGGTTCCATCCTTCAGCTGCTTAACTTGAAGTCCTAGGAAGAAGGTTAGCTCTCCCATCATGCTCATTTCAAATTTACCTTGCATGAGGTTTGAGAACTTATCACACAGCTCTTTGTTTGTGGATCCAAAAATGATACCATCCACGTATATCTGAACAAGCAGTATAACTCTCTCCATCTTGAATTCTAAAGAGTGTTCTGTCCACTTTGCCTTTGGTAAATCCATTATTAGTTAGAAATTGAGACAATGTGTCATACCATGCTCTAGGTGCTTGTTTGAATCTATATAAAGCTTTCTTGAGCTTGTACACCTTATCTCCAATGGTCTTCTGCTCAAAGTCTGGAGGTTGCTCAACATAGACTTCTTCTTCCAATAATCCATTTAAGAATGCACTTTTCACTTCTATTTGATATACAATGAAGTTCTTGTGTGCAACATACGCAAGAAACATCTTTATTGCTTCTAATCTAGTAACATGAGCAAATGTTTCATCAAAATCTATTCCCTCTTCTTGGCAATACCCTTTGGCTACCAATCTTGCTTTGTTTCTTACCACAAATCCTTCCTCATTCATCTTGTTTTTGAAAACCCATTTTGTGCCAATAACATTCTGATGGGTTGGTCTTTGTACCAATTCCCATACCTTTTTCCTTTCAAACTGATTCAGCTCTTCTTGCATGGCTTGAATCCAATGTGTGTCATCCAATGCTTGGGACACATCTTTCGGCTCTATTTGGGAAATAAAACATGTGAACATTGCTTCTTGCTGAGCTCTGGATCTGGTTCTTACACCATCTCTCGCATCTCCAATGACTAGCTCTGGTGGATGGTCTCTCAGCCATCTCACATCAGGTTGAAGCAAGTCAGCTGGGTTCAACCGTCTTGCAGCTGTGTTGACTTGAGCATCTCTCTCATCATCATTCAGTTGCAGATTTTCCAGCTGTCTTTGAGATTCAGCTATCCCATCTTCATCTTGGTTGATTACTCTTGCTTCAGCTTCAACATAAGGACTCTTCTGCATAGTTGGCTGATTCAGCTTATCAGCTAACTCTTCAATGTCTTCTCCATTCACATTGGGTTCATCAAAAACCACATGAATAGACTCTTCTGTGACCATAGTCCTCTTGTTCAATACTCTCTAGGCTTTGCTCTCAGCTGAGTATCCCAAAAAGATACCTTCATCAGCTTTAGCATCAAAAGCCTTTAGATTATCCTTGCCATTGTTATGAATGAAGCATTTACATCCAAATATTCTGAAGTACCCAAAATTTGGCTTTCTCCCTGTCCAGATTTCATAGGGAGTCTTTGTCAGCTGTCTATTAATCATGCATCTATTCTGAGTATAGCATGCAGTGTTGATGGCTTCAGCCCAAAATCTTTGAGGCGATCCGGGTTCACTAACATGGTCCTTGCAGCTTCCTTGAGAGTTCTGTTTCCTTCTTTCACTCATCGTTTCTCACGTGGAGTTCTTGTTTGCAGATAACTCATGAGCAATACCATTTTCAACACAGTACTGAGTTATTATCCCATTGACAAACTCAGTCCCTCTATCAGATCTTATCTTTATAATGGTTTGACTCTTTTTATTTTGAACTCTTTTCATCAGCTGAGGTAGTTTCTACAAGGTTTCTTTCTTTTTGCACATAAAGATTGTCCATGTGTATTGATGATACCCGAGCCGAGCTGGAAGAAATTAATCCAAGTCATCAGTCCAACACACATCCGAGTAAGCGACCTGCGAGTGACGTCAGCAATGGTGCGCGACAAACACGTCGTGAACTAGGCTCGCCCATTACCGAGCCCAACCGCAACACGGTCGCCGAGCCCCGAGCCCCGAGCCCAAATTTCGGCGGGAAACGCATGCGCGACAGATTCATAGAAGTAATTGCTTGCCCATACTTAACACTTTATTGATATCAGAAACTGCCACATGTCAGAAAGTTATAAAGAGAAGTCGACAAGTGGCAAGATTTGACTGACATGCACAGTTAGAGAGGGGCATGTGTCTTTCTTTAATTATTTTACTAATTAATGAATAGTTAGTGAAAAGATGACTATTGTAAACCCACTTACTGGAAGGGGTATAAAAAGTCTGATGGAGGGAAAACTTAGGAGAGAGAAAAAAAGGAGATAAAAAAGATTGTAAGAAAGACCGACCCCAATAGTTCGGCTCGGCATTATGCAAAAAAGGCAGAATTAGCCAAAAATAAATAAACGTTACGCACGTTTATATTTCCACGTGTTAAATACTTTACATATTTTTGCTTGTTGACCAAAACGCACGTCAACAAATTGGCGCTAGAGGAAGGGGGGCCGCATTGGTCCAGTCAGAGTTCCAGCCAAAAGCAAGTCAAGTAAAAACCAGGTAAAGTTTAACGCTTAACCTTTTCATAATAGACAAAAATGAGTCAATCAATAGAGAAATGCCCGTCTCGATCAAGAGCAACATTTGAACAACCAAACCGCCGGACTACTAATGGCCAAAATATGTTCCAAACGAGAGCGGGGAGCACTACTTTATTTCCTTTTGCTCAGCTAATTGCCAACCCAACTTTTGTACAGCAAATGAACCAACTCATATCACAAACTCTCGCCACCACAAACTCTCAAGAACCTCCTCCACTCCTTGCAAATACCAACCCACTCAACCCACAACTAAATGTTAACATTAATCCTCAAATTCCCGGGCTTCCTCATGACGGCCCAAGAAGCCGTTCCGGTAATGAACAACATGTCCGTCGTGATAGAAGACAACCGAGAAGATGAGATGAAGGGCAAAGTCATATAGCGAGTCACTACCGGAGCCAACACGACATAGTCATGCCCACTCAGTGTTTGCCGGACGACGAGTTGATCCTTTTCGCCCGGCTCGATCGATAAGTTCCCGGCTCGGGTTTCGGATGAGCGGGAGCGGCTCGAGGGTCAATCGGGTCCAAGACCCTAGCTTATGGCAGAACGGATGTAGAAATACACCGCTGCGTCGTCGTCTAAACGAATTGGAAGGCGGTCCGGATGGCGAACAGTCTTGAAGACCGCCCCAAGTAATGAACCAACCAGCTGTTCCGTCGCCATTTTCCCCTGGAATTCTGGCGACCCCATTACCTCCAAAGTTGAAAATCCCCCAGGTCGGTCTCTACAATGGGAAAACCGACCCGACCACTCACGTTCACAAGTACTTAGCATGGATGGAACTATACAGTCCAAGTGATGCCATCCTCTGCAGGGCCTTCCCCCTGACTCTAGGCGACCGAGCCCACCGTTGGTTTAGGACCCTACCACAGGGATCCATTCAGGCATGGGGAGATCTGGCCTCCGCTTTACGACGCACTTCTTGACGTCCAAAGTCCGAGCCGCACCTAAGGACTCCCTCGTGAACATCAAACAAGGAAAGGACGAGCCCCTGTAAAGCTATATTTCTCGTTTCAACAAGCAAGTTCGAGAAATGGAACTAATGTCGGATGATGCCATTTTGATTGCAGCCATGGCTTGACTAGCCCCCGAGACTTGGTTTAATTACTCCATCCACGAATCGGGGGCGACCTCGTACCAAGAATTTCTGATCCGTGCGGAACGCCATATTTGTGCGGAAGAAGCCATGGCAAGTAACCGCCCCGAGCATCGGCAAGGGGGCGTAAGAAAGGATGGAAGGAAAGAACCAGCAGTCGGGCTGGGGTCGGGATTCCGGCCGTTCTCGGAAAACCCGACCACCGGATTTAGGGCTCGCCAAGAGGCGAGAGCCGAAGTAGCCGCGCTGAGGAGTACTTTGACCCACACTCCATCAGCCATATGGAATGAAGTACAGGGTCTGAATTTGTTGACTCCGGCTCGGCCTTTGAAAATTGAGCCGTCAAAATTAGATTCGCGTCGATTCTCGTGCCTATCATAAATCGATAGGTCACGACATCTTGATGAGTGCCGAGATCTAATTAGGGAAATTATGCGTGTTGTTTGGCGGGCGGTCTCAAAAGGTACGTTCATGAGCTACCGCCCCCACCCAAGATCGCGGCTCAAGGTGTCAACCCGAGCGCGTAATCAATCCAGGCTCTCTCTACCGCCACCCCGGTGAAAACCGGGGAGGGAGATCCTCATGATGTCGAGTGTCGGTCGAATCAATACTAACACAAAGATGAGATAGACGCTCCAATAGGAAAAGAAAAGCCGATGTTAGGCAGACAGCAACCAATGCCGAAAGACAAGTTCGGGTGGCGGAAATCAAGGAAGGCCAACCCACCGCCACTTTGTGTTCTCGGATGCGGATGCCGACCAGGTGGTCCATCCTCATTCTCGACCCTCGGTCATTCTTTGCACCGATTTTGGGTATTCCGTTCACATAATTTTGATCGACACCGGAAGCTATTCGTCAGTCATTTATGTCCGAGCATTTCGAAGATTGAACGTGGACGATAGTTATATCCGTCCATGCAACGATAGCATTCTGGGGTTTGGAGGAGGAAGGATAGTCCCGCTCGGAGAAGTTGATTTGCCCATCCAAATGGGACAAGGTTTGCATAAACGGACCGTCATGACAACATTCAAAATAATCAATGCCGATTCGGAGTACAATGCTATCATTGGGAGGCCATTGCTTTATCATATAAAAGCGGTTTCAATATATCACTTTTGTATAAAATTCCCAACATCTGATGGCGAAGCTATACATAAAGGGAATCAAAGGGAGTCACGAGAATGCTCTCTTAAACTCCGACCGGTAGAGATTAACGTGGCGGAACAAGGACAAACTAGTGGAACCACACAGGACGATCCCGTGCCTAAGGAGGAGTCCGAGCGAAAAGTGGTGATCGTTCAGGAGGATAATCTAGGTCGTTGGCCCGGGAAGGAGCCAATGATGGAAGAAGGCGAGCCGGCAGTTAAGAACGAGCCGGCCGCTGAAGATGAATTGCCCCTGCAGATCAAGGAGGGGCAAAGCAAGAAAAGAAAACGGGCGGAACTAGTAGAACAAGTTGATACAATCAATGTCGGAAGGTCAAGCGAGGAGCGCCAACTACCTATTGGTCATGATCTCCCAGAACCATATCGAACCGAGTTGATCGAGTTTTTGGGAAATAATCTTGACGTCTTCGCATGGACTCATGCAGACATGCCCGGAATTGACCCTAAGTATGCGTGCCACCGCCTCAATATTGATCTAACGTTCCGCCCGATTATCCGAGAAAAAGGCGCAAACTTGGCCCCGACAGACGACAAAGACTCGAGACCGAGGTTAACAAGCTACTAGACAATCAATTCATCCGGAAGCCCTCTATCCCGATGGGTCGCCAATCTGTTTTGGTAAAGAAAAGCAATGGCGATGGCGCCTGTGCGTGGATTTTACCGACCTCAACAAAGCATGCCCTAAGGACGCTTATCCATTGCCAAATATTGATTACATGGTGGATGCCACGGCAGACACGAGCCGATGAGCTTCAAGGATGCATACTTGGGTTACAACCAAATACGGATGCACCCGAAGATGAAGAAAATACATCATTCTTCTCTCTCGCCGAGGAATTCACTTTGTTACAAGATGATGCCCTTTGGATTGAAGAATCTTTGGTGCGACCTATCAAAGGTTAGTAAATAAGATGTTTGAGAAAATGATAGGTCACACTATGGAAGTCTATGTAGATGACATGGTGGTAAAATCATCAGACATGTCCGATCATCTAAACGATCTTAATAAAATGTTTCTTTGTTTTGAGAGAGTACAAGATGATGTTAAATCCGAGAAAGTGCACATTTGGGGTTGGCTCGGGTAAAGTTTTTGGGGTATATGGTCAGCCAAAGGGGAATCGAAGCTAACCTGGACAAAATAAAAGCCATCACCGATCTAGAATCCCCAAACTCGTAAAAAGGTACAAAGCCTAACAGCCGATTGGCCGCCCTTAACCGATTTGTTTCTCGATCCACGACAAGTGCAAGCCTTTCTTTGAAATTATAAAGAAAAGAAAAATTTCGAGTGGACCGAGCAAGCACAGATTGCCTTTGAATCCCTCAAACAAAGACCTTTCTTCAATCCCTATATTGCAAAAACCAACCCAAGGGGAGGACTTGTATTTGTACTTAGCGGTATCCGAATACGCCATCACTTCGGTGTTAATCAGGGATGGTTCTATTCAACATCCATCTATTACACCACGTCAAGCGTTACATATGACGCCGAGCTCCGATACCCGCCAATGGAAAAGTTGGCTTATTCATTAATCATTGCGCGCGAAACTCCGTCCATATTTCCTAGAACACAAGATTATAGTATTAACGAACTACCCACTGAAACAAATATTACACCGACTGATACTTCGGTCGGATGATCAAGTGGCGATCAAACTCGGTCGATTTGATATTGTATACGAACCACGCACCGCAATAAAAGGGACAGGCTTTAGCCGACTTTTTGGCGAATTCACACCTTCCATACGATCGGAAGTTATGGAAGACCAAGAATGGAAATTATTCGTTGACGGCTCTTCCACCGCAGCGAGCCGAGGCGGCGGAATCGTGATAATCGATCCAAATGAAAAATCCTACCGCTCGGCCGTATGATTTCAATTCCCGCAATGAACAACGGCCGAATATGAGGTGCTCTGGCGGCAAAGCTTAGATGTGGCGGCCTCTATGGGCCTAAAATAACTATTGGTGCACAACGATTCTCGGTTGGTCGTTCATCAAATCAACGGCGAGTCTGGCGAAAGAGCAAAAATTGCACAATATTTGGATTTGGTCAAGAAGAGATTATCACACTTTAAGACAAAAGTCTTACATGTGCCCCGAGCCGAGAACATGCAAGCGGATGCCTTAGCTTCGGCTCGGCTCCGATCTAGGGACGGATGCCATCACGGATGTCACTTCACACACAACCCACCCCGTCACTTGGTGCAAAGAAAATATATACAACTGAAACCGCCGAACAGACTTGGATGACCCCAATCGTTCAGTATTTAGAGAAAGGAGTTCAACCTGAAAATAAAGTTGAGGCCAGAGCACTACGAACTCAAGCGGCTCGGTTTACACTAGTAGACGACATCCTATACAAACGAGGATACTCCGTCCCACTCCTACGCTGCCTTTCCGAGACAGATGCAGATTATGCACTTCGAGATGTTCATGAGGGAATATGCGGCAACCACGCTGGGGGCCAAACGTTGGCCTATAAATTGATACGGCAAGGGTACTACTGGCCATCCCTAAGAAAATATGCGACCGACCTCGTCAAAAGATGCGAGAGATGCCAAAGGTTCGCGCCGCAGGTCAGATATCATCCTGAGCAACTTACCTCCATATTTAGCCCATGGCCATTTGCCAAATGGGGAATGGACCTCATCGGACCACTCCCCACTGGCAAAGGAGGCGTCAAGTATGCCATTGTGGCGGTGGATTATTTCACAAAATGGGCCGAGGCGGAGCCTCCGCAAAAATAGATGAAGAAAAGATTGTGAGCTTTGTATGGAAATCCATTATCTCAGAGATTCGGGATACCACATTCGATTGTTACAATGATAATGGGAAACAGTTCGATAACCGAAGGTTTTGAAATTTTTGTGAAGGTTTCCGCATAAAAACTATTTCTCAACTCCATACCACCCCGAAATGAACGGACAAGTTGAGGCCGTTAATAAAATACTCAAGTATACCTTGAAGGCGAGATTGGAGGAGTCTAAAGGTAATTGGCGGAGGAACTACCCGGTGTACTATGGTCATCTGAACGACACATCGAGCGGCCACCGGGAGAAACACCTTTTTCTTTAGCTTATGGAGCCGAGGCGGTGATTCTGTTGAGATTGGAGCCCTACCTTCGAATTGCAAATTTTGAAGAAGATCGTAATGAGGCCGCGCTCCGAGCCGAGCTAGACTGACTTTCGAAGAAAAAGGTGCGATCTTGAGATGAAAAATGCGATGTATAAACAAATGAGTGAAAGGTACTACAATTCGAAAGTAAAGGAAAGAAGATTTCAGTCGGCGATCTTGTGTTGAAAAAGATAACGGGCGTTCAACCCATCCATTGAAGCCAACACAGGAGGGCCCATTTCGGTCGACCCACGTCTTATCGGCGGGGCGTACACCGAATATTTGAGTGGAGAAAAATTTATGCATCCATGGAATGTAGCATACCCGAAACGGTATTATCATAAAGATCTCGGTCTATGATCCGGATAGGATTCCAAAGAATTATCCTTTCATCCGTATTTCGTGAGCTCTCTAAAGGGAAACGAAGTTTTTACTCACCTCGGCTATGTGCCGAGGGACAAAGAAAAAATCGCCTCGGCTTAAGGCGAAGGGCGAAATGTCACCTCAGTGCGTCACAAAATAAAGACTTCGATTACGCACGAGCACAAAATCAAGAATTGCTACGCACCAAGCACAAAATAAAGACTTGGCCACGCACCAAGCACAAAATCAAGACTTGGTTACGCACCGAGCACCAAAATCAAGACTTGGTTACGCACCGAGCACCAAAATCAAGACTTGGTTATGCATCGAGCACCAAAATCAAGACTTGGTTACGCACCGAGCACCAAAATCAAGACTTGGTTACGCACCGAGCACAAAATCAAGACTTGGTTACGCACCGAGCACAAAATCAAGACTTGGTTACGCACCGAGCACAAAATCAAGACTTGGTTACGCACCGAGCACAAAATAAAGACTTGGCCACGCGCCAAGCACAAAATAAAGACTCAATGTACATACCGAGCACAAGACAAAGACTTGGTTTATACACCAAATTTCAAATACAAAATAAAGGCCAGGTTTATATACCGAGTACAAGAATCAATTAAGGCGAGCAAAGCCCTTATTCGAAGACTGGAACCGAGCCCTGTACTTGGGAATATAAAAGGAAAAAGAAGACAGGCAACAATCTTACAAAAAGGAAAAGAGCCGAGCATCTACAAAAAGCTTGAAACACATACACAGGTGAGGAAAATAACAATTCATTTCTACTTCAAAAGTATTTACATAAGGGAGGCCGGAGCCCATTACATCTTGAGGCACGAAGCCAAATTACCTACCTATGGGTACATATGAAAGCATCAAGACTAAGCAGGGGGCGGAATTTCGACGGCACCGCTAGAGGCTACTTCTTCCACGTCCGGAGGAGGAGAGCCCTGCGCATTAGGAGCCTCGGCAAAGTTCGGCCGAAGGGTATCGAGATCAGCCTCCAGGAGGGCCAGATCTTCCTCAAGCTGAGCAATAGTACGCCCGCCCTTAACTAAATCAAGAATTTCTCGGAGGCTGGTCGTGTGGCCGCAGGTTAACATGAATGCATACTCCTCGGAGTCTTTGTAAGGTTCAACGGCCTCTCTACGAACTTCCTCAGTTTGCCGACGGCGCTTTCTTGACCTCCTGCGACACATCGGCTGACACCTCCATTTCCTCGGGCAAGGCAGCGGTGGCGACGTTCCACTCGGCGACCTTAGCCTAAGCTCTTCTTCACCTGCCACTGGCCCGATCTCGCTCTGCCTCGGCCCTCGCAGCAGTTTTTATCTCAGAGTTGGCCCGAGCCGTAGCCTCATCCACTTGAGTCTTGAACGATTCTTGTACCCCTTGGAGGGTAGCATAGGCCTCCTGCAGATCCCCGTGCCGCCTTTCCAGGTCGGCATATTTTTTCTCTAGCTCGCGAGTTCCCCCAACCGCATGCCATAAGAGCCCAATCATCCGCCCAGACATTGCCATGGCGTATTGAATTTGTTCTTCGAAGTCAGTCTCCGAGCAGAATTGCTCGATGCCTTTTGTCCAGGCACGAGCCGGACACTCATCGCGCCCGACCGCCTCCGGTAAGACTCTCGTTTGCTCCTCTGTCGGCGTGGCACATCGAACGAATTCCACAAACCATCGAGGGCGTAGTCCAATCATTCCCTCGCAATATTTATCCCTCACTTGACTTGGAGGGATGAAGTGACCTTCCCTTCCGAGGTCATCCGAGAAAGTTCGCGGACCTCCCTCTTCTAGGGGCTGTTCAGGATGTTCGGGTACCGTTCGACCAACCCCTTCAGTCTGATCAGGCTCCTCTATCACAATTCCTCCTCTTCTCCTTTGAAGAGGAGGCTGCACCGCCTCTGGCACTCCATCAGCAGGACGTTTACCGCCCGATATCTTCTCTCTAAGCCGCCTCCGCATCCGCAGGTTGATCGGCAGCCGCCCGAGTTCTCCACGCGGCCGTGTTCCTCACGCTGCGAAGATGTGCACGCAAATCCAAGCCGCGCCCTACACAAAGCAACCACAGTTAGAAGATTAAAAGAAAACAAAATGACATTCCAAAAGGAAGCGTGAAAAAGATAATGTTTACCTCGAACGGCAGCCGCACTCGGCGGCTCTGGAGTCTGCGTTTGCCCTACGGGCGCAGATGATCTGCCCACAGGGCTAGCCGTCGCAGGGGACGGCGTAGCTCGCTCTGTTCTCGCCGGCTGCTCCCCTGGAGAATGGGTCCGTACTTGTTCATTACCAGGAGGATCCTGCTGAGTCTCTCTCTCAACCTCCACCTCCTGCTCAGCCGCCTCATCCCGAGCCGCCCCCTCGGTCTCGGGGTCGGCGGGCGAGCAGCAGCCTCAAGCTTGGCCACAGCGGCCAAATTGGCCTCGGTGGCGATCTCTCAATTCGCTATCTCTGCACCTCGCCTGGATATTTTCCAGCCTGCGGATGAAGGTGGCCGACAAAGGCCCTTTTGATGCGCGGTTCTCTATAAAGGTAAAAAGACAAAAGTCAATCACAAAAAGAAACGATAAATAGCAAAAGCATAGAAGGGAGAAAGGATATAGACTTACTATAACCAAAAACAAAATCTGAAGGAGGATAAAGGACAGCCTCCCTTCCTTCGTCCTCCACGCGAGCTTGCCACTCGCCGCTCACCCAGAGCCATTTTTCTTTCAGTCCTTCAACGATGAAGGAAGACCTTCTACTAAACTATCCGGATACCCCAATCGGGTTTGTAAGTAATACCACCCGGACGGCTGACCTTTTGATGAAGGAGTTGCTTGCCAGATGAAAAGTTCATTCATCTCTTTGAACTTAGGGCGAGGGTACTTCTCTAGGTGGAACATCACCAAGAGGCCAATAATCCTACCCCACGTAATGGGATGCACTTGGGTTGGATGCATACCCCACTTGCAAAGCCACCGCGTGAGAAAAAACCGGCAAATGAACCGCGATCCGAATAGAAGGTGGCGGTATGTATACCCACGCAACCCACGGGCGGGTGTTGGGGACCTCGTGCCATCCGTACCCGAAAATGGATACCACTTGGAATACGATACCTTCGGCCGAGCTCTCCCATCTCCCAAATCATCGGCATGCTTGGGATATCGTTTATATCGCTCGGCGTCCACCGAGACTCAACACGGCGAGGCCTCCTCCTTGCCGGCCGTCGCCATTACGATGACCCATAGGCCCTTGTGGCCTCTCCGACCTCGAATCACCGGAGGGTTCGTTTACCCGCTCCACGTTATCACGCTCCGGCTCCGATGGGTCCATATTTTCTTCTTCTTGCCGATCGCCTAAAATCAACACTCGGGGATTCTTCGTCGGAACTCTCTTGTGCCAGTCCGGGCTGATACACCGTTCCCTCTCTAAAGACGGTCACTGGCGTCGGATTAAAGATAGTATACGTCCACCCCAAGGACGTTCCACCTCGTGAAGAATCCGGAGAAGATATCTGAATAATGCTCGGGCTATGAGACGGAGATTGCCGTGCTGGTGAGAAATAAACAGAAGGTTCAGAGGGAGGATCTTCAATTTCAACCTCTACACTATAACTACAACTCCTACTATCCTCAAAAGAAGACATTTATAGGTAAAGGGAGAGTATTTCGAGAAAATACCTAAGATTCGAAGTCTCTGAACTTGGGAAGCCGACCCGAAATTTCTGCTCGGTTTTTTGTTACTTTAGCTCAAAGGTTAATGGTTGCGAAAGTGAATAATGGGGGGAAACAAAGGTATTTATAGATGGGGTTCCTCGATAAACGGACGTTTATTCGAAAAGACACACCTTTTAAAAACTCAAAAGCCGTCAAACATGTCGAAAAACATCGCGCGTCCCCACGCCACGATGAATCGACGTACCTTTTGGTTCTGCGCAAGATTGGTCCAACCACAAGATGCCACGTGTCTGTCATTATGGCAACCCAATTAATGCGCCGTTTCAGGCATTAATCACTACGCGACAGATGCCAGGAAAGAACAAAACCTTTGAGAAATCCGTTTCCCCATTAAATGTTCATCATTAGCATTAAAGTTTAACTCCGACTTCAGAAATTCTTCTCTCGGAATCAAACTTGGGGGCCTTTGATGATACCCGAGCCGAGCTGGAAGAAATTAATCCAAGTCATCAGTCCAACACACATCCGAGTAAGCGACCTGCGAGTGACGTCAGCAATGGTGCGCGACAAACACGTCGCGAACTAGGCTCGCCCATTACCGTGCCCAACCGCAACACGGTCGCCGAGCCCCGAGCCCCGAGCCCAAATTTCGGCGGGAAACGTATGCGCGACACATTCATAGAAGTAATCGCTTGCCCATACTTAACACTTTATTGATATCAGAAACTGCCACATGTCAGAAAGTTATAAAGAGAAGTCGACAAGTGGCAAGATTTGACTGACATGCACAGTTAGAGAGGGACATGTGTCTTTCTTTAATTATTTTACTAATTAATGAATAGTTAGTGAAAAGATGACTATTGTAAACCCACTTACAGGAAGGGGTATAAAAAGTCTGATGGAGGGAAAACTTAGGAGAGAGAAAAAAAAGGAGATAAAAAAGATTGTAAGAAAGACCGACCCCAATAGTTCGGCTCGGCATTATGCAAAAAAGGCAGAATTAGCCAAAAATAAATATACGTTATGCACGTTTATATTTCCACGTGTTAAATCATTTACATATTTTTGCTTGTTGACCAAAACGCACGTCAACATGTATCTTGAATAATCATCCACCACCACTAAAGTGTATTTCTTTCCACTTATACTGGCTGGTTCAACAGGACCAAATAAATCCATATGCAACAGATTTAATATCCTTGTTGAAGACGGACTAGACTTCTCTTTAAATGATGATTTGATCTGTTTTCCCATCTGGCATGCATCACAAACACTTTCCTTCTTGTACACTGAGTCTAGCAATCCTTCCACAAGATGACTCCTTGCAAGCTTGTTGATTGTCTTGAAATTCAGATGACTCAGCTTCTTGTGCCACAACCAACATGATTCGGCTGTGCTTTTTGCTAATAGACAAGTGCTTGGTGTAGCAGTAGACCAGTCTACCACATACATGTTCTTCTGTCTGGATCCCTGCAGCACTATTTCATTTGATTCAGTATCTTTAATTTGGCACACTCCCATATTGAATCCAACATTATAGCCCTTGTCACAGAGTTGGCTGATGCTTAACAGGTTGAAGTTGAGGCCTTCAACATATGCTACATCTGTGATTTCTAATCCATTTTTCTTGATGGATCCAGTGCCTCTTATTTCCTCTGGAGCTTCATTTCCTCCAAATATAACTTTTACGCCTCTAATCTCCTTGAATCTTGATAGATTTTTCTTGTTTCCTGTCATATGTCTGGAACAACCACTATCCATGTATCAGGATCCTTGGCATTCAGCTGTTCCTTGAACCTGCAATCAAGGAAAATAGTTTTTAGGTACCCATGCTTCTCTGGGTCCTGAGTGGTTAGTGCTGTAAGATGATCCAACCAACCTATAGCCAAATGACTTGACTGTAAGATTGACTGTAAGAGGTTGCCATCTATCTGTGCCATAATCATAACTCACTTTGGCAAATTGCTTGGGGGTTTTAGGTTCATACAACTGTCTCTTTTGTCTGTATACCTGTGTGTGTGTTTTAGCAATTGCCTTCTTTAGGTAGTTGTGATGTTTTTGAGTATAGTGCTTGGGTGCAACTGTGTGTTGATAATAGTTCTTTTGCCTTTGGAATGACCTTTGCTGTGTTCTAGGTCTTTGCCATTTAGGCTTGTATTCCATTGGTCTTTGCTGATATGTCACATTATTCCAATCAGCTTGACTCGGGTAATTTCTACAATTCCCATCATATGTGTTTCTTTGATAAAACTTCTGGGGTTTTTGGTAGCTCTGTTTATTCTTCACAGAGTACTTCCTATTTGGAGTTTGGCGAGGAACTCTGCTGGATTTCTTCTCAGCTGTCCTCTCAGCATACTCAACTGGTTGTTTTCCTTTTCCTTTATATTCAAGGCCAGTTTGTTTGTGATTGTGCTTTGGAGTGAATGAGGGTGCAACATTTGGTGTCTTATTTGGATTTTTGAGATGCTTCATTACTGGAAGATCAATTTTCTAAAATCACTCTAGGAGCTTGATTGTGCATAAAGGAATTGAATCATATGCCTGTCTTATCTCCACACTCTTTTTGGCTCATAATAAGGTCATCCAATGATTTAGATGACTTTGTAAATGACGCAATCACATCTTTGAGATCATTTTCCCTCTTTTCTATAGCAGCTATCTTTGCTATTAGTTTAACATTCTCAGCCTTCAGTTCTTTGTTCTCATCATCTATGTGACTCAGAATACTCAGCTCCTTAGTCAGCTGTGAGTTTTGACTTTTGAGCTGGCTATTTTTCTCATTTAATAGTGTGTGTGAGGATTTAATGTGCTCAAAGTCTTTCATCATTTTTCCTAATGAATCATAAAGATCAGTGGGTGATGAAGTGTGTGTGTCACAATCACTATCACTCGAATCTGAGTGAGATGAGTTAGAGTGTACCTCATCATCTTGGTCTGGTTGATCTTGTTCTTTAGCCATTAGACAGATCATTGCTTCTTCTTCAGAATCACTTGAGTAGTCAGCTTCACTATTTTCTGAGTCTGCTGCTTCTTTAGACTTAGTTGTCTCAGCAATCTCAGCAGCCAACATATCATTTTTCTTTTCCTATCTTCTTTCTCTGAAGACTTTTCTTTCTTCTTCATTCCTGTATTAATTGACTACTGGATATGGACAGTCAATAGCGAAGTGTCCTGGTTGTCTGCAGTTCCAACACAAGTTCTCAGCTCTTTGGTCATTTCTTTCAGTCCTTGAATTATCAGCTCTCTGATATTCAACTTTTTGATGCTCAGCTCTCTTGGGTGGCCTATCTTCCCTTGACTTGGAGGGAGCTGAATGTCTCCTGGACGACTCACCCTTGTTTCTTTTATAGTTCTTGTTGAAGAACTTGTTGAATCTTTTAACCATCAGGGCAATCTCCTTATGGTCAATGGCTTCCTTGACCTCAGCTCTCTTCCCATCCTTGACTATAAGTGCAGCTGTTTTGGGTACAACTGTCTCCTCTTGATCTTTTCTTCTCAGCTCAAACTCATAGGCTTTGAGGTCTGAGAATAGCTCATGATTGGATGTTGTTGTGAGGTTCATTGAATGTCTCAGGGCCATGACCTTCATTTCCCATTCAACTGGGAGGCTTCTTAGAATCTTCATACATATTTCCTTCTGTGTATATTCTTTCCCAAGTGCTGATAGTTCATTTGTGATTTCAGTGAATCTAGCATCCAACTGATCTAAGGTTTCACCTGCAAGAATTTTAAAATTTTCTAATTTCTGTACAGCAACAGACAATTTGTTTTCTTTAATTTGCTCAGATCCTTCACAAATTAAAGTTAATTTATCCCAGATTTGTTTTGCAGTTTGGCAAGATTTAACTTTGTTGAACATTGCTTTGTCAAGGTTTTTTAAAGTATGTCCTTGGCTATATTGTCCAAGTTGTATCTTTTTCTATCCTCATTTGTCCACTCAGTCCTTGGTTTCTCAACTAGGGCTGGTCTTGCCTCAACAACAAATTCTTCTCCTTCAGCTGCAGCTGCTCTTCGTACGGCTGTGTTCACTTTAGTATTTACAGTGGCCCTTCCTCTATCACTATCCACATTTCATCATGTAAAGCAGATAGATGAGCCTGCATACGAATTTTTCAGTCATCAAATTCCTCAATAGTGAACATGGGAATGCGTGTCAAATTTGCTTCCATGATAATAACTTTGCAATAAAAATATGATTTTTGAAAGAGCAAGTGTTAAAAGTTTCTTTGAAAGATTGGAGATCTAGTTCAGTAACCAGTGCGGAAGGCTCAATGAACCAACCACTCTGATACCACTTGTAGGTCCCAAGGGGTGTAAGTAAGGTTTAGAAGGGGGGGGGGTTGAATAAACCTTACCAACTTTTCGATTTTAGTCCTTTTAAAATATTACAGAGTTAATACACAACTTAGTCCTTGAGGGACATCTAAGTTAGTTAATCAGCAGAGTTAGCCACTCAACAGACTCGATAAAGCTGTTGATAGAATAACTCAGCTGTTTAGTCTAAGACTTAACTTGGCTGTGATAAGTTTTTCAGCGGAAGACTTAACACCATTGAATTTGATTTATCTTTGTTTTAACACTTGATTTTAGCACTTAGTAATTTTATTAGTTGGATAGCAAATTATCAGCATATATAAAATATGTGTGCAGAAATGTAAATATGCTGAAATGTAAATGACACAAGTAAATTTTATAGAGGTTCGAAGATGGGGTAATTCTTCTACTCCTCGCTTCTCCAACTCCTAGAGGAATCCACTAAGTAATGATCAGTTTACAAAGTGGTTATCAGTCTAGAGACAAGTCTTGATCACGCAGCTGACTTGCTCCTTGGACTCAGTCTGGAGATGCCTTGATCACACAGCTGACTTCTCGTCCGACTCAGCTTCTTCACATGGCAGCTGTCTTGCTACTTCAACTCACTTTCTCAAGCTTCTTGGATTTGATCACGAAGCCCTCCAATAACTTGAGATTGGTTAGACCTTGAACATTCCTACAATCCTGCTTGGAAAATAGACCCCTTTTGATTCTTCAAAAGATCCCTCTTCAACAGTTTGAAAGTTATCTTTCTTTCACAGCTTGGTGTTAGATCGATTTCCTTCGAGATTTAGGCTTGAGGATTTTGTTTGAATATCTTGAGAATATTTTGCAGGTTCCAGTTTGAATAGTGCTTGATTTCTCAGATGTGCAAGGTAACCTTTTCTCAATGAAATTCCTCATCCTTTTATAGTGAAAAATCTGCCCATTGAAGAGATAGGCTGAATTTCAAAAGTCACTTGTGTTCGTTGGCTTGTCTTTTCTTGGTCTTGATCTTGAGATGTAGACCTTTCCTCATATTAAATGAATGTTTAGCTTTTCGATCTCGACGTCTGAGGTGCGTGCTTCCCATTGGTTTATTCCTTTTGCACACTTCTGGGACTGAGCACTTTAAGACATGGCAACATGGAAGTATTACTTATTTAAGTAAAGTTCTTGACTTTTGTGCAACGGATTCTTTTCAGTTAACTCCTCTTTGCAACTGCCTTTTCCCCAGGTGACTTGAGTCTGCTTCAATCATTGAAAGACTCATCTGTCACTTCAACTTGTGACATGGCTTTTCAAGTTGACTTAATCGACTCTTCACACACCGTGTCCCTCACTTTGTTTCATCCGGTTTTCTATCTTGGCCATACTCACTTGTTCACGGAGTCTTCACTTCACTTCTTCTTGATTGACTTCTTGTATTCCCGGCCATAGTCGACTTGACTCACTCATCCAAATTATCTATTACAATGAGAATTACAAGGAAAATGGGGTGCCAACATTCTAATCTAAGTTTTACATGGCATTCATCAAAATCTACAAAATAATTTCCCAACATAAGGCAAACATAAAATCGATAACCACATTGTTAGTAACATCTAAACACATACCTTGGGATTCCATTGAGTGACTTAAGCACCATTCCAATACGTCTTTCATCACAACCTGTTCAAACTTGGCTTCCATGCATGGGGTTAGCACATCAATCATGTTGCAATGTTCGGCGTTTTCATGAAATTGCATAGCTTTGTAAATTTAAAATAATATGTGTTCATCATTTACTCGTAATGTTAATTCACCTTTTCGCACATCGATTAGTTCTCTACCTGTGGCCAAGAATGGTCTACCCAGAATTAATAGAACCTCTCGGTCCTCTTCCATCTCCAACACAATGAAGTCTGCTGGGAAGATGATATTGTCTACCTTTACTAACACATCTTCAATCACCGCTTTTGGATATGTTACCGAGCGATTTGCTAATTGTAGGGTAATTGTTGTAGGATTTACTTCACCTAATCCCAATTTTCGAAATATTGATAACGTCATCAAGTTAATGCTTGCACCTAAGTCGCATAGTGCTTTATCAAATGTTGTTCCACCAATTACGCATGGAATTGTGAAACTCCCGGGATCCTTGCATTTTTGAGGTAACTTCCTTTGAATAATTGCACTACACTCCTCTGTCAGTTTCACCGTTTCATATTCCGAGATTTTTCTTTTCTTTGCCATGATATCTTTAAGAAATTTCGCATAGTTTGGCATTTGTTCAAGTGCATCCGCAAAAGGTATATTGATTCGATTTTCTTAAAAATTTCCAAAATTTTTAGAAATTGATCATCTAATTTCTTTTTCTGAAACCTTTGCGGGAAAGGGATAGGTACCTCAGTTCTTGCAATGGTTGGAGCATATTTTACCTTTTCTTTTTCCACAGGGGGTGGCGCCACCTCCTGTCACACCCCAATTACGTAATCAAAATAGCACCCAATTACAACTACACATATTCATCAACTTAGGCTCAACATGAGCTCTTATCTAATGTAAAAATAACTAAGAATCATAAATACATCGAAAGTCTATAAATCTATACAATTAAATTAGAATTTCAAGTAACATGTCTTTACAAGATAATAGCTACACTGTCCAAACACTGGCAAATATGTCCTCATAATGGAACATTATGTTGAATCAATCCTAGTCCAAAATTCTTGTGTCGGACTCATCGATCTCAAAATATTTGGTCTCTGAAATATTTTATAAAATCATGGGGTGAGCTAAACGAGCTCAGTAGGTTGGGTAGGGGAATGCAATATTTGAAGACTGAAATATTTCCTTTTGGCATGAGCAAAATATTTAGTGTGCCATAAGATATTCATGTATGCATGAACAAAGATTCATATACCACATGATCGAGAACATATTGCAATTCAATGAGGATAAATTAATTTTTAATGCTAGCAATGATGCAAAGCACACTATGCAATAATTAATTGAGTATAGTAAAAGTTTTGCTTTTCAATTGGACAATAGATATCTCAGATTCTTTTGAAAACAAACAATAGATATCCTGTTTAAAATCAAACAGTCAGTCAATCAGTCCCGAAACAGTAAACATAATATCGGACACAAAACCCGTCCGTTCTCCTTAGAACTCCCAAAAAAATATTCAGCCGAAGCCCAGTCACTTTATCCTTACCAGTTGGCTCGACGTCTCTTTAGCTATGGGCTTTTGCCCAGAGATCTTCATATTCATGAATATACCGTTCTACGACCCAAATTCTGTCGCCGTCTCCGGCCCGACTAGAATGTGGGAATAGGCAAATGGGTAATTAAACAAGGACCACAGGCAAGCTATTCGATCCATTGTCTAATCCACCCACATCACAATGGACTCAGTCAATCAATATTTTTGTTAAAATGACATTTATTTGTCTAAAGGCCAAGTCAAACAGTCAGTAGAGTTACAATATGAACATAAATGTACATTCAAATCATGAATGACACAATTAATGTTTTTCTTAACAAACTAAATTATCTTGAAAGAAACAACAACAAAAGCACCATAGAATAATCTTATATTGTAAACATTGTAAAAATGATGTATATCGTGAAATGATTAAATTGATCAATGTCGTGAAGTTCATGAAATGGCTAATGTCGTGAAATTTATGAAATTGCAAGCAAACCTAATTTTTCTTTAGAGAAATAAAATTTTCCCCACCTTCACTTTGATCCCCGAGCTAGTCTCCTGTCAGACCATCTTACGGATCTAGATCTGTTAGACGGGTCTAAATATTCTCAACTAGTGCTTTAAAATGTCAAAATATAGATTATTCAACGGGCCTTACTCTTTTTAACATCTCCAGGTCTACGGTCTACAAACCATGGCGTTTCCTAGCAATTACGTGTTGATTGCATTATTTCCAAGTCTTGGTTTGCAGTCAACTCTAACTCGAGCCAAAGCAATCATACAATTTGTGGATCATACATTATGTGGTGTAAATTTACAAGAGCCCCATAAACATAGATGTATCATGAGTCTTCTCAAGTATCTCGTTCTCTTCTCTTTGTTTCATTCTTTGATCTTCATCAACCCAGCTGATTCGACATGCCCAGGATCCTTCCAGTGTGGGCATTTGGAAACCCTAGAATTTCCACTCTCCGATCATGGCGGATGCGGGTTCTTCATGGTCGAAGATTTTAATTCTAGAAACCCTAGAATCCAGTTAGGAGCTGGGGGGTCTTGGTATAATATTGTACAACAGATATCCACAAATAAATTCTTAATTCATGACCTTCTGCTTCAGGATTACTTGAATACACACATGTTTGGGTTTAGTCTCTACATGTATCCCCATCTACTTCATTTTCAGTCTCCCTTAATCTCACCGTGTTCATATGCATCAATCAATCTGATAATATTTTCTGGGCTTGCACTGAAATCAATCAGCTAATACATCATGGAGATGGTGATTACATTGAAAATCAAGTTGTGCTTTCATAATTTGGGAATTGAGAATGTTCCTAATGAAAGACACGACTAGAAAATAGAAGAAAACACTAAATGATACAAGTATTAGTGTCAGCTAATAGTTTTATGGAAAATACTAATACATTTTATAAGAAAATCTAATACTTTGCAGGAGCACTACTAAAATACTCTCTGGGAAATTACTAATACTTTTTCGAGAAACTACTAATACTTTTCCGAGGGACAGCTAATACATTTCGGGAGAGAAAAATTTAATTATATTCAGGAAAACTACTAAAATACCTCTCAAGGGAACTACTAATACTTTTTTGAGAAACTACTAATACTTTTTTGAGGGACTGCTAATACATTTCGGGAGTATATTAATGAGAAATACAAAAAAACTCTTCAAGGAACTACTAATACATTTTAAAAGAACTGCTAATATTTTTTAGAAGGACGGCTAATACTTTTCAGAAGGACTGTTAATACATTCCGGGAGAAAAATTTAATTATATTCAGGGAAATTACTAAAATACTCTCCAGGGAACTACTAATACTTTTTCGAGGAACTACTAATACTTTTTTGAGGGACTGCTAATACATTTCGCGAGTATATTTAGGAGAAATAATAAAATACTCTTCAGGGAACTACTAATACTCTTCAGGAAACTACTAATACATTTCAGAAGAACTGAACTTTTTAGAAGGACGACTAATACGTTTCAGAAGGATTGTTAATACCGGTGGTCCCTGAAAACTACTAAAACACCACTGCTAATATTACGGAAATGCCATCGGGTCCGCGGGTCAGATCTATCTAACAGGTCAGACCCGTTAGACGGTCTGACAGGAGTTTTTGTGTTGATCCCCAAATTTCTCCAACAAATTCCTTATCCAATCTCAAATGCTTCCTACAATAAAACCCAACAATTATCATATATTACCACTTACTATTTATTATTATTATTATTATTATTTCTATTTTGTTTCATTTACGCGTCACCACTAGTAATTTAATAGTCATTATTCATCATTCGGAATTAACACATGTATATATTTACATATTACTTTTAAACTTTAAAAATATTATCAGTTAATCCTTAATAAAAAACCTTTTTTTTAAATAATATTTCTTCGAGCTGCTACATGTTTTATTGTTCTTAATTAACTTTAGTAGGATATATTTTCTTATCCTATTCCACCAAGTCAATATTTAAACTGTAAGTGAACATATTCTTAGATTCTAGAAATAATCAATTTCAGTAATCATCAGGATTGGTTAGAAGTTTGTTTAAATTTCCCCTACATCAGTCATACAAGTCTTGGATATAATTCATTAATTTAAAAAAAAATATTTTAACGTTTTAAGGCTTCTATAAATTTAGTAAATTTAGATTATTTTCAAAGCTTTGTAAAAAAAGAAAATTGAAAGCTTGAACTAGAAGGAAGTTTCAAACGAAAATTAAAAGCTTAAACTAAAAGAAATTTTTAAACTTTTTCTCTCACAAATTATTTTCACGATCAATCACGGTAACAACAAGATATGGATATTTAAATAGTAATTATTATTAATTACATTGTTTGTTTTTAATTATTAATTTCTTATTAATTTTCAAGGGTTTTGGCCTAATGGGAAATCCCAATTTTATTTTTAGGAATTATCTTTTGGTCCAAATTCTTCTGGTTTATTTAACAAAGTAAATAACATCATCTAATCAACACCACATCATAAAATATCTCAAATAAGAAAAGGGGAAAAGGCCAGATTCATGAATCAGATGAAACAATTCCATTTCTTTTTCTTTCCAAATTTCGAAAACAAAATCATTTACCCAGATTTAAGTTAGACTTTGCTCGTGACAGGGCAACACAAACACCAAGTGGAATTACTTAGATTTGGTTACTGGCGGTGTTGGCGGTGAACGGTGGTGGGGTGCGTGATGGTGGTGTGAATAAAAGAAGAACAAACCGAAAGCAATAGGGGTAGATGTTGGTGAATCTTAGCGCCGAGAAGGGAGGAGAAGATAAGATATATTTCACCTTTTTGTGTGTGTGGTACGTGTAGATAAGGATGAGAAGATATTAAGTTAAACCCGCAAGGGTAGCTAAGTTGGTGGAGTAGGTGAGCGCGAGACTGAAAGGTCACGAGTTCGATTTCTCATACCAACATTTTCTTGGTTGAGCCTGTCACACAGGGCTTGCCTAGTGTGGTTTACCTGGTTGGCGTGGTTTGCAGGTTAGTACGTCCAGCCCGAGGGTTTATCTAGTGCGCACTCGAAGAGTAGCGACTGCGAGTTCCCCATCGTAAAAAAAAAAAAAAAAAGAGATTAAGTTAAAGATTTGAAGTGGCTTTTAAAAGCCTTTAGATGGGTAGAGACATTGGGGCTGAGTTTGGGCTAAGTTATTGGCTAGACTAATTATTGAAAAAAATAATGGGTTGATGTTATTAGGACCCCTTTAGATAAGTTTCAAAAGATTTAATTAACCCAAGAAAATAAAGTTTTACAAGACAATTAACTAAACATTCCTAAAATCCGAATTACATATATTCTAGGCTAACTAATTGATCTTGCTTAATTCTTAGAAAAAAATAAAACTAATTAAATCACAACAATTTATTCGTTCCTCAATTTTCAATAATTCTCTCTTAGATGATCATTTCTACCATTAATCATGATATATATTTCACAAATGGACCCAAGTATACTGAATTATTCCAACAATTTAAAATAAACCAATTTATTTATTTCCAAGTAAAACCAAATATTTGTCATTTTGATATTTACTTCGTCATCCAAATGTGGTGTCTCACACCTCCTCTGCCGTGTCCTGCTCCTCGATTGCTTCTATTTCTTGATCAATTGACATCTTTGGACCTTCATAACTTGTTCCACTCCTCAGACGAATGGATTGGCAGTGTTCTCCCGAATCTGTCCTTGTGGCTTTCGGGAATTTGCCTTTTTGGTGTCGGCCATGTATTGACGTAGCAATCTGCCCCACCTGCTTTTCCAAAGATTTCAATCTATCATTCATGTTAGTATTTAATTGAGTTACATGATCCTCGATTTTGTCTATCTTGGCTTCATCCTGGTTTAGTCGAGATTGAGTTTCTCCGATGAATGAAGCTAGCATCTCTTCTAGAGATGGTTTCTGTTCCTTTGGCTGCCCCGGATTATAGTGAGGTTGTGTCTGACTATTTTTGTAATTGTTATAGCCATGCTGTCCTACAAAGTTTGCTTCCTCCACAACCATTGCTACCTCTCTTGAATTACTTGCTGCATCGCTTCCAGTTTCATACTTAGCATGTATATTTGTTCTGTGAGTATGGCTATCTTATCCTCATCCTGAATTTCCGCGGTACGTCTATCCTCGGATCTCTCGGATGGCCATTGGTAACTGTTGTTCGCCATCTCCTCTAATAATTCTAGTGTCTCCTCAGGATATTTCCATAGTAGTGCACCTCCAAATGCAACATCTATAATTGTTCTTGTGTTGCCACGCAAACCATTATAGAAGTACTGAACCTGTTGGTAGTCGTGATATCCATGTTGAGGGCACTTCCTTAACAATTCCCGGACTCTATCCCATGCTTCTTATAGTGGCTTAGCATCTAATTGCCTAAACTTGGCGATCTTAGATTTCAGTTGCAGAGTCTTACTGGAGGAAAAGTATTTGGCTAGAAACCACTGACTTAGTTCTGCCCAATTTGCGGCAGGTGGTGTTAAAGAGCATAACCATCCCTTAGCCTTATCGCGTAGAGAGAATGCAAAAAGGCGGCATCGAATGATGTCCTCAGAAACACCATTCATATTAACAGTATCACAAATTTCTAGAAAGTGCGCCAGATGCGCGTTTGGATCCTCAACGGTTCTACCCCCAAACTGGTTTTGTGACACCATCTGGATCAATGTCGGTTTTAGTTCAAAATTGTTTGCATTGATTGGCAGACAGGCCACACCCCCATAAGTTTGGTTTACCTCCGATTGGAAGTAGTCCCTAACTGCCCTTCTCGCGGGCCTTTCCACAATCCTATCCTGGACGCCGGCCCCTGGTGGGCACTCCTCATTGTTTCTGTTTTTCACTACGTTTGGATTAGTCCCATCCGCCGTTGCTTGGCTCTTTCCCTTAGTTGTTTCGTTGTTTTCGATTTCGAAATCAATGGGAATTGGCTGGGTCGATCTGAAATGCGTGATCATGCACTATCTACATTAGAAAAAATAATGTTCGAATCGAATAAAGGTAAAATTTAAAATAATTTCGACTATTTTGAAAAAAATTTAAAAAATTAAAAATATGCTTAAATTAAGATTGAACTACTTATTACTATATCTAAGTATAATCTAATCAATCCCCGGACAACGACGCCAAAAACTTGTTCGCCAAAAATATTTTGGTTCATACAACTGCAAATGTACAGTGTAGTTTATAGAATAATGGCAAGCAATGTCATATTCCTCAAGGATTGATATTCGAAACACTTAGGCTATAATAACATTGTATTTTAATTTTATTGAAACGACCAAATATTGAGTAATTGTATCTAAAAAAATCAAAAATAAAGAAGAATAAATGAATAAATTTGTGAACCCCACAATTTTCACCATCTATAGGAGCAACCTTAGGCACATAATCTCAATATGCTTCTTCAATATTAAATGCGAATAAAGTTTTAATAACCAATTCATGCAATTTTATGGGTTCAATTCCTAAGTTAATCTACTCCCCCTTCTGGGCGGTGAATAAATAGTTAATTAATAACAATTGTAGGTCTCCCAACTCGTTACAATTATTAATAACTCCCAAAAGATTTGTAAATTGAATGACTCCCCACAAACAGTTGTAGGTCTCTCGACTCATTACATCCGTTTATGGCTGAATCCGATTTTCGTCTTTGTTAGAACTCATCTCCCAAATTTTGCACTAACTACTATGACATGCAATTTATTCCCGACAAATCAAAGCAATTATAAATAAGTACTCTAATTCATAAAATAGAAAGCATGAATTAATTATGAAAATAAGTAATCATATTAAATACAAATCCACAGTTTCGATTATGACCCTAAGATCCAAAAAATATGCCAAACATTGATTACAAACTCATAGACAAATTTGAATCAATATTAAGACATCGTTTAAGCACAGACAAGAGTTCTAAGACATAGAAAGAAAACCCCTTCTTGTCAGGATGGATTCCCCTCCTAAGCCTTCCAAGCTCTTGTGTTCCTTAGATGCGAAAGCCTTGTGGTGTTCTTCGCGACCTAGCCTTATGCTCTCAGAAGATCTTCAATTCCTTCGTTCCTATATAATTTGATGTGTTTTTGCTGTATGAAGTGATGTAATTTGGTGCAAGCCTTGGGTCCCTTTTATAGATGCTTGGAGAGATCACCTTGTAGAGTTGGAACAAGAAGCAAACTCTGAAAAATACGCTGAAACAGAGTCCCACACGGCCTGGCCGTGTGGTCCTGCCTTCAGCCCTTCTTCGCATGGGCGTGTGAGTCTGCACGGGCAACTGGTGCGATGGCCTTCCTTTCCCACATGGTCGTGTGACGTCACACAGTCTGGCCGTGTAGGCCTGTTCCATCCTCTGTTTTCTATCCAACTTCACACAAGCGTGTGATTTTCACACCGGCACTTCCACACGACCGTGTGACACCACACGATCCGGCCGTGTGAAGTGTTTTTGTCCACTTTTTCCATTGTTTTGATCTTCTCTTCGCATTCGTCAATCTTAGCCGGACATTCCAACTGATATTTCTTCATTTTAAGCTCCGTTTCCTGCAAGAATTACAAGAATACGCAGTATCATGCCCTTTTAAGGAAACCAAGTAAAAATATAGTAAATATGCGTGCAAATGCATCAATTATATATCATTTTAAGCCCCAAAACACATGTATATTTTACACACATCAATCATGTAGTGGCAAAAAATCAGAAACTAAAAGGTGCATATAAAATAAATATATTTTTGAAAGATAATATTTTTAAATGTATGTCAAGCCCCAATTTCTCTTGGTTGTTAGATTTCTTGATATGTTTCTCAAATTTGTTGAGAAACATAGTGGTTAATTGGTTATCTGATAGGATCCTGTAGTAGCATAAATTTTAAACTAAAAGGTACATATAAACTTAACATATTTTTGAAAGATAATATTTTTAAACGATAGTGTAGATAAAATCTTTGATATTTAGATCCTGTAGTCACCAAAAACGCTTCTTGTGTCTCTCCACAAAGATGACATCCTCCTTTTTGGCAACACACCAGTAGAGGAAGCCCAATTTATTCAATATGCCATCTCTCTTTTTGGGAAGACATCGGCCAGTAAGTGAATTTCGAGAAATCGGGAATTGTATTCAGCCCAAATACTGATGCTTTTGCTGCGCGTTCTATCTCTCAATTATTGGCTATCCCGATTGTGAGTTCTCACGACAAATATCTTAGACTTCCATCGGTCATCGGAAAAAATAAAAAGGAATTTTTCGCATCTATCCAGGATAGAGTTTGGAAAAGAATTCAGGGGTGGAAAGAAAAAAATTATCTCAAGCCGGAAGAGATATTCTTATCAAGTTGGTTGTGCAATCGATCCCGATGTATGCGATATCGTGCTTTAAAATTCCAGATACAATCCTCGATAAAATTTAGTCGATGGTGGCAAATTACCTCTGTGGTGGCTCTACTGAAGGACGAAAGATCCAGTGGTTATCATGGAAAAGGATTGCTTCTTATAAACAAATTGGTGGACTTGGTTACCGGCATTTTCGTGCTTTTAATCTGGCCCTTCCCGCGAAGCAAGCATGGAAAATAATCACTCATCCGTCATCCCTTCTGACATGCATTCTCCGAGCTAAATATTTTCCTTCCAGGAATTTTTTTGATGCTCGTCTGGGATCTAGACCATCTTGGAGTTGGAGAAGCATCTTAAATAGTTGACAACTTGTTGTGTTAGGTGCAAGGAAATTGATCCGTAGTGGCACGCGTGTACAAAAATCTGGAAAGATCCAGGGCTACCTTATGCTAGCGACTTATGTGCGCCCAATGGCTATGATGCTAACTCTACTATCTTGTGCTCCTTGACTCTGAGAATTCTTGTAGGAATACTCCTCTAGTTAGAGCTCTCTTCAATCCAGAAGAGGCTATGCTGATTTTTTCTATAATGGTGGGCCAATGTGATTTAGGCTATTTATGGTGTTGGAACCATTCAAAAAACGACAAATTTGCCGTAAAATCAATATATCACACATCAATTTCGTCAAATTATGCCAATCCGCTGGTGCCTTAAATGCCTTAAGCTCCGATGTTAATCTGATATGGCGAAAGATTTGGAAGCTTCAGATTCCTCCACAGTTCAAATTCTTTGCCTGGAGATGTGCTTCATCTGCAGTTCCCACAACCTATCTCCTTGCTCTGCATCACATTTTAGTTTCCGAGCCCTGCCCATTTTGCGCCGCTCCCTATGTCTCTACCATCCACACCTTCTTTGATGGTACCTTTGCAACTAATGTATGGCGCTTTTCCGGATTGATGGAATATATATTGAATTTTGCTCAACCATCGTTCTCCTTATGGTTCCAAGAGCTTATCCTTAATGCTCCTACATAAATTCAACAACTTATTGCAATTGTGTGCAATCTCATTTGGTATCATCGTAACAGATACAAATTTGACCGAGTCTGAGGAGATCCATACCAAATATTGCTGGCATCAAATGTAATCCTTCAAGATTTCCATCGTTTTGAAGGTCAGACAGAAATCATATCCTCGCTTCTTTCCACCCTGTTCCCAACTTCTCCTCCATCCAACTGTTTGACTCTTTCCTTTGATGGGGCTGTATATGTAAAACCAAATGTGTAGGTGTGGTAGTTGCTTTCATAGACTCAACAGGTGCTTTCAAAATGGGAATATCCAAGACGTCCCATGGCATAATTGATCCATAGGTGGCAGAATTCCTATCCTTGAGGGAGGCTCTGAAGTTGGCTCAATCTATCTCTTCTCAAACCTTTGCAGTTTTTGGGGATGCATCTAATGTGGTTTTATCATCAAATGGCGAGGCTTATGGGAATGCAAGTTGTGAAGCTATTTTGCATGATTTTATTTGACTCAAGTCGTCTCTTATGCTCCGGGGTATTTTTGTAGATCTTCTAATTTTGTGGCGCATAGCTTCGCATTGTATGCCAAAAATATGAATTCGGATGAACGAATATGGAACCATCCTCCAGAACCCTTATGTCAATCGTTGCTGGACGATTTCCAGCGCTTTTAATTAGTATATTTTCTTTTCCAAAAAAATTGTTATCTTTCAAATTCAAAAATATATTATCACTTCATCTTTAATATGTAGATAGGAATACCATATGGATAATTATGAAGTAGACATGTGGAATTAGGAGAATGAGGAGTTTACATATGTCAAAATTAATGAGGTGATAGACCTGCGTCAACTTTATTTTCTCTTTTAGCATATAGGGTTGATATGATATCTAATTTTTTTTAACCAAGAATACTTGTAATATACTGATCAGACATTACAAGACTTTCAAGCCAGAGAACTATTGTCTCGCCCCAAATGGGACCATGACGTGATCAATAACTTAAACCAGTTGATAAGCCAAATAAATCAAACCAACAAAGGATTTACACAACATTAATACCTAAATAGTCAACCATTCATGAAAACATTCCAAATCAGAGTCTAACGTAGCTGCGTAAATTCTTAAGTTACTGTTCGGATAAAATTCAACATTCATCAACCCAAAGTGAATTGTCCAACAATAACACTAAATAGGAATTTATCATTCTATTGGACAACTAAAGCACGACGTCACTCCATCTCTTGATCGTCCTCGTCCACGTCCTTAACGTGTGGTTCACCATCTGGTCATTGAAAAGGTGGGGGTGAGACAAAAATTCTCAGTGGATGGGTGTTCGTGTGCATGTGTGGCTTATATCAATGTAAGAAACCAGTTATATGAAAGAATGTATGGTTCATTATGTGTGCGTCACACACAATTCACAAACAACGTGATATCCAAAATAATATAGTAGTATATAACTTGTTTAAAATAGTTCATGAACATTCAAGCACCATAATCATCATTATACCTTAATACTGTGACCCACTTTGCCTATTGCACACTCCATCTTTCAGTGGTGGGATTAGGACAGTGGGGCCGATAAGGGAATAGCAGCCGAGCTGCCTGGTTCTAATACATGGCTAGTCCACTCTGATTATGACCTCGACACACCAAGTTGACTCAAGCAAGTACGTTCACAGAGTTATAATATGTCAACAAGGCAGTCGAATACAATATACGATTCATACAAGAGCAATACAAAGTGCAAATAAGTTAAATTTATTTACGCGAGTGTACGGTATCATTGGTGGTGTAAACATGTTAAATGAAGATAATTATCGGAAGGATAATCTATGCTTCGAATGATTTGGTGAATGTTGGGAAATTATTTTTAGATTTTGATGAATGCCATGTAAAACTTAGAATAGAAAGTTGGCACCCCATTTTACTGTTGTAAATTGCATTGTAATAGATAGGGTTGGTCGAGCTGAGTCAAGTCAACTATGCCTGAACATGCAAAAAGACAACTGGAGACTAGAAGGAAGACTCCGCTGTGAGGCAGCTGAGTGTGGCAAAGAAGAGAAGATAGGAACTCGACTGAAGGAACAACTGAGATGCAGCTAAATGAAGTATCAGTCAAGTCAACTCAAGATAGCCATGTCTCAAGTTGAAGTGACAAGAGTCGACCATGATTGGAAGTCGACTTGAAGTCATCTGGGAAATTAAGAAAATGCGAAAAAGTCGAGATAATCGAAAGAGATCTCATTTGCCGAATCAAGAGAATTACTTAAACAAGTAATACCTCCATACTACCTTTCTTTAAGTGCTCAGTCCCAGAAGCGTGCAAAAGGAATAAACCAATGGGAAGCATTGCACCGTGTCAGAACTCTGAAAAGCTTAAGAATCGTTCATACGAGGAAACATAAATTCCAAGGACTGCAACAAGACAAGCCAACGACCACAAGTGTCTTTTGAAAATAAGCCTATCTCTTCAACGGACAAATTTTCAAAAGAACACTATAAAAGGCTGAGAAGTTTATTTGAGAAAATGTTACCTTGACAACCTAATCTACGAACATTCAAGCTAACATTTGAACTGTAACCCAAAATATTCTCAACTTATTCAAGATCAATCCTCAAGCCTACATTACGAAGGAAATCAATCCAACACTTACATGTGAAGGAAAGACAACTTCAATCAGTTGAAGAGGAAACATTTGAAGAATCAAGGGGTCTACATTCCATGGAGGATTGTAGGAAGGTTCAAGGTCGAACCAGTCTCAAGTTTTTGGAGGGCTTCGTGATTAAATCCAAGGAGTTTGAGCAAGTGGGTGTAGTAGCAAGGCAAAGCCTGCCCTGTGAAGAATCGAGTCGTCACGAGAAGCCGCGGTGTGACCAAGGCATCTCCGGATCGAGTCCCAAAGAATCAAGTCACTGTGTGATCAAGACTTGTATCCGGGATCGTTAACCACTCCGTATATTGATCAATACTTAGTGGATTCCTCCAGGAGTTAGAGAAGAGAGGAGTAGAAGAATTACCCCATCTTGAACCTCCATAAAAACTTATTGTGTCATTTACATTTCAAAGACTTTAATTTCTCGCATATTACTTTCATATCTCACGACATATTTGCTATCCAATTATTAATTAACTAAGTGCTTAAACCAAGTATTAAAACAAACTTAACCAAATTCAAGGGTGTTAAGTCTTCCGCTGAAAACATATCATAGTCGAGTTAAGTCTTTAGTCAAAACAACTGAGTTATTCTATCAACAAATTTCTCGTCGAGTCAGTGCTGTTGAGTGACTAACTCTATTTGATTAACTAACTTAGCTGTCCATCAAGGACTCACCGTGAAATATTAACTCGAACATTTTAAAAGGACTAAATCGAAAAGTTGGTAAGGTTTATTCAACCCCCCCTTCTAAACCTTACACTCACCCCTTGGGACCTACAAGTGGTATCGGAGCGGTTGGTTCATTGAGCCTTCCGCACCGTTCTTGAACTAGATCTCCAAATTTTTCAAAGCTTGTTTTAGTACTTAATCTTTCAAAACTCTTTTATTCAGCAAAGTTATTATCATGGAAGCAAATTTGACGCGCATCCCTATGTTCACAATTGAAGAATTTGATGATTGGAAAATTCGTATGCAGGCTCATCTATTAGCATTACACGATGAGATGTGGATAGTGATAGAAGATGGGCCACTCCAAATCTTAAACGTTAACACAACTGCAAGGAGAGCTGCAGCTGAAGGAGAAGAAGATGCTGTTCCTAGACCATCGATGGTTGAAAAACCAAGAGCTGAATGGACAAGTGATGACAGGAAAAGATATAACTTGGATAATGTGGCCAAGGACATTCTTTACAAAACCTTGGACAAAGCCATGTTCAACAAAGTCAAATCATGCAAAACGGCAAAAGAAATCTGGGACAAGCTAACCTTGATTTGCGAAGGCTCAGAGCAAATCAAAGAAAATAAACTATCTGTGGTTGTACAAAAATTTTAAAACTTTAAGATGCTTGCAGGAGAAACCTTGGATCAGCTGGATGCTCGGTTCACAGAAATCACCAATGAACTGTCTGCACTTGGAAAAGAATATACACAAAAGGAAATGTGTATGAAGATTTTAAGAAGTCTCCCAACTGAGTGGGATTTGAAGGTCATGGCCATGAGACATTCCATGGACCTATCAAAAACATCCAACCATGAGCTATTCTCAGATCTCAAAGCCTACGAATTTGAGCTGAGAAGAAAAGACCAAGAAGAGACAGCTGAGCCCAAAACAGCTGCTCTAATTGTTAAGGATGGCAAGAGAGCTGAGGTCAAAGAAGTCATTGACCAAAAGGAGATTGCCCTGATGGTTAAAAGGTTCAACAAGTTCTTCAATAAGAACTACAAAAGAAGCAAAGGTGAATCCTCCAGAAGACACTCAGCTCCCTCCAAGTCAAGGGAAGAAAGACCATCCAAGAGAACAGAGCATCAAAAAGTTGATTATCCAAGAGCTGACAATCCAAGGATAGAAAGAACTGATCAAAAAGTTGAAAATCTATGCTGGAACTGTAGGCAACCTGGTCACCATGCCATTGAATGCCTGTATCCTATAGTCAACAAATACAGGAATGAAGAGGAAAGAAAAGTCTTCAGAGAAAGAAGACAGGAAAAAAGAAAGGCAATGTTGGCTGCAGAGACTGCTGATACAGTTAAGTCAAAAGACACAACAGACTCGGAGAGTAGTGAAGCTGACTACTCAAGTGACTCTGAAGAAGAAGCCTTGATCTGTCTAATGGCTAAAGAACAAAACCAACCTGACCAAGAGGATGAGGTACACTCTAACTCATCACACTCAGACACTAGTGATAGTGATTGTGACACACACACTTCATCACCCACTGATCTTTATGATTCGTTAGGCAAAATGATGAAAGATTTTGAACACATTAAATCCTCACACACACTATTAAATGAGGAAAACAACCTACTCAAGAACCAAAACTCACAGCTGACTAAGGAGCTGAGTACTCTAAATCAAATAACTGATGAGAATAAAAGTCTAAAGGCTGAAAATGCTAAGTTAATAGCAGAGATAGCTGCTATAGAAAAGAGGGAGAATGACCTCAAAAATGTGATTGCCTCATTGACTAAGGCATCTAAATCATTGGATGATCTTATTATGAGTCAAAGAGAATGTGGAGACAAGACAGGCTTAGGATTTAATTCCTCTATGCTATGTCAAGCTCCAAAAGTGATTTTGGAAAAAGGATCTTCAAGCAATGAAGTATCTCTAAAATCCAAAACTCCAAATGGTGCACACACATTTATTCCAAAGCACAATCACAAGCAAACTGGCCTTGGTTATAAAGAAAAAGAAAAACGACCGATTGAGTATCTTTGAGAGAACAAATGAGAAGAAATCCAAAGCAGAGTTCCTCAAAAACTCCAAACAGAGATACTCAGTAAAGAAGAAACAGAGCTACCAAAAGCCCCATAAATTCTATAAAAGAAACACATATGATGGGAATGGTAGAAAATACCCAAGCCAAGCTGATTGGAACAATGTGAACTATCAGCAAAGATCTATGGAATACAATCCTAAGTGGCAAAGGCCTAGAACTCATCAAAGGCCATTCCAAAGGCATAAGAGCTATCATCAGCACACATATGCACCTAGACACTACACTCAGAGATTTCACAACTACCCAAAGAAGGCAATTGCTAAAACACATACACAGGCATACAGACAAAAGAGACAGCTGTATGAACCTTGAACCCACAAGCAATTTGCCAAAATTAATTATGATTATGGCACTGATAGATGGCAACCCCTTAAAGTCAAATCATTTGGCTATAGGTTGGTTGGATCATCTTACAATACTAACCACTCAGGACCCAGACAAGTATGGGTACATAAAACCTAATTTCTAATGTTGGATTCAATATGGGTGTATGCCAAATCAAGGATGCTGAAACTAATGAAATAGTGTGGCAAAGATGCGGATCCAAAAAAAATGAACATGTATGTGGTAGATTGGTCAACTTGCTAAGCAAAGTCACCAAGCACTGGATTCAATATGTGTATGCCAAATCAAGGATGCTAAACAAAAATAGTGTTGCAAAGATTGAATCAAGTTGTATGTGGTAGATTGGTCAATCAAGAACACCAAGCACTTGTCTGCTAGCAAAGAGTCACCTGAATTTCAAAAAACTATTAACAAACTTGCAAGAAGTAATCTCGTGGAAGGACTTCCAGACTCAGTATACAAGAAGGAAAGTATATGTGATGCATGTAAGAAGGGAAAACAGATCAAATCATCATTCAAATAAAAGACATGTTCATCTTCAACAAGAATATTGCACCTGCTACATATCGATCTATTTGGTCCAGTTGAACCAACCAGCATAAGTGTGAAGAAATACACCTTGGTGGTGGTAGATGACTACTTAAGATATACATGGACAATATTCATGTGTAAGAAGAAAGAAACTCTGCAGAAACTACCACAACTGATGAAGAGAATCCAAAATGAGAAGAGTCAAACCATTATCAAAATAAGATCGTGAAGAACCGAGTTTGTCAATGGAATAATAACTCGATCTTGTATTGAAAATGGTATTGGTCATGAATTATCTGCGCAGACAAGGACTCCACAAAAAATGGAGTTGCGAAAAGAAGAATAGAACTCTCAAAGAAGCGACAAGGACTATGTTAGGTGACAAGCAGGTGCCTAAAAGATTTTGGGTGAAGCAATAAACACAACATGCTATACTTAAAATAGATGCATGATAAAAAGGACATCCGACAAAGACTCCTATGAGATTTGGACAGGAGAAAGCCAAATGTTGCATACTTTAGAATATTTGGATGCAAATGCTTCATCCATAACAATGGCAAAGATAATTTAAAGGCTTTTGATGCTAAAGTCGATGAAGGTATCTTCTTAGGATACTCACCAAAGCAAAGCCTCTGAGTGCTCAACAAGAGGACAATAGTTCTGAAAGAATCCATCCATGTGGTGTTTGATGAACCAAATGTAAATGAAGAAAACATTGAAGAGTCACCGATAAGTGAATCAACCAACCATGCGAAGAGTCCCTATGTTGAAGTCAAGTCGGAGTTATAAGTCCGGATGAAGAAGAGATAGATGAGTCTCAAAGTCACCGAAAATCTGCAGCTAAGTGATGATGAGAGAGCTGATCAAAATAACACAAATGTGCAAGACTATCAAATCCAACTAACTTACTCCAACCTTTGATATAAGATGGCCGAGAGACCATCCACCGAACTAATCATTGGAGATGTAAGAGAAGGTGTGAAAACTAGATCGAGAACTCAACAAGAAATAATGTTTACTTGCTTCATCTCACAAAAAGAGCCAAAAGATGTGTCACAAGCATTGGATGACACATATTGGATTCAAGCTATGCAAGAAGAGCTGAATCAGTTTGAGAGGAATAAAGTGTGGGAATTGGTTCAAAGACCTACCCATCAAAATGTTATTGGCACTAAATGGGTGTTCAGAAACAAAATGAATGAGGAAGGTTCTGTGGTGAGAAACAAAGCAAGATTGGTAGCCAAAGGGTATTGCCAAGAAGAAGGAATAGATTTTGATGAAACTTTTGCTCCTGTAGCAAGATTGGAGGCTATAAGGATGTTTCTTGCCTATGCAGCTCACAAAGACTTTATTGTATATCAAATGGATGTAAAGAGTGCATTCTTAGAAGAAGAAGTATATGTTGAACAACCTCCAGGATTTGAGCAGAAGACTCTTGGAGATAAGGTATTCAAACTCAAAAAGGCTTTATATGGATTGAAGCAGGCACCCAGAGCATGGTATGATACATTATCACAATTCCTGACTGAGAACGGATTCAGAAAAGGCAAAGTGGATAGAACACTCTTCAGAATTCAAGATGGGAAGGGTATACTGCTTGTTCAAATATATGTGGATGACATCATCTTTGGATCCACAAACAAAGAGCTGTGTGATAAATTCTCAAATCTCATACAAAGCAAATTCGAAATGAGCATGATGGGAGAGTGACATTCTTCCTTGACTCCAAGTAAAACAAATGAAGGATGGAACCTTCATAAGTCGACAAAATACACCAGAGATTTAATGAAGAAATTTGGTATGGAAGAGAAGTCTTCTGTGAAAATAACAATGAATACATCGATCAAAAATGGATATGGATGCAGATGGCAAGACTGTAGATCAAACAAGATACAAAGCACTCATTGGATCATTGCTCTATCTCACAGCAAGCAGGCCAGACATCACCTTTGCGGTAGGTGTATGTGCAAGATTTCAATCTGCCCCAAAAGAAAGCCACATGACTGCAGCCAAGAGAATCTTGAGATATTTGAAAGGAAGCCAAGAAGTTAGCTTATGGTATCGAAAGGAAGGTGGATTCAAGCTAATTGGCTATTCAGACTCTGACTATGCTGGCTGTAGAGTTGACAGGAAGAGTACCTCAGGCACATGTCAAATGCTTAGAAATAGGCTAATCTCCTGGTTTAGCAAGAAGCAAAATTCAATAGCTATCTCCACAGCTGAAGCAAAATACATAGGCGGGCAGCTGTTGTGCCCAAGTCTTATGGATGAGACAGCAGCTGAGAGACTATGAGGTTGAGGAAAAGGAAATTCCAATTATGTGTGATAACACAAGTGCAATTGCAATCACTCAAAATCCTTTGTTGCATTCAAGAACAAAGCACATTGATGTCAGATATCACTTCATAAGAGATCATGTTGAAAAGAAGGATATCACCTTGGAATATATCTCAACTGATAAGCAATTAGCTGACATATTCACAAAACCATTATGTGAATAAAGATTTGAAGAACTCAAACATGAATTGGGGTTAGTTGAGCTGAGTTAACACTTAGAAGACTCAAAGAAAAAAGATGAAATACGAAAAGCTGAAAAAGAGCTGAACTCTTAAATCAGCTAAGTGAATCAGCCATATCGGAGAACCAGCTGAGTATTTATGTGCAAAGAGAGAAGAGTTAAATCAGCTAAGGAATAAGCTGAGTTATTTATGAGCAAAGTGACAAAAACGCAGTCGTTTTTACGAAGCGGGAATGTTTTTAAGAATGACGTCAGCATAATTATGACGTGTACAGTCAAAAGCTGCACACAAAGCTTATGATTGGATATAAATGCTGCCGCATTAAATACAAGAGATTAAAGGTTAATCGGCGTGCAAAATCTAAGCCATTGATTTTGATCAAAATTTCAAAAACCACCCGCACGTCCTTTCATGACCCATACTTAAACCATTTCGTCCGATTTTCTCTCACTTTACCAAAACTGTTCATCTCTCTCAAAGGAAAAAGAAAGAAATTTTCTCTCAAAACCCTACAAATCGTCAAGTTCATTTTCTAAGTTTCATTCGGTAAAACATGTAGAAATGGCATCTAGTCATGATTTCGTCAAGTCGGGAAAGCAAATCCACACCGGGTCTCTCAGGCTTAAACAGGGTCCGAAACCCTTGTGAAAAAGATAGCACGAGAAGCTAAAAATCCATTAAAACCATTTTTGACGATGGAGTTTCCAATAACCTACGTGGAAGAGGTCGACGCTTCTCGTGAACGCTGAGGTTCACGATGAGGGCATTAAGTCCTTTTTTCATGGAAAAGAGTTCACCATTATCGCCAAGGATCCGCGAACATCGCTTTCTTGCCGGCGGAAGGAGTGCCGGAGATTTATGAAGCTGATGTTGACCTGGCTGCTGCTTGGAAGGAAGTAGCCAAGTCCGACTGTGCTGCGAAAGTGGTCTATACAGCTAACAAGAAGCTGTTAAAAGAGGACTACCACAAATTGCTGGATATTGTTGCCAAATGCATAGACATCAAATTTGGCAGCTTTGACCAGTTGTCCAAAGCTAAATTGATCGTAATGGTTGCGATCATTGAAGAAAAGAAGGTGAGTTGGGCTGAGTTTGTATACAACGGACTCTGCCAGAATGTTGGGAATAAATCTTTCAAGGAGGATGGTACGTTTGGAGGTTCCCTGGGATACGGCCTGGTGATTGGCCGGCTGATGGAAGTCAAAGGAGTCCCTCTCCGACATGAAAGGCGTTCCATGTAAACAAGAGGATGTTTCGATCAAACCTCTCTGGCGCATAGAAGAGAGCTTACGCCAAGAGGGCTGATACAAGTGAGGGGGAATCACCGACCACGAAGATACAAATGTGTCTCCCCCTCCTCCCAAGAAGATCGCTAAGAAAGATCACGCCCGCAAAGAAAGAAAAAGAAATCTGCACTGCCCCTGTAGCCGAGTCACCTGCCTCTGCAGCCGTGTCTCCTGCCCCTGCAGCCACAGTGGAGAAAGAACCATTAATCCCTTCTCCAGTGATCAAGAAGAAGAGGACTGCCACAACAAGAAGGGCAGCTGCCTCTAAGACAATTGCGGAGGCTCTTACCTTCAACGAACTAGAGGAAGTAGAATCAGATGTTCCTCTGGTGAAAAAAAAAAGAAGAAGAAGACTTTCCAAGCTCTCCGAGCTTGAGAAAACCACTGAGTCTGCTACTCAGCTGGAAAAGATACCCGAGCCTGCTGGAGAAGTAGAGTCTCCTAAGTTATTGATGAAACGCCAAGTCACCGAGGCCGATCAGCGAGAGGCAACTCAAGACCCAATCAGAGACAGAACAACTGAGGAACAACGAATGGCTGAGACAACCGAATTACCTATTGAAAGGGTTGTGTCTCCACCTGTAACAGAGGCTACTAAGAATGTCGAGCAGCAAAGTTTGCTACCCTCAATCCCTGAGCAAGAGGGACAGCAGGAAGACGATGACAATGATGATGATGTGATGATCCTATCCCCACCATACCCAGACATTCAAAATTGTCTGCGAGAATGGAGGAAATGGAAGCTGAGTCGATCCAGGGAATAGTTCCAAAGACCCGAATTTATTGAAGAAGAAGAGGAACTGTTGAACTTTCTCGGATTGGCCAATATGGTCCCAGCACTGGATGAAGACAACTGCATAGATATCTCGCAGATCTTCAAGGACAAGGAGAAGGAGAGATCGGCGAGGAAGATGAGGCTCGTGAAAAGGCCGATGTTTGTCCCTTTACTGGAACCACTGATCATACACATCCTCATCTCGACGTTCTCTCTGGGAGTGATGAGGATCTGGACCCTGCTGCTGCCCCAGAAGAGTTACAAATGCAGCAAGCAATTCAAGAATCCAGAATCCTACATGAGCAAAGAATGATGGAGGGACCAGGGGAGTCTTCCACATCACAGCTGGAGATTGACCCTATTGGAGTGGTGCAGCATATTGCCACTGTTGTCGCTGCAACCACTTCCCCAGCTCATTCGGAGGAAGGTATTAAGGGAAATGGCGATGAAACTGAGATTGTGGGGACCCCAGTCGAGCCAACCCCTAATGAAGGTGTCTTACCACCTGCCCCAACGGCTGAATACTCAATGGGAACAGTCGGGAGTTTGGAGACGAGTGACCCCATTCCAAGTCACTCAACTGGTGTGCCAGCTGAGGGGGAAACTCCCTCCACTGCAGCAAGGTTGGAGGATGTTGCAGCTGACTCCACAACGAATCTCGGAGGTGAAGTGGAGAAGGAACAACAACTGGATACACATCAAGTTGTCACTGAAGAGATAGTTAAGACTGTCTCAGATGAAGTGCCAACTACTCTGCAGGCCAATGACGCTGCTGATGCAGTCGAGGCACATGAAGGAACTTCCCTGGGAGTTAAAACTCTGGGCAATGAAAGTATAATCCATGGAGTTGAGACTCCAGTGGATGCCACCTCTGAAGACCCCAAGACAGCTGACACTGTCGAAGGGGATGTCCAAGGCCTCGCTGTAGTTGAGACTGCAGGAGGTAATGAAGGCCAACGGGAGGTTGAGACTTCCCGGGGTAAAGAGACTGAAGCACATAACATCCCTACTGCTATCATTGATCCATCAGAAAAGGAGATAAGTGCCCTTCACGATTCCCAAGATAATCTTGATGTAACTTTTCTGGGATCCGAAGGTGAAGATGAAGCTGAGTCATCCCCTATTGCCGATCCAAAAGACTCAACTGAGGATGTTCCCACCACGAGTAAGTCTGACCTCAAGACTACTCGCCAAACATTCAACTTTGATGATGAGCCACCCATGGAAATCTCATCATCGTCCGATGACGCTTCTGATAAGGCCGAGGACCAGTCAACTCATGTGAAAAAACTAGCTGAGACCGAAGACGCTGTTCAGACAGCTGAGGCTCAGCAAGCTGGGTCGACTTCACAACATACCACAGCTGAAACAGAGTCCACTGCGCAGGCTCCCCAAGCTACAGCAGGTTCGACTCCTCAGGGGACTTCACGAGCACAAGTTGTCATTGAGTAGATTCCAGTTGCCCGTGATGATCCTTTTGTAGAATCATTTCATTTCTCTCTGGAGGTACCTGACCTCCCTGAAGAATCAGCTAGAGATCGAGAGCGTTTCCATAAACCTGATCCTGTTATTCCAATAGACACCATTATTCCAGCAGACTATGACTTTGATGCTGCTTGGCCGCCAGCTGAGACAGAAGTGACAACTAACTGAGGTTCGGGAAGTTTTCAAAGTTCTATTTGCTGAGATTGAAAAGATGGAGAGGCACCAGGCCTCATTGGACATGAGGCTGGATAACATAGACGCCAACCTTACTGCTGATCTGCGAGGCATAATAGTCAGGTTCCGGGAATGGTGGCAACAACAGCAGACAATGCTTATTTCAGGACACAATTCAACTAGTTGCTAGTCTGGCGGGCTGAGAATGCTGATGCAAAGACAAAAATGCAAGAGCACATCGAACAAATGCATGAATCTCACACCACAGAGATAAAGCTGCTGCGTGAATATAATAAGACAGAGCTCCTGCGCGTAGAGGAGAACATGAATCGAAAGTTCAGCCTTCTCATGGCTGAGATGAAGTTGGTAGCAGCCGAATCCAACGCCACTCGCTCTGAATTCCGCGCAGCATACTCCGCAGCAGATTCGACGTAACTCAAAATCAATGAGACTAGACTTCATGCTTGCTAGCTTGTTTCGGGGGTTCCTCTCTCCTTTGATGATGCCAAAAAGGGGGAAGAGGAATACCTAAAGGCGCCCGAAGGGATCCGAAGGCGAGAAGGAAGACGCAAAGTGTGAAGGGAAAGACAAAATGAGGAAGTAATAAGAGAGAAGAAAGGAAAATCTATTGAGGGGAAGGCCGAAAGATGTGACCTTGATGATTGCTAAAACCCCCAACAAGGTCTTGTCACAAATGATATCATCAAAGAAACTCCCGATGACTCGCCACTCCAACACTCTGCAGCCTATGGCCGAAAAAAGAAAGAAAGATGATTGAAGCGGGGATGAAGGAAGTGGAAGGAAAGATGGATGCGAGTTATGAACATTCTCAAACAAACATGGAGGCATTCCAAATGCACAGACACTTATGCCATTTCGAGATGCGAGAACCGAGCCAAGATCTGTTGATGAATTCAAGACGCTCGCATCTCAAGGTTACTTCGCAAATATGTCCATGGCTCAAGCCTGGATTTGTCTTGGGAAAAAGGTCTCAAACTATGTGAAGAAGCTGACAGGCAGCAGACTACTGGCAGTCACTCTGCTGGTCACTCTGCTAGTCACTCAGCTGGGAAAAAGACTTTAAAAGGCTGAGGAGTTTATTTGAGAAAAGGTTACCTTGACAACCTAATCTACGAACATTCAAGCTAACATTTGAACTGTAACCAAAAATATTCTCAAGTTATTCAAGATCAATCCTCAGGCCTACATTACGAAGGAAATCAATCCAACACTCACCTGTGAAGGAAAGACAACTTCAATCAGTTGAAGAGGAAACATTTGAAGAATCAAGGGGTCTACATTCCACGGAGGATTGTAGGAAGGTTCAAGGTCGAACCAGTCTCAAGTTTTTGGAGGGCTTCGTGATCAAATCCAAGGAGCTTGAGCAAGTGGGCTGTAGTAGCAAGGCAACTGCCTTGTGAAGAAGCTGAGTCATACGAGAAGCCAGCTGTGTGACCAAGGCATCTCCAGACTGAGTCCCAAAGGATCAAGTCAGCCGTGTGATCAAGACTTGTATCTGGACTGTTAACCACTATGTATATTGATCAATACTTAGTGGATTCATTCAGGAGTTGGAGAAGAGAGGAGTAGAAATATTACCCCATCTTCGAACCCTTATAAAAACTTATTGTGTCATTTACATTTCATCGCACTTTAATTTCTGCATATTACTTTCATATCTGCTGACATATTTGCTATCCAATTAATAATTAACTAAGTGCTTAAACCAAGTATTAAAACAAACTTAACCAAATTCAAGGGTGTTAAGTCTTCCAATAAAACGTATCACAATGAAAGTTTAAGTCTTTAGTCAAAACAAATTGAGTTATTCTATCAACAAATCGAGTCAGTGAGTGACTAACTCTGCACGATTAACTAACTTAGCTGTCCATCAAGGACTCAACTGTTGAAGTATTAACTCGAACATTTTAAAAGGACTAAATCGAAAAGTTGGTAAGGTTTATTCAACCACCCCTTCTAAACCTTACACTCACACCCCTTGGGACCTACAGTGAACTTGGTATATTATACGTGAGGTTTCAACCTCGTTGAAAGTTCGAATTGTTATAAGACGAGAAATTCGCCATGCGTAATGCGTAAGATTCGGGTAAGGAGTCCGTTAAGGTCCATAAATTTTTACGAAAACTAATAATATATAATTAAAATTTAATTAATTCAAATTTAGGGTTGTAACAAGGAAAATAATTTATTTAGGGTCCTTTGATAAAAGAAAATTTTCATAAGTAGCCCTATTTTGAAAAACTAGTATGTATCGAGTTTGAAATCGAATAAGTTTTGGTCTCGACCTCGGAAAAATATAAGGTCAGTTTCTAAATTGTCCAAATTGGCCAGAAAATTATTTTTTCAAATGATTTAGGGTCGAGTTTTAAAAACAATTCAGTTTGGTCCTCCTTTTTGTCAAAATTGTCATTTTTGGACCCGAATTTAAAATTTTTGGATCTAAAAAATCGGAAGGAATTTTGATGTGATTACAACTTTAAAACATCATTTAGGATAGGGGAATATTGGAAGAAAGAAAGTTTTGAAAAGTCTCAGTTTAAGTCCCTTAATTTTTGAAAATTCTATTTCTAGTCCAATTTTCGATTTTGTCCTTAAGGCTTATTTGAGGTCCGTTTGTTATGAAACTTGAACCATGGGTTCAAAATATTATAAACTTGAGTGCTAGAATTTTTACATTTTAGTCCTTAAAATTTCAAAAAATAGTTTTCTTTACTCAAAACACTTTGACTTTTGAAATTTACTCAAAAATATAAGTTTTTCGGTAACATTTTTAAAAATCTCATTTTTGGTCCTTAAACTTTCAAAATTTCTCATTTGAGTACTTAGACTTTCAAGGGTTAGTTTTCTTGACTCAAAACATTTAAACTTTTGTTATTATTTTACAATATAATATTTTTAATTTAGTACAGTTTTTAAAAATGTAATTTAGTCCTCCAACTTTGCAAAATTTGCATACAAGATCCAATAGCTCAACTTTTAATATATTTTCAAGTTTTCCAGAATATAAAGCAAATAAAAAATAAAATTCCAAGTACATAAACATGCATTAACATATCATTCAAGAAATCATCAAGAATTTCATAAATTTGTACATGCATGCACCTATTTTTGCAAAGTTTGAACAACAAGTATACTTTGATGAAAGTGTTGGACATAGATACTTAAAATGCACATGCAATACATATTCATATAAGATCATGCAAGTTTTAAACTACTACATGCCAATTTTTAAAAATACTTGAGTTATTATAAAATATTTTCCATCCACCTTTGGTTGTCTTGTTGGTGAGTCTAGAAATGACACTTTATTTTCTATCTCTTTGAAATTCGACCACAATACCTCAAGGCAGCCCTAAGTATCAAATTTTCAAGAATTCTAAGTTAGGATTTAGAGTGTTTGAGGTAAGAAAGAATAAATTAGAACAAAGGTCAAGAAATCTACACTTACCTTGCGTAGTGTTTCAAGTGGAGTCTAGAATGGTGTCTTCTCTTCTTGTACCCAAATAGTTGATTCTAACACCTCAAGGTCAGCCCCTAAATGATATTTAAAACCATATTATAGTGTCAAAAGTTGGAGATCAAAAGATAGGAAAAAAAGATAACACTAAATAAAATTTCTTACCTATAACTCTTGTTTACTAGAGTTGTCTTCTTAATCTTCAACCAAAAATCCACCTCTCTTAAACTCAAATTTTTGGCCCCTATGTCCTCAAGTGGAGAAGAAGTTTCAAGTTTGAATTTGAAGATTAATTCTAGAAGGTAGAAGATGAATATAGAAGTTAAGATTTGGAAGATTAATTTTTTACCTATGTTGATGAATTTGAGGCTTCTATTCTTAAAAAATGGAAGAGTTTTAAGGGGGTTTAGGAGAGAATTTTTCTGTTTGGGTCCAACTGAGAGAGATAAAAATGTTTTGTGGGTGTTGGATGAAAAAGATGAATTGGTTCCCTTCAATTACCCTCATGGCCGATCCTACCCTCCCTCATTCCTACTCATTCTAGTTTTTTTTTGTTTTGTTCTCGTCTTGCATCATGCATGGGAGACAATATGGGGTCAAAGTTATGGGGCTTGGTGAGATATTTGTGTGGTGTTTGGTGAGGGATTGAATAAAATAATGAGAAAAATGTGGAAAGTTAGGAAATAATGTTTGAATGTGATAAAGAATATGGGGACTTTAAGTGTAAAATACTTGAATAAATTTTTTAACAAGTTGTCTTGCAATTCTCCTCACATCACATGGCCTTCCAACACCAGCCCCAATCCTCAAAACTTTTTTTTTTGTACAAATAGGTAATAATGGTGCTAAATATCAAGTGCCGAAAAAAATTACTTGTCAATCCCACAATCTCTTATCAATTCCATAATCACTTATATAATAAATCATCTAAGTTACAAGATGTCTAATAATTCCCAAATAGTATCATCACTTATCATCTAAGATACTATATAAAATACAACCAATTGTGCACAAGTTAACAGTATCAATCAAAATAATTAGTTAAATTATTAAAATATTGTAAAATATATAATATAATTTTCGAAATTATATAGTACTTAAATAAATATATCATGCTACAAGAATGTTACCAGTTAGCCGTTAAGAAGTCCATCCGATTAGTGTATCATGTTAAAGTTGAAAGAGACCGAAAACCGTTAAAGAAGTGCAATTAGGCATTATACATACCACATAAAATAAAATTATTCTAAATATAAATGATATATCTACTAGTGAAATTATATAGTAAGTACATTAACAAAATCAAACATGAAACACTTGCTATTTCAATATAAAAGTTGGATTTTTAATAAAATAACCTCAAGTACTATTATTTGGAAAATAGAAATTTTATTAAATGAGTTTTCAAGACAAAGATATTGTATTTTTAAAATACTAATTTAGTAGTAGATATTGTAGTAGATACTATTTCAATAATTGTTTTTGTTATTGTTTTGGTAACACAAATAAGTATTACTTTAATTAAATAACACTCCATGTAACACTATGTTTAATTAATTGGTAATCTTTTTTTAGATATATTTTTGTAACACAAAATTACGTCACTTTAATTAAATAATACGAACGATTTATTTAGTTAATTGATATCCCAAAATTAGGTAAAGGCAAAAGTAACTTTTTTCTTACTTTTTTTTTTGTTTTTTTAATGTTTTAGTAATATAATCTCTAAATATTAATAAATGCCAATTTTCATAGATTTTTACCCTTTATATTGCCTCTTTATTGTATTCGATATTTTAGTTAGTTTACTTGTAGCATTAACATAATTTAAGATTTCATAAATAAAATATATTGATTATTTATTTGTTAATTTTTAACTTATTGCGATTAATTCTATTGTATGGAGTATATATAAGTGATACATAATCAATTACTAAATATTATATGACATTACAAAAAACTTATAAAATAGCTACAGATTTATCGATGGAAACCATTCGTAGGCATTACCGAAGGTTTTTTTTTTATATTTTTTTGGCTTTTTTAAAAAAAGAATTTAACAATGTAATTAATTATATCGTAATATCCACGAAAAAAATCCCTAAGTAAATGTATTATTCTTATTTAATATTTTTAATTTTACTTACGAAAAACTAATTTAATTTGTTAAACCTTATTTTTTTTTTTCAAAAATTACCAAAAAAATTGGTCATCGGTAAGTACTTATGGATTTTTTCTATTGGTAAATTAATTTTTTATTTATACTTAATATTATTTTTACCAATGAAAAATCAATTCGTTGATAAACTTATTTGATATTATTATTATTATTTTATTATGTTCCTTAATATAAAATATAATTTTTGATATAATATATAATTTCTAATATTATATAAATTTATATTTATAGTGTATAATATAATTTTAATACGTATAGTGTATAATATAATTTTTACTATATATATATATATGTATATAAAAATGAAAGCAAAAGATGCAATAACAATCAACTTAGCCCAATAGAAAATTGCCACTTCTAAACAACATAGATCTTGGGTTTGATGCTTCTTGGGAGCAAAAATCACTTGTTAAATGCCAGGAAGAGTGTTACAAAAAAAATTATTACATTTTGCCAAAAACGATGTGCTATATTTTGACAAAAAAGTGCTACATTAGACTCATATGTAATATATTATAATTTTTCTAAAAGTGTTACAATAGATGAGTACTTAATGTAACACTTAGAAAAAGTGTCACTAAAACTATTAAAAGTAATATCGTAGACAATACGTAGGACGGGCAAGTGTATCACCATAAAAATGTTAGTCCAAGTGGTTGCGAAAATCTAGAGGGGGGGTAAATAGATTTTTTCGATTTTCCGATTTACGTCCTCTTTTTCGAATATAAGGATGGTGAAGAAATAAAAGTACAGAAATATAAACAAACAATGATTTATAGAGCTTCAACCCCCCAGGGCCTAATGCTCTACCACTCGGTATGTCCGAATGGATTTCGAAAAGAAAAAAATATATTAATAGATACCAAACTATTAGAACCTTTACCTTGAAGTGTACCACACTCTTCATACATCACCACCTTTGAAGATTACCACAATCTCCTTACAACAATGAAGAGAACCAAACTCTTCAACACTTAGAATCAACAAAGTGTGTTCTTACCACAAGAACACTAACAAGGATTTTTTATTTTGGATGATTTGAACCAATTCAAGATTACAACTCAAATGAAGTACACAACTTTGAAGTGAAAGTGTAATCAAGAATGAAGCCTAATACTCAAGATGTGCAAGTATAAAGCATAAGCTAAATTCAACAAGTATGTTAAAAGTGAAGAACAATAAGTTTTCTGATTTTTGCTTGTTATTTGTATGCTTGTGTTGTTTCATTGATCCTTCAAGCCTTCAAGTATTTATAGGAGAGCTCCTTGATTTGAATACCAACATATGCTCCTCCTAGAAGGGTGAAATCCGTAAAAGAAATGCCAAACAATTGAAGAAAATAGCTATTAGAATCAATCCCGCAATTTCATAAAAAGTTGTCTACTACAACAAATAGTTTCTGCTGATAAATCCTTAGGGCGACCGGTCGCTCTCTAATAAGAAAAACACGTTTGAAATATTTAAACACAGGTTGCCCTTGGGGGTGGACTGGTCGACTGAGGAGAATGACCGGTCGACTAGGGGTTCGACCGGTCCCCCTCGAGTCCGAGAGAGAGAGAGAAAATAAAAGACCCCAGGCACCAGTCGACCACACTGGTCGACCTCCAAGTCGACCGGTCGACCTTCCCTCCGAAGCCCCACGGTTTATTCTCAATTTTGTACAATTTTCAGGTACGGGATGCCCTATAGGGCGACCGGTCGACCTAAGTACATAGAAATTGTCCGAATTTTGTCAAAAATAAAGTTCAAGAAATACTTTTAAGTCTTAGTATAAATTATTGAAAATATTTTGAAGTATTAGGACAACATTTGGGGACATTGTTTTGGTATAAAACTCAATTATATGAAATCATGAAAATTATGATAAAAATATTTATCTAACAAACTCCATCTTTTTGATGATTACAAAACCAAAACAATTTTAGGAGATCGCTTTTTGAAACGAAATACGTTTTTCCGGTCAATATTAACTATCCATTTTAAGTAGCGCTTTTCATGATGAAAATCATAAGTACAGGATAAAAGATTTTTCAAAGCATTTTATAAAAGCTTACCCTATCAATATGCTAAATAAGAATAAGCATAGAATCAATCAATTTAAAGCTAAAAGCTCAGCTTGTTGCAAATAAGACTTGAAGTTCAAGAGCTTAAAAGCTTCCCCCTATTAAAAATAAGTCATTAGTCATAAGCAATATTCCATCATGTAGTCATTAGTCAAAAATCCATCCATAGCTTATAGCTTTTTCTGCGAGCTTTTTCTAGCTCAATTGATCTAAACATAAGATTATGAGCTCATTATATTTTTCTCCCCCTTTGAAAACATCAAAAAGACTATTAGCGATAAAAACATCATAAATAGACATCAAAGTGCGCATTGAATCAAGTCAATATAATGCCATTTAAGGGAAAGCTTAGAATTCCAAAATGTAAGGACAATCATTAGGCGAAAGTATATAGAAGCTAATTTAATGGATAAAACATGATCTCCATAAAGATATAAGTCAATGATAATCAAGAGAGTCATGCAAAAGATGAAATTTTCATTGAGGAATTTTATCCAACACTTGGCATGCATATGATGAAATCAAAGTTGTATATGACATTGATAAATATAATCATGCCCAAAAAATCAACACTAATCCTAATTCTACAATCATATATCATCATAATACACAATCCTCAATATATAAATACAAGAATTTCAAAAATTCATCAAGTTCCATCAAAATTTTCAAGGGTTCCACCCAATTGAGATTAAAGAGGAAATTAAACTTACCAATGATTGTGGAAGATGAATAATATGGAAGAGATATACATTGCAGAAGCCCAATATTGTGGAAATTGCAAGAGAAAATCATTTTGAGTGATAAGTGTGTGAATTGGGCGAAGGGGTGTGAAAATATGAAAAATAGACGAATAAACGGACAAAACCAATAAATATTCAGAAATTGCTTAGGGCGACCGGTCGACCAGGGGTGCGACCGGTCCCTAGGCTGGTCGATCGATCGACCTCTTGATCGACTGGAACCTATTTTTTAGTCCAGCTTCTGTCCGAATTTGAAGTTGAAAATGCGATTTTTCAAACCTATGTTTTAAAAACGCACAAAATACAATCATAGACCTTATTCGATATGCATTATGCCTAAATGAGCTCGAATTAAAGTAAAAGACTCGGCAGCCAAAGGATTGTAAAGATATCAGTGAGTTGATCTTGAGATGGAACAAAACACATCTCATTTTTCGTTTAGAAACACAATCCCTTAGAAAATAATGTCGAGCTTCAATATGTTTTGTTCGGTTATGATGAATCGGATTTTGAGCAATGTTTATAGCGGACGTATTGTCAAAAAAGGGAATATTTTCGAAAGAATATTTGCAATCTGCTAAAATTTGTTTCATCCAAAGAAGTTGAGTACAACAAAAGGCCGGGGAAATGTATTGATAATGATACACAATTTTGTTTCTTTGAAAACCAAGATACTAGGCAATCACCTAAAAATTGACATGACCTGGAAGTACTTTTACGATCATCAATGTTCTCCATTGACATGACCTGGAAGTACTTTTCCGATCATCAATGTTCCCCGCATAATCCGAATCGCTATATCATTTTAAAGAAAAAAATTCATTCTTTGGATAAAACAAACCATAAGAAATAGTGCCTTTCAAATATCAAAAAAATTCTTTTAACGATACTTAAATGAGATTATTTGGGATTACTTTGAAATCGAGTACATAGGCATACAATATGAAGAATATTGGGTCTACTTAAGGTTAAGTAAAGTAAACTACCAATCATACTTTGATATTTTGACTCATCAACCGACTTGCCTTTTTCATCTTTGTCAAGCTTCGTTTAACCACAAACAACTCGTCCGTAAGATATTTGTTGCCATATATAGGAGTACCAACGGTTCTTTCTTCTTAAATTCCGAACTACTTTAGAAGCTCTTTGGTATACTTTGATATATATATATAAATACCTTCTTGGCATTACTTTATTCGAAGCCCAAGGAATTAAGTTCTCCCATCATGCATATCTCAAATTCACCTTGCATAAGCTTCTTCCTGATAATACCTTTGAGCTACTACTAACCTTGCTTTTATTTCGAACAATGTTGCCTTGATGATCGAGTTTGTTTCGAAATACCCATTTTGTGCTAATAATAGTTTGTGATGGAGGATAAGATACTAATTCACAAACATCATTTCTTTCAAATTGATTCAACCCTCTTGCATCTCAAGAAAGTAATCTTCATCTTCAATGGCTTACTTAGCATTTTTAGGCTCTTTTTGGCATATAAGAGCTTTTTCGGCAAATTTCCTTCTAGTCATTACCTTGTCTAGAGGATCCCCAGTCATAAGATCTTTTGGATGATCTCCTTTGAATTTTAATGACATGGGAAGATCCGAATTATCACCCTTATCCTCTTGTTGAACATTAGAAGTTGAAGGTTGAACATTTCATGTGGAAGATTGATCACTTTGAGCATCATTTGGAACAATTAGTCCAACTTCATCTTCTTCATCGCTATCATCATTGGGTATTCTTTCAACACCGAAGGCTTTATTGAATTTAACGTGAATTGTAGGTCCCCGAAGGGGTGTAAGTGTAAGGTTTAGAAGGGGGTTGAATAAACCTTACCAAATTTTCGATTTAGTCCTTTTAAATCTACTGAGTTAATTCTACACAAATTGTGTGTCCTTGATGGACAATCGAATTAGTCACTCAAGAGTTAATCTATCAAATGAACTCGATTGAGTTGTTGATGGAGTAACTCATTGTTGACTATAATTTAACTCAACTTGTGGTTTTATTTTTCATTGGAAGACTTAACACCCTTAAGTTTGATTAAGCAAGATTTTAGAGCTTGATTTAGTACTTATAATTTTATCAAATGGATAGCAAATTTATCAAGAGATATAAGCGATTAAAAGTGCAGAATTTAAATGCTTTGAAATGTAAATGACACAAAGGTGAAGTTTTTATAGAGGTTCAAGATGGGGTAATTCTTCTACTCCTCTCTTCTCCAACTCCTGGAGGAATCCACTAAGTAATGATCGGTTTACAAAGTGGTAATAGTCCGGATACAAGTCTTGATCACAACAAATGACTTGATCCTTAGGGACTCGATCCGACGCCTTGATCACTCACCAAGGCTTCTCGTGCGACTCGGCTTCTTCACGGGGGCAAATTGCCTTTGTTACTACAGACTCACTTGCTCAAGCTCTTTGGATTTGATCACGAAGCCCTCCAAAAGCTTAAGACTTGGTTCAGCTTGAACCTTTCTACAATCCTTCCGGAATGTAGACCCCTTGTTTTCATATTTTCCTCTTCAACCGATTGAAGTTCTCTTTCCTTCACAAAGTGAGTGTTGGATTGATGTACTTCGTAATGTAGGCTTGAGGATTGAGAATGTTTCGATTTTTCTAATATGCTTGTTTATCTCATATGTGTGTCATCTATTTATCTCAAACAAACTCCTCGGCCTTTTATAGTGAACTTTCAAAAATTTGCCCGTTGAAGAGATAAGTTTATTTTTGAAAGTCACTTTGCGATCGTTGGCTTGCGATCCTTGGAATTGCCATTTCCTCGTATGAATTGTTCTTTCACCTTTTCGAGTTCGACACGGTGTGTGTGCTTCCCATTGGTTCATTCCTTTTGCACGCTTGTGAGACGAGCACTCCAAGAAAGGTGGTATGGAGATATTACTTGTTTAAGTAAATCTCTTGATTTACAAACGGTTCTTTTACTGATTATCTCGACTTGACTGCATTTCCTTGCTTTCCCCAGGTGACTTAGAGTCGACTTCCAATCATTGGATGACTCTTCATCACTTCAACTTGAGACTTGGCTTTTCTTGAGTTGACTTGATGATGCTCCACTGTTTGCATCTCAACCGCTTTTCAAAGAGAGTTCTGTCTACTCTTCTTTGCCATACTCGGTTGTCTCGCAGTGCCTTCCTTCAGTCTTGATTGTCTTCTTGCATGTTAAGGCGTAGCCGACTTAACTTAGCTTGGCCACTCTAATTGTTACAATACATTTTACTGAAAGAATTGGGGTGCCAACTTTCTATTCTAAGTTTTACATGGCATTCATCAAAATCTAAACAATAAAATTCCTAACAATTTCCCCTTTTGATGATGCCAAAACTTAAAACATTCAAAGATGCAAACAACAATGATACATACAGATAGTGTATTGACATAGAATGTATGCGCGAGAATCAATTCTTTTTATTGATCATATCATTCTTGTTCCTTAACACAATCAATTTTACAAGGTGTATCGAGCATATAATTGTCTTCACAAAAATCAAAGAATTTATACCTTTATTACGTAAGACTTACATTGTATGTATTTACATAATAAAATACACGAAGGGTTGGACAAAGAACACTTCATCTCCTTCGATGTCTCCTTCTTTCATCTTGTTCAAAGATCTTCTTCTCTTCTTCTCTTTTTTTCTCGTCGTCACCGCCTTCTTTTTTCTTCTCATATGCTTTCTGGCGGCTTCATCTTTTCTTATTCTTTCCTGTCTCTCCGCCATAGCCGAGTTTGTCTCTTGTTTTCTTCTTCTATTCTTTTTGCATACTCGGCGTTAGTTTTAGCCACTTTCAAATTTGCCACTTGGTCAAGCCCAGCCCGATCCCTCCTCCTTTCTTCCCCGGATCTACGTATTCAATATTCTTGGCGAGGGCCTGGTCCAAGCTTCTTCCTCCACTATCGCTTCTTCCTCTACCTCTACCTGGGCGTATCTTTCTTTGGTCTTCTTCTTTCCAAATGAGTGACCAGGCGGAGTGACCAGCAGAGGATCGCGGTTGTCTGCTGCTGTCGGCTTTCTTCACATAATGTGAGACCCTTTTCCCAAGATCTGGTCCCAAGCTTGAGCCATAGACATATTTGCAAAGTATCCCTCGGACTCGAGCGTTTTAAATTCATCGACCGATCGTGGCTCTGTCTCCGACATCGAGATGGCATAGGTGTCTCTGTCTCTTTGGAATGCCTCCGTGTTCTTTCAAGATGTTCATCACCCTGGCATCCATTCTTCCTTCCACTTCCTTCATCCCTGCTTCAATTGATTTTCTCTTTTCGGCCATAGATACAACAAAGTGTTGGAGTGGCGAGTCACAGGAGTTTGCTCGCTTATAATGTCACCGTGAGGACCTTGTTGGGGGTTTTGTGCAATCATCAATGTCACATCTGATCCTTCCCCTCAACAAGCTTTCCTTTCTTCTCGTTTCAAGACTTCCTCGATTTTCCCTTCTCACCGCTCCTTTCTTTTTTCTTGATTTTGCTTTGCTTTAAGGTATTCCTCTTCCCCTTTTTGGCATCATCAAAGGATAGAGGAACCCCAGGAAACATCTTTGCAAGCATGAAGTCGAGTCTTCGATGGTTGAGTTACTTTTCAAGTCTGCTGCGTTGTATGCGGCCACGGAATTCAGTCGAGTAGCGTTGGATTCTCACAAATCGCTTCATCTCACCATGAGAAGGCTGAATTTTCTTGTCATGTGTTCTTCCAAACGCTGTAGATCATTTGTATTTTGCTCACGCAGCGGCTTGATCTCGGCGGTGTGAGCTTCATGCATATGCTCAATGTGTTCTCTCGGCCGTCTTTGCATCGGCATTTTCGACTCTCCACACCAGACTTGTTGAACAATTGTCCAAGTATCTCACCTGTTCCACACGCATTGTTTCTTCTTTGTTGCCACCATTCCCTTATCCGAATCGTTATGCCTCTTAAATCACTGTAAGGGGTGGCATCTCTTTGTCGATCGCATGTCCAAAGAGGCCTTATGCCTCTCCATCCTTTCAACCTCGGAAAGAGTGCCTTGAACACTTCTCGAACTTCAAATAGATTCTTCTGTTGCGGTGATGGCCATACAACATCAAAGTCATAATCATTTGGAACGATGGTGTCGATGGAAGAACAGGAGCTGGTTTGTAATAGCATGCTTGTTCGTTTTCGACTCTTCGTGGAGTTCTCGTATCTCCAGGTGAGAAAGGAAAGATTCTACAAAAGATTCATCACCGCCAACTGGGATCTGCTTCGATGATGAGCGGTGCGCGTGAAGTTCTTTTGGGAATCGATCTCTGCTGCAGCTTGAGGAGCCCGAGCGGTGGTCTCTTGTTGGTGGGTTACATTGTGAAGTAGACCCGCTTGCCGAGCCTCAACAGTTTTCTTAATGCCGTTGGTCTCAGGTGATTTCCCCATTTCGATGGGCGGTCCTCGGCCTTATCGAAGCGTCATCGGACGATGATGAGATTTCCATTGGTGGCTCATCATCAAAATTAAAGGTTTGACGAGTAGTCTTGGGATCGACTTGCTCGTGCTTGGAACATCCGCACTGGTGAGTCTTTTGGATTTGTCATGGGGATGACTCGAAACTTCTTCTTCGCTTTTCCGATCCCCGAAAAGTGACATCGGGGTTGTCCTGGGAATCATGAAGTGCGCTGATCTCCTTCTCGAGATAGGTCGATGATACCGGGAGGGATGTTCTCTACTTCACCGCTTTACTTTACCCGGAAGTCTCAACCTCCGTGGGCCTTCATTTCCTCCCAGTCTCTCTCTGCTGCGAGGCCTTGGTCCTCCCTTTCGACGATGTGTCACTGTCTTAGGGTCTTCTACAGTGGCATCCATTGGAGTCTCAACCCCATGGATTGCACTTTGATGTCGATACATTTGGCAACTATGTCCAACAATTTGTGATAATCCTCCTTGGCATCTCTTGTTTCTTGTGTATATTATTTTATCAAGCAAAGTCGGACTTGGCTATTTCTTTCCATGTGTCGGCCAGGTTTACATCACCTCTTTAATCGATCGATGATGCTCCTTCTTTGGTAGTGTGCAATATTCACCAAATCCTTGGCGGTGATAGTCACCGCTTCCCGTGAACAGATGACTTGATTCCTTCATCGTGAATCTCGGCATTCACGTAGAATTGTCGACCTCCTCCACATAGGTCATCGGATATTCTAGCGTTAGAAACGGTTTTAGTCCGGGCGTCTCCAACTTCTCGGCGATTTTCTTCACTAGGGTGTCATCGGACCCTTCACCATTCGTCGAAATCCACCGTCGAACCGGTGTGGATTTGCTTTCCTAACTTGGTAAAGTCATAAGTTGGTGCCATTTCTCGGGATTATATCAAGGAAAAACTCGAAATTGATTTGAAGGTTGATAGGGTTTCGAGAGTATTTTGCCTTTGCCTTTTGAGAGAAAGAGATGAACAGTTTTTAGAAGTGTGAGAGAGAAACGGAAAAATGGTTTAAATATGGTTTATGAAAGGACGTGCGGGCGGTTTTGAATTGTGATCGAAATCAACGGCTTGGATTTCGCATGCCTATTGAGCATTTCATGTCTCGTATTTAATGCGGCAGCATTTATATCCAATCATAAGCTTGGTGTGCGGCTTTATGTCGTACACATCATCATTATCTTTGACGTATTCCTTAAAACACTCCCGCTTAGTCAAAACGATCGTTTTACTTCACTTTGCTCATAAGTTATTCAGCTTATCACTTAGCGATTTAACTCTACTTCTCACGATTCTTTTAGCGACTCAAATTATCACCGACTTCGGTGTAGCCGTTTGTCTTTCCGATACAATCGATTCTTGGTGATTTCATTTTTCACTCTTTTTCTCCCCTTTTCTGTTCCATTTCTCTTCTTTGATTTGTCCGAGTGTCACCTCACTCAGTTAGCCCCAACTCATGCTTGAGTTCTTCAAATCTTGACTCACATAATGGTTTTGTGAAGATGTCGGCTAGTTGTTTATCGCTTGAGATATATTCCAGGATGATGTCCTTATTTTCAACATGATCTCTTATGAAGTGATATCGACATCAATATGTTTTGTTCTTGAGTGCAACACAGATTTTGAGTGATTGCAATTGCATTTGTGTTATCACACATGATTGGAATTTCTTTTTCTTCAACTTCATAATCTCTCACTTGTCTCATCCATAGGACTTGGCACAACACTTTGCCCTATGTATTCCGCCTCACCAGAGGTAGCTATTGAGTTTTGCTTCTTGCTAAACCAGAAATTAGTCTTTTCCTAGCATTTGACATGTGCCTCAGTGCTCTTCCTGTCCACTCTCATCCAAAGATAGTCGAATCAATAGCCAATTAGCTTGAATCCACCTTCCTTTGGATACCATAGGCCTACTTCTTGGCTTCCTTTCAAGTATCTCGGTATTCTCTTAGGCTTCTTTGTCATATGGCTCTCTTTTGGAGCAGATTGAAATCTTGCACATACACCTACAAAAAAAAGTGATGTCCGGCTCGCTAGCAAGATAGAGCAATGATCCAATAAGTGCTCAGTATCTTGTTTGATCTACTGAGGCTTGCCATCCGCATCCATGTCCATTTTGACCGATGTGTTCATTGGTATTTTTACGAAGACTTCTCCTCCATACCAAACTTCTTCATTAAGTCTCTGGTGTATTTTGTTTGACTTATGAAGGTTCCATCCTTCACTTGTTTCACTTGGAGTCCAAGGAAGAATGTCGCTCTCCCATCATGCTCATTTCAAATTTACTTTGCATGAGGTTTGAGAATTTTTCACACACTCTTTGTTAGTGGATCCAAAAATGATGTCATCCACATATATTTGAACAAGCAAGAAACTCTTCTTGTCTTGAATTCGAAAAGTGTTCTATCTACTTTTCCTTTAGTGAATCCATTTTCGATTAGGAATTGTGACAAGGTATCATACCATGCTCTGGGGTGCCCTGTTTCAATCCATACAGGCTTTCTGAGTTTGTATACCTTGTCTCCAAGAGTCTTCTGCTCAAATCCTGGAGGTTGTTCAACATATACTTCTTCTTCCAATAAACCATTTAGGAATGCACTTTTTACATCCATTTGATATACAATGAAATTCTTGTGAGAGCGCATAGGCAAGAAACATCCTTATAGCTTCCAATATTGCTACAGGAGCAAATGTTTCATCAAAATCTATCCCTTCTTCTTGGCAATATCCTTTGGCTACCAATCTTACTTTGTTTCTTACCACGAGCCTTCCTCATTCATTTTATTTACGAATACCCATTTGGTGCCAATAACATTTTGATGCATGGGTCTTTGCACTAATTCCCACACTTTATTTCTTTCAAACTGATTGACTCTTCTTGCATAGCTTGAATCCAATGTGTGTCATCCAATGCTTGTGACACATCTTTTGGCTCTATTTGCGAGATGAAGCATGTGAACATTGCTTCTTGTTGAGTTCTGGATCTTGTCTTGACACCTTCTCTTATATCTCCAATGACAAGTTCTCGTGGATGGTCTCTCGGCCATCTTACATCAAAGTTGGAGTAAGTTAGCTGGATTGATCGACTTGCGGTTGTGTTCTTTGTAGTCGCTCTCTCGTAATCACTTAGCCGCAAATTTTCCATTGTTTTTGAGATTCACTATCTCATCTTCTTCGAATTGATAATTCCAGCTTCAAAGATAAAGGACTCTTCAGTATGGTTGAATGATTCACTTATCACCGACTCTTCAATGTCTTCTCCATTTACATTTTGCTCATCAAATACTACATGAATGGATTCTTCTCAGTAACCATAGTTCTTTTGTTGAGTATTCTGTAGGCTTTGCTTTCACCAGTATCCTAAGAAGATACCTTCATCGACTTTAGCATCAAAAGCCTTTAGGTTGTCTTTGCCATTGTTGTGAATGAAGCATTTACATCCAAATATTCTCAAATATGAAACATTTGGTTTTCTTCCAAATCCGATTTCATAGGAGTCTTTGTCACCGTCCTGCTTTTATCATACATCTGTTTTGGGTGTAGCAAGTTGTGTTGATTGCTTGACCCAAAATCTTTTTGTAACCCCGCTTGACTAACATGGTCCTTTGCTTCTTCTTTGAGAGTTATGTTCCTTCTTTCTCGCAACTCCATTCTCATTTGTGGAGTCCTTGTCTGTGATAGTTCATGACCAATACCATTCTCAATACAATCGAGTTATTATTCCATTGACAAACTCGGTTCCTCTATCCGATCTTATTTTGATAATGGTTTGACTCTTCTCATTTTGAATCCTTTTCATCACCGTGGTAGTTTTTGTAGAGTTTCTTTCTTCTTACACATGAATATTGTCCATGTATATCTTGAGTAGTCATCTACTACCACCAAGGTGTATTTCTTTCCACTTATCTTTGGCCGGTTCCACTGGCCTAATAGATCCATATGAAGCGATGCAATATTCTTGTTGAGGATGGGCATGTCTTTTCTTTGAATGACGACTTGATTTGTTTTCCCTTCCGACATGCATCACATATACTCTCCTTCTTGTATCTTGAGTCCGGAAGTCCTTCTACAAGATGACTTCTTGCCAGCTTGTTAATTGTTTTGAAATTCGGGTGACTCGCTTTTTTGTGCCATAGCCAACTTGATTCATTTGTATTCTTTGCTAGTAGACATGTCTTTGGGTGTTGCGGTTGACCAATCCACTACATACATATTTTTCTGTCTACATCCTTGCAAAGTACCACTTCATTTGATTCAATATCTTTGATTTGGCACATACCCATGTTGAATCCAACATTGTAGCCCTTGTCACGGTGCCGATCGATACTCGGTAAGTTGAAGTTGAGTCCTTCAACATATGCAACATCTGTGATTTCTAATCCATTCCTCTTGATGGATCCAATGCCTCTTATTTCACCAGGAGCTTCATTTCCTCCAAATATGACTTTTGCTCCTTTGACTTCCTTGAATTTTGACAGATTTCTCTTATTTCTGTCATATGTCTTGAATGACCACTATCCATGTACCAGGTTCCTTGGCACTCACTGTTCCTTGAGCACTCGCAATCAAGGAAATTAAGTTTTAGGTACCCATACTTGTCCGGGTCCCGAGGGGTTAGAATTGTAAGATGATCCAACCAACCTATAGCCAAATGATTTGACTCTAAGGGGTGGCCATCTATCGATGCCATAATCATAATTAATCCTGGCAAATTGCTTGGGAATTCTAGGTTCATACAAATTGTCTCTTTTGTCTCAGTATGCTGCGCATATGTGTTTTAGCAATTGCCTTCCTTGGGTAATTGTGGTGTTTTTGCGTGTAGTGCCTAGGTGCATATGTGTGTCTTTGATGAAAGCTCTTATACTTTTGGAATGGCCTTTCTTTGAGTTCTAGGCCTTTGCCATCCGGGCTTATATTCCATAAGTCTGTCTTTGACGATTTACACTATTCCAATCAGGCTTGGCTTGGATATTTTCTACCATTCCCATCATATGTATTTCTTTTATGGGTTTTAAGGGATGTTTGGTAGCTCTGCTTCTTCTTTACTGAGTATTTTCTGTTTGGAGTTTCTTTGAGGACTCGGTGAATCTCTTCTCACTGTCCTTTCAAAGACTCTCAACTCGGCCGTTTTCCTTTTCCTTTGTAACCAAGGCCGCTTTTGCTTAGTATTGTGCTTTGGAGTGAATGTGTGTGCAACATTTAGAGTTTTGGATTTTTCGGACTCTTCATGACTTGAAGATCCTTTTTCCAAAATTACTCTTGAGGTTTGACATGGCACAGAGGAATTAAATCCTAAGCCTGTCTTGTCTCCACATTCTCTTTGACTCATAATAAGATCATCCAATGATTTAGATGCGTTAGTGAATGAGGCAATAACATTCTTGAGGTCATTCTCCCTCTTTTCTATAGCGGCAATTTCTCGCTACTAATTTAGCATTTTCACCTTTAAACTTTCATTTTCAACACTATTTGACTTAGAGTACTCGGCTCCTTAGTCACTTTGAGTTTTGACTTTTGAGTAGTTTTTTTCTCATTCAATAGTGTGTGTGAGGATTTAATGTGTTCAAAATCTTTCATCATTTTGCCTAATGAATCATAAAGATCGAGGTGGTGATGAAGTGTGTGTGTCACACTACTATCACTAGTGTCGAGCTTGTTGAGTTAGATTGTACCTCATCTTCTTGATCTTGTTCTTTGGCCATCAAGCGGATCGGGGCTTCTTCTTCGAGTCACTTGAGTAGTCGGCTTCACTGCTCTCTCAATCACTGTCTCTCTTGACTTGGCTGTCTCGGCGATCTCTGCACCATCATTGCCTTTTTCTTTTCCCCTCTTTCTTTCTCTCAAGACCTTTCTTTCTTCTTCATCCTCGTACTTGTTGACTACAGGATATGAGCAATCAATGGCATAGTGACCTGGTTGTCTAGTTCCAACATAGATATTCAGCCTTTTGATCGACTCTTTCCATTCTTGAGTTGTCGGCCCTTTGATACTCAACTTTTTGATGATCTGTTCTCTTGGTTGGCTTTTCCCTTGATTTGGAGGGAGAGCCGAGTGTCTTCCGGAAGATTCACCCTTTCCTTTCTTGTAGTTCTTATTAAAGAACTTGTTGAATCTTTTAACCATCGTGGCTATTTCTTCCGGGTCGATGACTTCTTTGACCTCGCTCTTTTCCCATCTTTAACAATTAGAGCAAATTGTTTTGGGTGCAAAATTTGTCTCTTCCTGGTCTTTTCTTCTCGGCTCAAACTCGTAGGCTTTGAGGTCCGAGAATAGTTCATGGTTGGATGTCTTTGATAGGTCCATGGAATGTCTCGATGCCATGACCTTCATTTCCCATTCACCGAAGACTTTTAGGATCTTCATACATTTCCTTCTCGTGTATATTCCTTTCCAAGTGTAGAACTGACTCATTTGTGATTTCGAACCGAGCATCCAGTTGATCCAGGTTCTCTCCCGAGATCATTTTGAAGTTTTCAAATTTTTGTACAGACCATTGATAATTTGTTTTCTTTGATTTGCTTTGAGCCTTCACAAATCAATGTCAACTTGTCCCAGATTTCCTTAGCCGTTTTGCAAGATTTGACTTTGTTGAACATGGCTTTGTCCAAGGTTTTGTAAAGAATGTCCTTGGCTACATTGTCCAGGTTGTATCTTTTTCTGTCATCATTTGTCCATTCAGTTCTTGGTTTTTCAACCATGACTGGTCTAGGAGCAAACATCTTTTTCTCCTTCAAACAACTCGTCTTACAAATGTGTTCACCTTTAATATTTGCGAGGGCCCATCTTCTATCACTATCCACATCTCATCATGTAATGCTTTGATAGATGAGCCTGCATACGAATTTTCCAATCATCAAATTCTTCAATAGTGAACATAGGGATGCGTGTCAAATTTGCTTCCATGATAATGACTTTTAATGATAAAAAGAGTTTTGAAAATTTAAGTACTAAAGCAGACTTTGAAAAGTTTGGAGATCTAGTTCAAGAACCGGTGCGGAGGGTTCAATGAACCAACCGCTCCGATACCACTTGTAGGTCCCAAGGGGTGTAAGTGTAAGGTTTAGAAGGGGGTTGAATAAACCTTACCAAATTTTCGATTTAGTCCTTTTAAATCTACTGAGTTGATTCTACACACCGTGTCCTTGATGGACATCGAATTAGTCACTCAAGAGAGTTAATCTCTCATGATTCAAATTTGAGCCGTTGATGGAGTATCTCACCGTTGACTATAATTTAACTCAACTGTGGTTTTATTTTCAGCGAAGACTTAACATCCTTAAGTTTGATTAAGCAAGATTTTAGAGCTTGATTTAGTACTTATAATTTTATCAAATGGATAGCAAATTTATCAAATGAGATATAAGCGATTAAAAGTGCGAATTTAAATGCTTTGAAATGTAAATGACACAAAGAAGTTTTTATAGAGGTTCAAGATGGGGTAATTCTTCCACTCCTCTCTTCTCCAACTCCTGGAGGAATCCACTAAGTAATGATCGGTTTACAAAGTGGTAATAATCCCGATACAAGTCTTGATCACAACAAATTTACTTTATCCTTAGGGACTCGATCCGAGACGCCTTGATCACTCACCGGTGGCTTCTCGTGCGACTCGCTTCTTCACAGGCGGATGCCTTGTTACTACAGACTCACTTGCTCAAGCTCTTTGGATTTGATCACGAAGCCCTCCAAAAGCTTAAGACTTGGTTCAGACCTTGAACCTTTCTACAATCCTTCCGGAATGTAGACCCCTTGTTTTCGATATTTTCCTCTTCAACCGATTGAAGTTCTCTTTCCTTCACAGTGAGTGTTGGATTGATGTACTTCGTAATGTAGGCTTGAGGATTGAGAATGTTTCGATTTTTCTAATATGCTTGTTTATCTCATATGTGTGTCATCTATTTATCTCAAACAAACTCCTCGGCCTTTTATAGTGAACTTTCAAAAATTTGCCCGTTGAAGAGATAGGCTTATTTTTGAAAGTCACTTTGCGATCGTTGGCTTGCGATCCTTGGAATTGCCATTTCCTCGTATGAATTGTTCTTTCAACTTTTCGAGTTCGACATGGTGTAGTGCTTCCCATTGGTTCATTCCTTTTGCACGCTTCGTAGACCGAGCACTCCAAGAAAGGTGGTATGGAAATATTACTTGTTTAAGTAAATCTCTTGATTTACGTGCAAATCGTTTCTTTTACGATTATCTCGACTTGATTTTCCTTGCTTTCCCCGGTGACTTAGAGTCGACTTCCAATCATTGGATGACTCTTGTCACTTCAACTTGAGACTTGGCTTTTCTTGAGTTGACTTGATGATGCTCCACTCACCGCATCTCACCGCTTTTGCATAGAGTTCTGTCTACTCTTCTTTGCCATACTCAAATTGTCTCAGTCAAGCCTTCCTTCAGTCTTGATTGTCTTCTTGCATGTTAAGGCGTGGCGACTTAACTTAGCTTGGCCACTCTAATTGTTACAATACATTTTACAGCAAGAATTGGGGTGCCAACTTTCTATTCTAAGTTTTACATGGCATTCATCAAAATCTAAACAATAAAATTCCTAACATGAATAGACTCCTTGACCACCATGCTAGTCTTTTTGTAAACCTGATATGCCTTGCTATTAGTCAAATACCCCATAAATATTCCTTCATTGCCCATAGGATCAAGTTTATCTAACTGATCCTTGGTGTTCAAAAGAAAAAAACATACAACCAATATTTTGAAATAGCCAATATTTGTAGTTCTCCTTTTCCAAAGCTCATCAAGTGTTTTATTCAACTTGGGACGAAGATATACCCGATTTATAACATAACAAGTGGTGTTGATGGCTTTGGCCCAAAAATAATTTGGAAAAGAAAGTCGTTGAGCATGGACTCACACATTTCTTGAAGAGTCCGATTTTTCCTCTCGGTAACACCATTTTATTGAGGAGTTCTTGGAGCTGAAAAATTATGTACATACCCCTTGGTTTCACACAATATTCTAAAATCACCATCAAATTCACCTCCTCGATCACTCCTTATAGATATAATAGTATCTTCTTTTTCATTCTCTATATGTCTACACAACTTAGCAAACTCATTAGTGGCATCACTTTTATTTGCAAGAAAAATAACCCAAGTATATCTAGAGAAGTCATCAACTATACAAAAGTGTAATATTTTCCACTTAGATTCTCGGTACCAATATCCCCATACAAATCAAGATGAAGTAATTGTAGAGGCTTGGTTGTGGAAATTTATTTTTGGGCTTAAAACTACTTTGAACTAATTTGTTCTTTTGACAAGTGTCACATAAGACAATTATCACGCCCCAGATGGGAACGTGACGATGATCCACAACTTAAACACAAGTAAACCAACAGTATAGACAAATATCAATATAACCTCAAATGAAACAGAGTTAAGTAGCAGCGGAAATGAAGAACAAGTACAAGTTATAGCTTACAATCTAAGAGCAATATCCAAATTACATCCCAAGTACATAACTTAAAGCGGAACTAGTAGTCAAAGGGTCCTACGCCCTTAAGTTATAACTTAAAGAAAAAAATAGAAAATAATCCAACAACAGCAAATAAAGGAAATAATCCCAAAGATAAAACACGGAGAGGTCACTCCGTAGCTTGATCAGCGTCGTCAAAGAAGTCCTCATCTGTCCACTAGAAAACAGGAGGGGATGAGATGAAAATTCTCAGTGGATGGATGAACGTGTGCGAGTATGGTGATATATATAAATGCAAGAAACTGAAGTATGAAAAATGCATGAGTCATGATGCGTGTTTCACACACAGTTCACAAACGGCATGATATATATTTAAGATAATATACTTATACAATTTTGATGAAAGAGTTTGTGATCATACAAGCACTACGTAATTCAAGCAAGACAAGTAGGGGCGTGTACGGAAATGTAACACCAATCCATGCAAGACAAGTAGTGGTTGTGTATGGATTCCTATCGCCAACCAAGCAAGTAAACGGGTCCGAGTAACTCTAGAATCATGTGGATCAGACAGCGATTCTTTCGTTCTTCCTTGTAACTCCCCGAGCAAGATGGTCCAAGACCTGTCACCTTATCGCTCCATAGGCAAAGACAAATCCACAGTAGAGCTAGCTAGACGCGGATTGTCATAATCATGATTATACCTCAAGGACTACGACCCGCTTCCCTTAGACACCCCGTCCCTCAGTTGCGGAATTATGATGATGGGGCCAGATAGTGGAATAGCAGCCGAGCTGCCAGTTCCATCCACGACGTATCCATTCCGACTGTGAGCTCGACACACTAAATTGACTTAGGCAGGAATATAATCACAAGTACATTATATCAACCATGCAATCGAGTAAATTGATTCAGGGAAGCAGTTTAAGAAATTTATACGAAAATTTGCATGTGGAATTTAACGGCATTGGTGATGTGAACCGCAACAACGACTGTGCATACGACCCAAACAATAATATGTTGTTAACCCAAGATCTTCACTAGTTCGGTTAAAGATGGTGGAAACCTCAACCCGTTGTTTTGCAAAGCAAGAACCTCGGTATGCGTAGACGCCACAAACAAATGCGGAAGTTTGTTTGATAAGTCAGAATTCACAACAAGATAAACAATCTTGAAGTTCTTGGAAAAACCCAAAGGGTTGGAGAGAATAATCTCAATTCAATATTTAATATCAAAGTTGTTATGAAAAATAAACAAGTGTTTGCCTTATGTAGGTGACTCAAAGCAAACCCTAAACAAACTAGAAAGGAAAATAAGTCCAAACCCAAAAAGGAAACTCAATCGCAGTTAATATTCACGTGTGGATGAAAATACACGTCCCCAATTTTCGAATCTATTCCTGGTGTCTTCATAAAAGTTGTAGCCCTTTCCTTAGTTTTCCATAGCAACTTGAATCAGCCCAATACCAATTTTGTAGAGAAAGTTATGGCCCAAATACTAAACCCTGCTAGTGCTGAACATTGTTGACGCGTTTGTACGTGTTTTTTAAGGATTCCTCTTGCTGTTCGACCATCAATGCTTCCTTTCGACACATGATTAACTAATATGACTCTAAACTCAATATACTTGACCTCTAACATCAACTTGGCTACTCAAATGACTCAAAATAACGAAAATAACACCTAATCTATGATAAACAAATACAAGAACTCAAGAACTCAATTACATAGTCTTCAAGAACTCGAGATAACTTGCATTTGGTGTTGCCCGGATCCTTCGTGACTGGATTCTCATCATTCCCCTCCTCTTGAAAGGGATTCATCCTCGAATCCAAATATTGGACCCCAAAGGTTGAACAATTATATCAATCCACCCGGATCAAATGTGAAACGGCACGTACATTCATCCAGTTGACCAAATCCCTGCACATGAGAAATAATAGAACTGGGCAAAATATTATCAAATATGTTAGCATTCAAAAACTCTCGCCTAATGTCTCTCTTCTTAATCATAAGCACAAATTTTCTCTCTTGTTTTACCTCATTGGCCTTTCTCCCCATATTTTTGGCCCACTCGAAATTTGTACTCTCTTTTTTCTTGGCCATCTCTCGAATCTCACAACTACCCTTGGCCAAATTCTCAAGCTCTCTATTTTTATTTTCACTCAAGCTCTCATTTTTCCCGGCTTTTATTTCATTCTTTTGCTCACTTGCCGAACACTCTTTTTCTTTTGACTCACAAACTCTCATCCTCACATGATCATCATAGATTTCTGTAGGTGTAAGAGATGTAAGTATGAACTTTCTCTACTCATGCTCAATAGTATAGCAATTAGTGTATCCATCATGCACAACTCGCATATCAAACTGCCATGGTCTACCCAATAAGATATGACAAGCCCGCATTGGCACCACATCACATAATATATCATTCTTATAACCCCCAATTTGAAAAGACACCAACACTCTTTTATTAACTCGCATCTCGCCACAATCATTGAACCATTGTAGTGCATACGATTCTGGATGTTCAAGTGTAGGAATCTCCAACTTCTCCACCAATTTCGCACTAGCCACGTTTGTACAACTACCTCCATCAATGATCATACTACACACTTTATCCTTAACTAAGCATCTAGTGTGAAAAATATTTTCTCGCTGCTCATGATCAATTAACTTTGGTTGCATATTCAAAACTCTACGCGACACTAGTGATAACACACCGCCCTTCATCGACTTAACTACCTATAGACCCTCCTCCAATTCCGGATTATCATGATCATCCTCACTTTCGGACTCTACATCACCATTAGCCCGAATCACCATCACTCTTCTATTCGGACGTTCACTAGCTCTATGACCCCTCCCATGACATTAAAACACTCAATGTCCCTAGTGCGTGAAGTAGAGGGATCAAATTTACCTGATGGTTTTGTCTTGTCCAAGTCTGTCTTGTTCTCCACAACTTTGGGCTGTTGTGAATCATCCATCGCAGGAGTATTCGAACCCGAAGTACTAGTGCTAGTGTTGGGATTTTACCGTGTAAATCCCCTCATCTTGAGCTGCTGCTCAACTTTCACCGCCATGTGCACCATCTCCTTCACATCAACACAATGATGTAAGTCGACAGCATCTGCTATAGGAGTATTCAACCCCGCGATAAACCTCGCCATAGTAACCTCCTGATCTTCTTCGATATTCGCCCTTGCCATCAACATCTCCATCTCTTTATGATAATCCTCCATGCTCTTCGACCTCCGTGTCAATCTCTGCAACCTTTGATAGACGCCTGAATAATGATTTGGTACAAAACGACGTCGCATCAAACTCCTCATCTCCTCCCATGTGGAAACGGGCCGCTCGCCGCTTCTCCTCCTTGAGACCATTAATTGATCCCACCACACACTTGCATAATCCAAGAATTCGGTTGACGCCAATTTCACCTTTTTCAACTCGGAATAGTTTTGGCAATTAAACACATTCTCGATTTTTCTCTCCCAATCCAAATAGGCGTCCGGATCACTTTTTCCTTGGAACAAGGGGATTTGCATTTTGATGTTACTCAAATTGCTATCCTCACGTCCCCGATCACCCCTATTTCCGCGCCGACCTCTACCCAAATTGTAATTTTGTTCCCTTTCGGAATTAAAATCATCAATCTCATTTGCCCACTCCTCTAACTCGAACCTCCTAGGCCTCCGTGCCCTATTAGCAGGCTCCTCGATTCTCGGCGGTTCCCTGGGATCCCCGTATGTCTCAAACATTATTTTCTTAACCATGTTTGCTATCACCTCCATATCCGGCTTGTTACCCAAATCTGTTGTTTGTCGTTTTTCCTCAGTCATGTTTAAATCACTCCCTCACGTGTATACGCTCGTGTATCACTCAACTCACAAAATAAACTCCCTCGTTTTTTTTGAATTTGGATTTTTTTTGGGTAACCCTTGAAGAACTAGGATTTATGGATAACAAAGAAAATCTGGAAAATAAAATAAAACAAGATAGATTTAACCTTGCTAGATGGCTCTGATTACCAACTGATGTGAACCACAGCAACGACTGTGCATACGACCCAAACAACAATATGTTGTTAACCCAAGATCTTCACTAGTTCGGTTAAAGATGGTGGAAATCTCGACCCGTTGCTTAGAAAAGCAAGAACCTTGGTATGCGTAGACGCCACAAACAAATGCGGAAGTTTGTTTGATAAGTCGGGATTCACAATAAGATGAACAATCTTGAAGTTCTTGGAAAAACCCAAAGGGTTGGAGAGAATAATCTCAATTCAATATTCAATATCAAAGTTGTTATAAAAAATAAACAAGTGTTTGCCTTATATAGGCGACTCAAAGCAAACCCTAAACAAACTAGAAAGGAAGATAAGTCCAAACCCAAAAAGGAAACTCAATCGCAGTCAATATTCGCGTGTGGGCGAAACTACGCGTCCGGGATTTTCGAATCTGTTCCTGGAGTCTTCATAAACGTTGTAGCCCTTTCTCTTAGCTTTCCATATCAACTTGAATCAGCCCAATACCAATTGTTTAGAGAAAGTTATGGCCCAAATACTAAACCCTGCCAGTGCTGAAAATTGTTGACGCACTTGGACGTTTTTTTAAGGAATCCTCTTGCTGTTCGACCGTCAATGCTTCCTTTCGACACATGATTAACTAATATGACTCTAAACTCAATATACTTGGCCTCTAACATCATCTTGGACACTCAAATGACTCAAAATAACTAAAATAACACCTAATCTATGATAAACAAATACAAGAACTCAAGAACTCAATTACATAGTCTTCAAGAACTCGAGATAACTTGCATTTGGTGTTGCCCGGATCCTTCGTGACTGGCTTCTCATCAATTGGTGGAGTAATTTGGATGAAGTTAATTATCGGGAGTATAACTAATCTTTGATAATTTGGAAATTAAGTGGGACATAAGTCCCGTTGTAGATTCGAGGCCGCAAGGCGAGGAGGTCTCCCCGCGAACACGTGTTAATCGGTCAAGGCGATCCGATAGGTCAAGGGATTTTTAAGAAAACTAAATCTTATAAATAATAAATATAAGTCAGTAGTTCCATGGCTGTAAGAAAAGAAATAATTAAATCAAGGTCCTTGTTAAAAGAAAATTTTACGGTTAGCCTCGTTTTCTAAAATCTAGTCTTTTTGGGATTTAAAATCGAATAAGTTTTAGTCTCGACCTCAAACAATTATAAGGTCAGTTCCTAAATTCTCCAAATTGTTCAGAGATTCAGGTTTTTAAAATTTTGGGGTCGAGGTTTTGTAAAATTCTCATTTTGGCCATAAATTTGTTAAAATTGTCATTTCGGGCCCCGAGTTTAAAATAATCAGATCTCACAAATCGGAAGGGATTTTAATGTGATTCCAATTGTAAAATGTCACTAAGGTCGGTAGGTTATTGGGAGAAAAGCGGTTTTTAAAAGAGGTAAGTATAGGTCCCTTAACGTTTAAAAATTTTATTTTAGTCCCATTTTTAAAATTTGCCTTTAAGGCTTAATGAGGGGTCCAATTGTTATGAAATTTTAACCTTGGGTTCAAAATGTCATAAAGTTATATTTAAAGGTGTACTTCCAGGTAAATGTAATGTATAAGTTCTGGAAATTTCATTTTGGTCCTCAAGTTTAGTAAAATTATTTTCTTAGCTTAAAACACTTTGATTTTTTGGAATACTTTTAAAATATGTATTCTCCAGTCTCAGTAAGTTAAAATTTCAAAATTTTAAAAGTAGAGCCGGTACAGTTTTGGATTTTGCATTTTAGCCCTTAAACTTCCAAAACTTTACAAACTAGTCCTTGGGCTTTCAAGAGTTGATTTTATTTATCTCCAAACCTTTAAAACTTTATTAAAATGTTCAAATATCATTTTTGAATATGGTTATAGTCCCAAAATTTGAAAATTGCAGAGGGGTCCCTTAAGTTCTATTTTCTTGCAATTACAACTTGATATTAAGGTCAATTAGATCAGCCCCTAAGTCAAGAAATATCCAAAAATGGATTTAGAAAAATGAAGTCTTAAATCGGGAAAAAACAAAGAAGGAGAAGAAGAGGGCAAATACTACACTTACCTTGTGTAGTGGACAATGTGAGTCAAGTAGAAGCCTCAAAAATGGAGTTCTTGCTCACCCTCAAGTGTAACCTCTAAGGCCAGCCCTTAATTCTCAACAATAAGAATAGGGTGTCAAAAATTTTAAAAATAAGAAGGAGGACAAAATGTACTATAACCCAATTTCTTACCTTGTAGTCCAAATCTTCAACAATCTTGAGGTCCTCTTCAAGATGATCACAAGGCTCTAAGTTCTTCAAGTTGTTTTTAAATATACCTCAAAATAAAAATCAAACTTAAATTAGAAGGTGAAAGAGATAAGCTAGAAGATTTAAAGAATGGGATTGAATAAGAAAATTTTGCTTACCTTTGTCATAGGTGGTTCGAATTTTGCATGTGATAAGAGAGGAATTCTTGTATTTTTTTGGTTAAGTGTTAGAAGAAAAGAAGAAGAAGAAGAAAATAGTAGAGAGATGTTGGGGATTTTCTAGAGAGAAGGGGGAGAATTTTGTGCAAGAGTTAATGTGTTGATGTAAAATGAAGTGCAATCTTGCACAATTAGGCCTAATGGCCGTGTAGTATGAAAGAGGGAAAAGAGAGAAATTTTCAAGTCTTGTGTTGTGTTTCTTGCATGGAGACAACAAGGTGGTCAAATGTATGGGCAAAGGAATAAGTGGGAAAAATGAGGGGAATGTTGGAGTAGTGGGAATTAGGGATGGTAATGGGGCGGGTCGGCCAGGACTAGACCCGCCCCGTGCCTAGAACAGGGCGGGTCGACCCATTCTGCCCCATTTGAAATTAAATTAAATTTAAAAAATGAGAAAAAATGAAACAAATATATTTATAAAATATTATTTACAAACTTTATTATTATCAATCTATAAATATTAAATATAATATAAGAATACATAAAAATAATATTATAATATATATTATATATACAAAATATATTTGAAAAATAAAATTATTAGGTGGAGCGGGGCGGGTACCCGCAGGACAGAAGTGATACCCAGACCCGCCCTGTCCCGCCCAGATCATGGGACGAGTACCCACGGGTCGGGTCAAAATTGTCATCCCTAGTGGGAATTATTGGGAAAAAATATAATATTAAAATGGAGGTATACAAAATGGTGTATAAGGATTGTATAATGCAAGTATTATACATAAGATGTGTAAGTATAAGGTGTAGTATAAAGTGGGTATGTGTACAAGAGTTGTGAGGTATTTCTATACCAAAATACACACTTGGCCGCGTACCCATATGGTATTTGTGGTGTCCATATATTTTTTTTTGTCCCAAAATTGATGATAATAGGTGTATAATATGAATCTCCAAAATAAATAGTGATTCCCTTAATCACTTATAAATCTCATAATCACTTATTCTAAATCAAATTCTTAATTTTATAGAATATAAGTCTCTAAAATGGGCCCCTTAAAATTCTAAGGTGTCTAATAAATATACAAAAACAATAATGATCAATCAAATGAGCATGAAATATGAAATAGAAAATAATAAATGATCATTAATCACAAGTAGTTGATCAAATAAATAAAAACAAATTAAAATACGAACAATATTATTAACATTTATCCGTCAAAGTGACACGATAAAGTAGTCAAAATAATACATAGATGATAAGTGAAATAAATACGCGCTCGAAAAACAAATTGAGGGCTTCACACCAATACTTTCAAAATTTAATTTGGGTAGTCCTTTGACATGTTGGTTTTTGTAAATCTTTTGTAATATTTTGTATCCAACATGTCCAAGTCGCCTATGCCATAAACTAGTTAAATCATTATTGGCGACAAGACAAGAAACATTTTGACTAACCTGTAACACCCCAATTTCCTATAACACAATACAATATGCGATTTTATAAAGTGCTGAAAAATAAGCCAAAGCTTGAAGACACATTTTTAAAGGAAAATAAATACTACGAACTTGTCCATAAATACAAAATACTCATGAAAATTGTGTCCGAAGAATTTAAAAAAAACAAAAATCCCAAAAATATTAAGTTTCTAGCATCATTAAATAAATCAAAATAAGGTCCCCTTTAAATTCTTGATCGACTTCCACCATCCCCTTTTGCGCATGCTCTAACTCTTTCATTTATCTGTGGGGAATAAACATGGAGTGAGCATTCAACAACCCTGTAGGTCCCAAGGGGTGTGAGTAAGGTTTAAAGGGGGTTTGAATAAACCTTACCAAATTTTCGATTTTAGTCCTTTTAGAATTACAATAGAGTTGACTCAAACATCTGTGTCCTTAAGGGACAACTAAGTTAGTTACTCACAGACTCGATAGAGTTGTTGATAGAATAACTTGGCTGTTTAACCTAAACTTAACTTGGTTGGTTTGGTTTTATTAGCGGAATACTTAACACCCTTCGATTAGATTTTAGCTTGTTTTAACACTTGATTTTTAGCACTTGGTTATTAAACAGTTGGATAGCAAATATGATTCTAACAATAGATATGATGTATATATGCAAGAAAGTAAATGTGCTGAAAGTAAATGACACAAATATTTTTATAGAGGTTCGAAGATGAGATAATTCTTCTAATCCTCTCTTCTCCAACTCCTGGAGGAATCCACTAAGTAACAGATCAGTTTACAAAGTGGTGAACAGTTTGGAGACAACCTTGATCACACAGCTGGCTTCTCTTGCGACTTAGCTTCTTCACAGGGCAGCTGCCTTGCTACTTCAGCTCACTTCTCAAGTTCTTGGATTTGATGACGAAGCCCTCCAATAAACTTGATACTGGTTCGACCTTGAACCTTCCTACAATCATTCTTGGAAAGTAGACCCCTTTTGATTCTTCAAAAGTTTACTCTTCAACATATTTGAAGTTGTCTTTCCTTCACAACTTGTGTTGGATCGATTCCCTTCGAGTTTCAGGCTTGAGGATTTGCTTGAATGTGCTTGAGAATATTGCAGGTTAATTGCTTGAATATTGCTTGCTTGTTCGTGGTTCATGTAACCTTTTCTCAGTAATTTCCTCAGCCTTTTATAGTGTACATTTGAAATTTTGCCCATTGAAGAGATAGGCTAATTTCAATGTCACTTCTGTTCGTTGGCGTGTCTTGTTGCAGTCATTGACTTTGACATTTCCTCGTATTAAATGTCTTCTAAGCATCACAGATTATCTAACCCAAGGTGCAGTGTTTCCCATTCATTTATTCCTTTTGCACAAAACTGGGACTAACACTTTACACCTGATAGCTTTGACATGTTACTATTCTGAGTAACATTCTTGACTTTAATCAACGGATCTAAGTCAGTTGTCTTGACTAGATCTATTGTCTTTTTACCCTGTGTGACTTGAGTCGATTTCGATCATTGGATGAATCAACTGTCACTTCAACCTTGAGACTTGGCTTCTTGAGATAACTTGACTGACACTTCTTACATCTGTTCCTCAGCTGACATTCCTTCAGTCGAGTCCTTGACTTCCTTCTTGGCCATACTCAGCTGACACACATTAGAGTCTTCAATCCAGTCCGCAGTTGACTTCTTGTATTCCTTGGCATAGCTGACTTGACTAGCTTTTCCAGCCCTATCTATTACAATACAAATTACAAGGAAAATGGGGTGCCAACTTCCTAGTTTAAGTTTTACATGGTATCATCAAAATCTACTTAATAAATTTCCTAACAAGCCCAGTGGGGATGCAATGTCTAAATTAAATACACAAACATAATCATTACTGCACACACACCTATTCTTTTCACACTTTGATCATATAATGCCCAGAGGCCAACTATGGGTGTACAATTAAGTACGTTCATGCGTGTACAATTAAGTGCCTTCATGCTTGTACAATTAAGTATCTTCGTGTCATGTCATGTTTAACGTGCATATACATATAACAATCATACAAGACATTTAAAATAAACATAAGCAGTAAACCTCACCTTAAATGCAATAACTTCATGAAATAAATGCAAACGTGAATGCATAGTGTTCAAGTTCCTTGTCTCCTTACACATCTCTCTTTCGTCTCCGACAGCGGTAACCGGCGGCGGTGATCGACGGTCATGGCAGCAGCCGGGTTCTCTCGATTCCTTTATTTCTCTTTCCTCTTCCTTGGTTTTTATCTATGATTTTGGTTTTGGGGCTTGATGTTTGGATGGGTGGTGGGAAATGTTTTAAGAAGAAGAAGAAGAAGAATAATAGTAATTTACCTTCTTGCTTTCGTGTAGAAATTGTGAATAATAACCCTAGGGGAGCTTTCAATTTATAGGCCAATGATTAAAGGAATATATGGTAAGATAATTTGCTGAAATTTTATTACCATAAATACTTGATTTACATGCCGTAAAAGCATATTTGATTTCTTTATCTTTTGAACACGATTTTCCCTTTTGTAAAAATTGACTTTCCTTTATTCTGAAAATAAAATCAGAAATAAAAAATCCCCAAATAGGAAATTTAGGGTTTCGAAAATTCTAAATCATTCCGAAAATTGGTTCTAATCAAACCCTAATGTATCCCAAATTCAAAAAGAATTACTGGTATTACATAACCAAATCACTTGTACAAATTTTATAAAGATTGCCTTTTCTACTAGCTTCACAAATAATTTTACCATTTTTGAGAATAAAACATTTTTCTTTATTAAACAACATCATAATTTGAATCACAAAGTCGGCTTACACTTATGAAATTTAACTTAAGCCCTTCTACTAGTAAAACATCACGAAGAGACAAAGAAGAATTACCAATGCCTCTATTGCCAATTTTTTTTCCTTTGCCATTCCCGAACATGACCATTTGTTCTTCTTGGAGCTTGATGTTAGTAAAAAGTTCTTCTTTTCCGGTCATGTGGTGCGAACATCCGCTGTCCATGAGCCATTTGGAATCTTCCGTGATTATTATAGCCCCTAGTACCTCGTTATTATCATCGTCTATGGCCATGAGACCATGCTCAATTTCCTCTTCTTCGTCGGATATTGCAAGTAGTTGATCCCATGTTTTGACATCCGCATTGAGAGCCTTCTTTATCGGAATAGGCTTTTTTTTCTTTTGTTCCTCTTCTGCCAATTTCGGGCAATCAACTATAAAATGCCCGAGTTTCCCGCATTTAAAACAAGAGCTGTCTCTAGTTTTTCTTGCCTTGTTTTTATTGACAAATTTTGCAAATTTTCGAACAAAGGCGACCATTTCCTCATCATCCTCATCACTATCATAATAGAAATTATTGGAAGTAAGACCCTTAGGAGTAGATTGCATACCCGATTGTGATGTGGATCGTTTGGAGTTCTGTCTTTTCTTGAGATAGACTTGATAGATGAGAAAATTTCCAATGAGTTCATCAAACTTAAGAGTCTCAAGGTTTTGTGTTTCCGTTATAGCCGTTACTTTTTCGGACGGTGAGCTGGGAAGAGCATTTAATACTTTGGTTACTTTATCTTCCCCCGAGATGACCTTTCCGAGCGCCAATAGGGGATTAGCTATGTTGTCTAGCCTTTCCACCATTTTTGAAATTCCTTCTACCTCAAGCATCATGAAGTTTTCAAAATATTTAACATTCATTTTTTTTCTAGCTTGTTTAACTTTTTTAGTACCTTCATAAATGGTTTCTAATTTTTCCAATACTTCATGTGCCGACCTTATTCCTCTAATACGGTTGTACTCAGTGGCAGTGAGTGAGAAATGCAAAATATTCAAAGCTTACCGTTTAGAGAGAATGCCTTCTTGTTGTTTAAATCAAATTCCTTGAAGCTCTTGAGGGTCGTAGTTCCATCCTCCAACTTCTTTGTTGGTTGAGCTATTCCTTCAATAACCGCATTGCAAATATCGAAACTGCAACTTTCAAGAAAGGACTCCATTCGGTCTTTCCAAAAAACATAGTTGTTGGCATCGAATATTAGTGGCTTGTTGGTGGAGGCGCCGATTGTGAGATAGCTTTCACTCGTAGCCATGTATCTTCTATTTACTCGCAAAGATTAAACGAGCTTGCCAAAGAGTTTGATTCTGATACTACTTGTTAGTCCAAGTGGCTACGAAAATCTAGAGGGGGGAGGTGAACAGATTTTCCCAAATTTTCAATTTACGCCCTCTTTTTCGAATATAAGGATGGTGAAGAAATAAAAGTGGAGAAATATAAACAACATACAATGACTTATGGAGCTTGAACTTACCTAGGGCCTAATGCTCTACCACCCGGTATGTCCGAATGGATTTTGAAAAGGAAAAAGTATATTAATAGTTACCAAACTATTACAACCTTAACCTTGAAGAGTACCACACTCTTCTTACAACACCACCTATGAAAATTACCATAATCTTCTTACAACAATGAAGAGCATCAAACTCTTCAACACCTAGAATCAATCAAGCGTGTTCTTACCACAAGAACACTAATTGATGTCATCAGTAATTACTTATGGATTTTTATGTCGGTAAATTATTTTATTTATACTTCGTTTTATATTTACCAATGGAAAATTAATTTGTTGATAAACTTATTTGATATCTTTATTTATTACTTTATTATGTTCCTTAATATAAAATATAATTTCTAATATATATATATAATAAGATATCAATTTATATTTATAATGTATAATATAATTTTTACTATATATAAGCATATATATATATGTATATATAAAAATCAAAGCAAAAGATGCAATAAGAATAAACTTAGCCCAATAGAAAATTGCCACTTCTAAACAACATAGATCTTGGGTCTGATGCTTCGTGGGAGCAAAAATCACTTGTTAAATGCCATGAAGAGAGTTACAAAAAAAATGTTACATTCTGCCAAAAAAGATGTGTTATATTTTGACAAAAAAGTGCTACATTAGACTCATATGTAATATTTTATAATTATTTTTTAAAGTGTTACAAAAGATGAGTACTTAATATAACACCTAGAAAAAGTGTCACTAAAACTATTAAAAGTAATATTGTAGACTATAAGTAGCACGGGAAAGTGTATCACCATAAAAATATTAGTCCAAGTGGCTACAAAAATCTAGAGGGGGTAAATAGATTTTCCCGATTTTCTGATTTACGCCCTCTTTTTTGAATATAAGAATGGTGAAGAAATAAAAGTGCAGAAATATAAACAACACACAATGATTTATAGAGCTTCAACCCACCTAGGGCCTAATGCTCTACCACACGGTATGTCTGAATGGATTTCAAAAAGGAAAAAAGTATATTAATAGATACCAAACTATTACAACCTTTACCTTGAAGAGTACCACACTCTTCTTACAACACCACCTATAAAGATTACCACAATATTCTTACAACAATGAAGAGCACCAAACTCTTCAACACGATCAGTCCCCCTCGAGTCAGAGAGAGACAGAGTAAAATAAAAGACCCCAGGCACCGATCGACCTCCCTTCAGAAGCCCCACGGTTTATTCTCTATTTTGTACAACGTTTTGGTACGGGTTGTACTATAAGGCGACTGGTCGACCTAAGTACAGAGAAGTTGTCCAAATTTTGTTAAAATAAATTTCAAGAAATACTACAAAGTCTTAGTAAAAATTATTGAAAATATTTTGAAGTATTAGGACAATATTTGGTGACATTGTTTTGGTATAAAACTCAATTATATGAAATCATCAAAATTACGATAAAAACATTTATCTAACAAAAAAGTGTTGGAATTTGTTTTGGTAAAATGGGTGTTGACCCGATTTTGACCAAATATTTAAGTGGTTTCCATTAGTGAAAAATGAATTAAATTTTTTATAAAAATTCTATTAAGAGAGTAGATAAATATAACATTTGAAATTTCTCAAAACCAATTTTGGGTGAATGAGAAATTAATGATAGAAGTTAGCCACTTAAAACTAGAAAATGGCATGGAAAATGAAAAATGTGGGGAAGGAGAAATGTTCCATCCCACATAGGAGAAGAAGGCAATGCTTGCTCACTTTATAAATCTCAAGTTGGACTTATGGGTTTGGTCCCTTTGGGGCACCCAAGTTTTTAAAGGGGTGAGGACCTACATGCTTGTGGGTTTGGTTCAAAGCACACGCGTGCGCACGCCGCCGGCGCCCACTGGCCGGCTCGCAAGACAAAAATTATGTTTTATGTTTCAAGACGATGGCTTCAGTTTTGTTCACTCCGATGGCTGCTGCTCCTGCTCACGGCGAGAAACCGGCGAAGTTCTCATGTGTTGACTTCAAACATTGGCAACAAAAGATGTTGTTTGATAAATGGTTTTATCATGATTTTGATGATTTTGTTTTCACACCAAAACAATGTTTTTAAAGGTTGTCCAAATACTTCTAAATATTTTAAAATGGTTTTAATATTTCCCGGAGTATTTCTTCAAGTTTATTTTCGACAAAATTGGGCAACGCTTTTATATGATTTTGTGTCAAATGTTTTTGCATCAAAACAATGTCCCTAAATGTTGTCCTAATACTCCCGATCGGTCTAAAATATTTTTACTATTTTTCAGAGTATTTATTGGAGTTTATTTTCGATATAAAATTGAACAACACTTATGTTTCAGGCTCGACCGGTCGCCCTATTGGGCAACCCGTACCTGAGTTGAGTTATGGAACAAAAAAAAAGGGATGGAGGGAAATCAAGGGGGGCGACCGATCGACTGGGAGGTCGACCGGTGAGGGCGATCGGTTGACCCTATGGGCGACCGGTGCCTGAAGCCCCCCCGAAGAACAGAAACTTCTGTTTCTCTGTTTTGGTCTTCCTCGACCGGTCCAACATGAGGGCGACCGGTCGCACCCCCTGCGACCAGTCCCCCTGTGTAAAAATTCGCAGAATTCAATTTCAATCTTATCTCTGCGCGACCGGCCGAACCCCTCTTTTGACAGCAAACTATCCGTTGAGTTTGCAGACAGCTTTTCCTTGATTTAAGGGGTTGATTTCTAACAGCTCTTTTCTTCAATTGTCTTGCAATTTTTTTACAGATTTCATGTCCCCAAGAGGAGCCTATCTTGTACAAGACATCTTCTATAAATAGAGGAAGAATTGAAGCAACACTATAAGAGAAAAAACTACAACACAACAAGATACACTCAAGAATACACTTGTTCTTACATTGTCTTATTTATTGTTGTAATTTGCCTAGCTATTCACTTTCACATTCTTGAGGTCTAGGTTATTCTTGATTACACTTGCACTCTATTGTATTATCAATTATCGAGTTGTAATCTTGAATTTGTGGCCGTCATTCAAACACAAGATATCCTTGTGAGTGTTCTTGTGGTAAGAACATACTTGGGTGATCTAGGTGTTAGGTGTAAGAAGATTGTGGTAATCTTCTTGTTGAGGTGTTGAAGAATTTGGTATTCTTCAAGGTTGAAGATTGTGGTAATCTTCACAAGGTGCCGTTGGAGATTGTGGTAATCTTCAAGTGAGATTGTGGTAATCTCAAAGGTGGTGTTGAAGAAGAGTGTGGTGCTCTTCAAGGTGTTGTTGTAAGTTGGTGTTGTATTAATTTTTGGTAAATTAATAAAATCGTTTTTCTTTTTGAAATCCATCCCGAATATACTGGGGTGGTAGATGATTAGGCCCTAGGTGGGTTGAACCTCTTTAAATCGACGTGTGTTGTTTACATTCAGCACCTTTATTATTGTCTTTGAGAATTCGGTTCCAAAAAGAGGGTAAAATCGAAAAAATGGAGATAATCTATTCACCCCCTCTAGATTATCGTAGTCGCTTGGACTTACAGATGTTGTTCTACCTGACAACGTTTGGTGTGTCCCATTTCTTGAAGGAGGACCTTCCTACCATTGGAGATGAAGAATCCGACAACAACGGAGAATTGATGTGGATGTTTGGCATAACAACGATTTTCTGTCGAAATTATATTTTGAACGGGCTAGAAGACACCCTCTACAATGTCTATAGTTTATTCAAAACGTCCAAAGGGTTGTGGGACTCTTTGTAGAAAAAATATAAAATAGAAGATGCCGACACAAAGAAATTTGTTGTCGGTAAATTTTTGGAGTATAAAATGGTTGACACCAAGACGGTGATCAGCCAAGTGCAAGAAATTCAAATCATACTTCAAGACTTAAAGTCTGAAGGGATGATTTTGAGTGAGTCGCTCCAAGTGACTGCGATTATTGAAAAATTGCCACCATCATGGAAAGTGTAGGTCCCAAGGGTGTGAGTAAGGTTTAGAAGGAGGGGGGGTTGAATAAACCTTACCACTTTTTGATTTTAGTCCCCTTTTTTTTTAAAAGGTATTATAGAGTTAATTACACAGCTATGTCCTTGAGGGACAACTAAGTTACTTAATCAACAGAGTTAGCCACTCAACAGACTCGATAGAGCTATTGATAGAATAACTCAGCTGTTTAGTCTAAACTTTAACTTGGTTGTGATGAGTTTTTCAGCGGAAGACTTAACACCCTTGAATTTGATTTAGCTTTGTTTTGACACTTGATTTTAGCACTTAGTTATTTATCAGTTGAATAGCAAATTATCAACAGATATGAAATGAGTATGCAGAAATATAAATATGCTGAAATGTAAATGACACAAGTAATTTTTATAGAGGTTCGAAGATGGGGTAATTATTCTAATCCTCTCTTCTCCAACTCCTGGAGGAATCCACTAAGTAATGATCAATTCACAAAGTGGTTATTCTAGAGACAAGTCTTGATCACGCAGCCGACTTGCTCCTTGGACTCAGTCTGGAGATGCCTTGGTCACACAACTGGCTTCTCGTCCGACTCAGCTTCTTCACAGGGCAGCTGCCTTGCGACTTCAGCTCACTTTATCAAGCTTCTTGGATTTGATCACGAAGCACTCCAATAACTTGAGATTGGTTTGACCTTGAACCTTCCTACAATCCTCCTTGGAAAGTAGACCCCTTTTGATTCTTCAAAAGTTTCCTCTTCAACAGATTGAAGTTTTTGTAAGTCCAAGCGGCTACGATAATCTAGAGGGGGGGTGAATAGATTATCTCCATCTTTTCGATTTCGCCCTCTTTTTATAATCGAATGCTCAAACACAATGATAAAGGTGCGGAATGTAAACAACACACGTCGATTTAAAGAGGTTCAACCCACCTAGGGCCTAATCCTCTACCACCCCAAAGATATCCGGATGGATTTCAAAAAGAAAAAGAATTTTATTAATTACCAAAATTAATACAAATTCAACTTACAACACCTTGAAGAGCACCAAACTCTTCTTCAACACCACCTTTGGAGATTACCACAATCTCCCTTTGAAGATTACCACAATCTTCCTTCAACGGCACCTTGTGAAGATTACCACAATCTTCAACCTTGAAGAATACCAAATTCTTCAACACCTCAATAAGAAGATCACCACAATCTTCTATACCTATCACCTAGATCATCCAAGCGTGTTCTTACCACAAGAACACTCACAAGGATATCTTGTGTTTGAATGATAACCAAAAATCAAGATTACAACTCAATAATGAATAATACAATTTGAGTGCAAGGTGTAATCAAGAATAGCCTAGACCTCAAGGATGTGAAAGTGATAAGCTAGGCAAATTTACAACAAGAATAATAACAATGAGAGACCAAGTATTTGCTTGAAGTGTATCTTGTTGTTTGTATCTCAAAAATTGTATTGGTTGCTCCAAAACTTCCTTTATTTATAGGAGATGATTGATCCAAGATAGGCTCCTCTTGGGGATTGAAAATCTACTGAAAAAATACAATTAAAATCAAGAATATAGCTGTTAGAAATCAATCCCACAATTTAAGGAAATGTGTCCGTCTTGTCAAACGGTCATATTTTTTTGTCAATGCACAGCAGGCGACCGGCCGCACGAAAATAGAAGTTTGAAACGAATCACAAGTAAGTTTACACAGGCGGCGACGTCGGCGTGTACCTCGACCGTCGACCACGACTTCAACCGGTCCCCTAAGTGTAAAACCAAAGAAAACAAGTTCTGTTTCAATTGTAAACTTGCAGTGTACCGGTCGACCATGGCCGACCAGGCGACCGACCGGGCCGACTGCTTTTTTTACTTCCGTCTCATTTTCTGTTTCTAAAAACATTTTCAGGTACGGGTTGCCCTATAGGGCGACCGGTCGACCACGAGAGATAAATGTTGTCCAATTTTTGTCGAAAATAAAACTCAAGAAATACTCCGAAAATTCAATAAAAACATTTTAAACCAATCGGGAGTATTTAGACAACATTTAGAAATCTTGTTAAGGAGTAAAAACCCATTGATATAAAATCATTAAAAGTGTTGTCCATTATTATCAAAAATAAACTTGAGGAAATACTCCGGAAAATATTAAAACCATTTTAAATCATTTAGGAGTATTTGGACAACCTTTAAAAATATTGTTTTGGTGACAAAATAAAATCATCAAAATTAAGATAAAAACATGTATCAAACAATCTCCCCCTTTTTGATGATTACAAACCAAAACAATTTTAACACAAACTAAAAATGATTTTCCGGTAAAAACATTTTACCGTTTGGAAGGAACCAAAATTTCCAAAAATATTAAAGCAACCAAGTAGGGAGTAAATATATTCAATAATAAGCATAAGCTCCCCCTATCAACATGCATATCAAGAATAATGTAAAAGCAATTTTCCATAATCTAAAGGCTTTAGCTTTTACAATTTGTTCAAGAGCTTATAAGCTCCCCTTGTCACAAAACATCATTAAACAATTATATAAGTCCATCAAGCAATAATTGGACTAAGAACAAATCACAACTTATGGCTTTTATGAGCCATAGCTTATAGCTTTTATGACAAGCTTTTATTAGCTTCTTTGAGCTAATGAGCCAATATCCTGTTTCTCCCCCTTTGGAATCATCAAAAAGAATGTTAGGATGATAAAGACATTATACAAATATATCAAAGTGCGCAAACGAGACGGTTTATCAACCATCGAGCAAATTATACATAAAGTCCAAGGAGGATGGGAGAATTGTAACATAAGAGATACATAAGCTCATTAGTTAGCTAAAAACATGATTTCAAAAAGATTTTAAGATATTTTGAAGCAAGAGAATCATGTAGAAGTTGAAAGTTTCATTGCGACATTTCAACAAACACCTTGAGTGCGTTAAAAATAAAAGAGGTTGTATATAATCCTTGTAAAAGTTTCAAGCCAAAAATTTTCATATCATCAATCAACCTCATTCCAAAGCTCAAAAAGATCATATGCACCATATGCAACATTTGTTCATCAAATAAGAAGCTCAAAGTAGATTCTCAAGGGTTCAACCCAATTGAGATAAGCTAAGAATGATCAAGGCATTACAAATGCCAAAAATTAGAGCATCCATCAAGTAATAAGTCATGCTTTAAACAATACATGTATCAAATGTCCCAACATATCCAACTAAGCATAAAGATCAAAGCATTAAGAGAAGCACTTTTACCATCAAGTACTTCATACCAATATTCAAACCATGCCATATAAGAGTATGTTTACCATCAAATACTCCATCAAAATCATGATCATCCACAAGTCATTATCAACTTGCAATTTTAACCCTTTTAAGAAAACGAGCAAATATCATTAGTACGAAGGAGTTTTACAAAGGTTCATAAGCATCATTAAAGAAAATGCTAGAAAGTAAAGGAAGGGAGGGACATCAATCTTTGTCCGAAGAGAAGCAAGTTCCGGGAATGAGATCTTTGATAAATTTCTTCAATTTGCCGATTGACCTTTTCAAACTAGAATTTTCCTTTTTCACAACCCGGAGCTCTTTTCTAAGAGAGGCCACATCTCTAAATGTTTCTCTTTCCACTTTGGCCATTCTCTCTTTGTTATTTAGTTCTTCAACATCCAACTCGTCTTCATCTCCTTCTTCATTTTCTTCCTCCCTAATTTCTTGTTCATTTCCCACATTTTTTTCTTCATTTTCCTCTTCATTTCTTTGTTCGTCAAACTCACCTCTTCCAATGTTTTCAACCTCATTGTCATTAAAGAAATCATCCCGAGGTTGTTGTTGATGTCGGGCACGTCCCCTAGCGGCTTTGGTAGGAACCCGTGGTAAATGTCGTCGCATTCTTACCATTTGTAGAATGTTGTCATTATCAAAATCATTGTGACGAATTTTAGTATTCATTTCATTTTCCGGGTATCTCGATAAATATAGGAGACGGCAAATCAAATTACCCAATGTATATTTTTTCTTGGTAAGCTTTCTAGATTCGAACAAGTAATACACAAAGATTGCCCCATAATTTACTCTTTCTCCTTGAACAATCTTATAGGTGAGAAAGAGTTCGAGATTACTTGGAAGTTTTACTTCCTTTCCACAAACACAATAGGAGCAAATGATAGATATAATCCGATAATTTGGCGGCATTGCCGAGTATGTCACTTCGGGATATACTCCTAAAAAGGTTTTCACATCATCTAGTGAAACACCTAAAATGTTATCATCCCAATGAGCGCAATCCACATTGACCACTCCATCATTTGGCACGTTAAAGTGATTACAAATATCGGCCAATGTCCATGAAAAATGCCTATCATTAACAAAAGTGTGAAGTTCCAACGGATTATCTACCGAGGCATCAACAATCCACATATTTGCAAAAAAAAGTCTTATAAGCTCGTCATCATAATGCAAACACGGATTATCCCAAAGTGAAACCCATCCTTGAATTTCAAAATAAGCTCTAATATCCGGAAATTCATCATGAAATGCTTGAAAACGAACCATACGAGTGCATGCAATTTTCTTATCATTCAATCCAATATTCTCATAATGTTCCTCCGCAAGTTTGTTTAAAAATCGAAATCTATTAGCTCTAGAGGAGGCTCGTAGAGAGAGTGATAACTTACTAGAGTCCCAATGAATGCTCGATTTTGAAACCTCGGCTCTTAATTCGACAATCTCCTCTTCCGTAAGCCGATTTTGATAGTCTCCTTGTAGAATATCATCTTGTTGGGGGTTGGAAGAAGATTCTCCCCTTTGCCTCCTTCTCCTCTTTTGAGGATTTCATTCGGTAGAATTTCTTGGAGGTGCCATATATGAAAGATTCTTGTGAAAATAAGAAGATTAGCAACAAGAATCGTGAAAATGATGAAGAATTGAAGATTGTAGAAGAAAGGGATGAAAATCATCAAGCATTCGGGGTTTGAGAAGTATATCTCTGCGTCATTTTGCGAAGAAGACAGATTGTTTATAAGTTGCAAAAATGGCCTGGCGGCGGCCGGCGTGCGGGCGGCACGGCCGCCCCTGCTTTGACCGTCCCAGGTAATTTTTCCTTTTCCCTGAGTTTTCCAAAACTCTATTTTTCACCCCAAAAGTTTTAAAACTTTGCAAAAAAAATAATTTTGGACTATATCCAACATAATATGGGTTTCGGGAAAACATATATTCGATAAAATCAAGACTTAACAAGTAGTGCCTTTTTAAAGAAAATATTTGCAAGATCATTTAGAGGCACTTAAGGGGTTAAAATGAAATATCTTGAAAGATATGTGCATAAGCATAATATCGAGTTTAAAGAGAAATACGAGTAGACATACCTCGATAGTTTAAGGAACTTGATGACGTAATAGCCAATGAGTATGAGATATGTATCCTACACAATTCTTAGACAAATATTGCCTAGAAAATACAAGTGTAGGAAAGTAATAGGAGATATCAAAAAGAGCTTATGCTATAAGATTACATAAGAGATAATAAGCCACATAAGTCTAATTAAATGCTCAAAAGTTTTAGAAAGTCATGCAAGGTCTTCTTTAAAAATTTTGAAACTCACAAATATATAAAGGACCTACATTAAAAATAAATACTTGAAGACTCATTTTGCAATTAAGACACAATTTAAAAAAAACATGCATAGAATTAAAATAAAATGCATATATGAATGGGGAGATACGATTTACCAATTACGCCGTTTCCATGGGTTGTGTCTTTCCCATTGTTGATGATATCTTCCCATTGAGAAGTCACTTTGTTGATGATGCCTTCTTTGATTACTCCATTTCCAAGGTTTATGTTCTTCCTAATTTTGATTATATCCTCTTCTTGAAGATTGGCTTTGTTGAGAATAGTTTCTCCTTCTTTGATCAAATGAAACGGTCAATTGATGTCTTCTTGGCGGTATGAATTTTTTTCGATCATTATTTCGCCGGGTACCTAATATGACATTATTTTGTGGTACCCTCATGTGTTTGGGTCCTTTGGGATTAGTCTTGAGACTTTTAGGTCTCCAACAATAATTAGAGCTATTTCTAGCTCGACAAAAATTAGCCGTATGACCCTTTTTACCGCAATAGAAACATGTAATAATTCTAGGAGCATAATGACCAACATGCTTAGAGACTTGACTCTTTTTCATGTGATTGACACCCTTAGTCTTATGATCAAGTTCTAGTATCGAACAATCAACAATCTTGGTCATTTTATCGGTACTCAAGTTGGATTTAGATAAATCATTTTTCATGCAATCAATATTCTCAACAAGAGTACTATTTTCTTTTTCAAGGTTTCTAACCTTGTCAAGAGTGGTGGTGTGAGCACATGATAGTGATTCATAGGAAGTAAGTAAACTATCCTTATCATTTTTCAAAATATTGAATTCCTTTTTCAAATTTTTGTATTTAACAAGTAAGCTTTGGAATTCATTTTGAAGTTCATCATAATCATTTTGTAAATCACTATAATCATTTTGAATGACAATATCATAGGAAGTAGAGGGTTTAAGACAAACCTCATTTTCTTCTTTGATGCCCATATAACAATATTCAACTTCTTCATAGTTGGAAGTTGTAGGAGGCTTGTTCCTTAGATTTGAGCTTGTATTACCTTGAGAAGTAGATGCTTTTGTTTGACTCCTTTCATTTGCAACTACTCCAAAGATGGCTTCTAATTTTTTCCATACTTCATGTGCCGATTTTATTTCTACAATATGTTCATATTCCAAATTAGTAAATGAACAATACAAAATATTGAGAGCTTTACCGTTTAAGGAGATGATTCTCTTCTCTTCATCATTGAGCTTTTTGAAGCCTTTTGAGGTGTGTGGTGTGTCTTTCGTCGGAATGGATTCTCCATTAATGACGGTGTTCCAAATGTCGAACCCGCAACCTTGTAGATAGCATTCCATTCTTTCTTTCCAAAAATTAAAATTTTTGGAATCAAATAGTGGTGGCTTGGTGGTGGAGGTGCCGGATAGATGAGCTTCGTCGTTTCTCTTCACTCGCGATGTGAAACGAGCTTGCCAAAGAGTTTGACTTTGATACCACTTGTAAGTCCAAGCGGCTACGATAATCTAGAGGGGGGGTGAATAGATTATCTCCATCTTTTCGATTTCGCCCTCTTTTTATAATCGAATGCTCAAACACAATGATAAAGGTGCGGAATGTAAACAACACACGTCGATTTAAAGAGGTTCAACCCACCTAGGGCCTAATCCTCTACCACCCCAAGATATCCGGATGGATTTCAAAGAAAAAGAATTTTATTAATTACCAAAATTAATACAAATTCAACTTACAACACCTTGAAGAGCACTACACTCTTCTTCAACACCACCTTTGGAGATTACCACAATCTCCCTTTGAAGATTACCACAACGGCACCTTGTGAAGATTACCACAATCTTCAACCTTGAAGAATACCAAATTCTTCAACACCTCAATAAGAAGATCACCACAATCTTCTTTACCTATCACCTAGATCATCCAAGCGTGTTCTTACCACAAGAACACTCACAAGGATATCTTGTGTTTGAATGATAACCAAAAATCAAGATTACAACTCAATAATGAATAATACAATTTGAGTGCAAGGTGTAATCAAGAATAGCCTAGACCTCAAGGATGTGAAAGTGATAAGCTAGGCAAATTTACAACAAGAATAATAACAATGAGAGACCAAGTATTTGCTTGAAGTGTATCTTGTTGTTTGTATCTCAAAAATTGTATTGGTTGCTCCAAAACTTCCTCTATTTATAGGAGATGATTGATCAAGCATAGGCTCCTCTTGGGGATTGAAAATCTACAGAAAAATACAATTAAAATCAAGAATATAGCTGTTAGAAATCAATCCCACAATTTAAGGAAATGTGTCCGTCAAACGGTCATATTTTTGTCTCTGTCAATGCACGGAGGCGACCGGTCGCACAGAAATAGAAGTTTGAAACGAATCACAGTAATTTTACACAGGGCGATTGGTCGACGTGTACCTCGACCGGTCGACCCTGACTTCAATCGGTCCCCCTAAGTGTAAAACCAAAGAAAACAAGTTCTGTTTCAATTGTAAACTTGCAGGTACCGGTCGACCACTCGGCCGTCGGCCGACCGACGGCCGGCGACCCAGGAGACCGGCCGACTGCTGTTTTTACTTCCGTCTCATTTTCTTTCTAAAAACATCTTCAGTGTACGGGTTGCCCTATAGATGACCGGTCGACCACGAGACAGAAATGTTGTCCAATTTTTGTCGAAAATAAAACTCAAGAAATACTCCGAAAATTCAATAAAAACATTTTAAACCAATCGGGAGTATTTAGACAACATTTAGAAATCTTGTTAAGGAGTAAAAACCCATTGATATAAAATCATTAAAAGTGTTGTCCATTATTATCAAAAATAAACTTGAGGAAATACTCCGGAAAATATTAAAACCATTTTAAATCATTTAGGAGTATTTGGACAACCTTTAAAAACATTGTTTTGGTGACAAAATAAAATCATCAAAATTAAGATAAAAACATGTATCAAACAGTTTTCTTTCATTCACATCTTTGTGTTGGATCGATTTCCTTCGAGATTTAGGCTTGAAGATTTTGCTTGAATATCTTGAGAATATTTTGCAGGTTACAGATTTAATAATGCTTGTTCGTTCGTGGTTCGGTAATCAAGGTAACCTTTTCTCAATGAAATTCCTCAGCCTTTTATAGTGAACTTTTAAAAATATGCCCGTTGAAGAGATAGACTAATTTTCAAAAGTCATTTGTGTTCGTTGGCTTGTCTTTTCTTGGTCTTCAGTATTGAGATGTAGACCTTTCCTCGTATTAAATGAATGTCCACTTTCCAGGTTCTGACACGAGGTGCAGTGCTTCCCATTGGTTTATTCCTTTTGCACGCTTCTGGGACTGAGCACTTTAAGACATGGCAGCATGGAAACACTACTTATTTAAGTAATGTTCTTGACTTCTGTGCAACGGATTCTTTTTAGTTAACTCCTCTTTGCAGCTGCCTTTTCCCCAGGTGACTTGAGTTTGCTTCAATCATTGAAAGACTCATTTGTCACTTCAACTTGTGACGTGGCTTCTTTGAGTTGACTTAACTGACTCTTCACATAGCTGTCCCTCAGCTGGTACATCTTCAGTCGAGTCCTTGGTCCTCTTTCTTGGCCATACTCAGCTGTTCCACAGCGGAGTCTTCACTTCAATCCTTCAGTTGACTTCTTGTATTTCCAAGCATAGCTGACTTGACTCAGCTCATACAACCCTATATATTACAATAATAATTACAAGGAAAATGGGGTGCCAACATTCTAATCTAAGTTTTACATGGCATTAATCAAAATCTACAAAATAATTTCCCAATTTTTGGTGATGCCAAAACTTAAAAACATTAAACAAAATGTAAACAGCACAGATACATACAGACAATGCAGTAACAAAGAATGTATGCGTAGAATCAATCATTTTATTGATCATAGCATTCTTGTCCTTTACACAACTGTTTACAAGGTGTATCAGAGCATAATCATATCCTAGCAAACTTCAAGCATCTATGCTAAGATACAACAATAGAGAGAAAATACAGCAATACTTAATTGAATGTACAGATGACTTACACACATATGTATTTACAAAAGTAAAATACACGAAGGGGTTAGCAACAACACTTCATCGCCTTTGCTACCTCCTTCTTTCCTCTTCAGCTCTGTCATCATCAGGTTTCTTTTCTTTTCATCTTCAGCTGCTTTCTTCTTTTCATAGGCTCTCTTCACAACATCGTCTTTTCTTTTCCGTTCTTGCCTTTCTTGCCACAGCTGATCTTGTCTTTTATTTTCCTCCTTGATTCTCTTCACGTATTCAACATTCTTCCTTTCTACTTCCCGATTAGCTACTTCATCATACCCATCCCAGTAGATCCTTCCCTTCTTGCCTGGATCTACATATTCAATGTTTTTGGGTAGAGGTCTAGGTTGAAAACATCTTCCTCCACCACTTCTTCATCCTCCTCTGGGTGTATATTGTACGGGAGTCTTCTTCTTACCAATTGAATGGTCAGCTGGTAGTCTCTTTGCCTATCGCTTCTTCTTCGCACAAACTTGCACCCTTCTCCCAAAGATAAATCCCGGCTTGGGCTATAAACATGTTTTTGAAGTAACCTTCGGATTCGAGCATTTTAAATTCTTCAACTGATCTTGGCTCATCACCGTCATTTGAATGGCATATGTGTCCTTCCCTGTCGGAATGCCACCGAATCAAGCTTTTCATCAACGCTTCAATGCGGAATCCATCTTTTTATCGAACTCTAATTGATCTGCTATTACAATATTTCTTTTCTTCGACATAGGCACAACAAAGTGTTCGATCGACAGAGTTACTGGAAGTTTGCTGAGTATCGATGCTGTGACATGACCTTGCTGAGGGGTTTTAGCAAGCATTGAAGTCACATCCTTTGACCTTTCCCCCTCAACATCTTTTCCCTTTTCCTTCTTGCTCTCAACAGCTGTTTGCTCCTTTTCCTTCTTCTTCTGAACAATTGTTTCTATCTTCAACTTCCTCAGGTATTCCTCTTCCCCCTTTTTGGCATCATCGAAAGAGAGAGGAACCTCTTGAAACATCCCAATGAGCATGAAATCCAAATTTGAGAGCCGAGTTCTCGCTTGAGTCTCTCATGGGCATGTGCTTTGTTTGAAATTATGAGCGAGTGGCTTTCAATTTCATTTCGCCACCGGTTGAACTTCGTTTCATTTCTCCTCAACATGCAAATGACAAGGTTGAACTTGCATTCACGCATATTCATGTTCTCCTCAACACGCAAAATTTCTTTTTCGAGAAATTCACGCAAAACTCCATTTCGATTGTGTGAGAAGCATGCATTCAACATCAATATTGGCATGCATTCACGCACAATCCCTCGTGGTCGGCTCTCTTGAGATGTCTCTCCTTCAGGTGGCATCTCTCTTGTCCAAATGCATTTGGGAGCCCGTTCGTGCAGATGACTCGGTCTCACTGGCCTGGGAGCCTTGATTTGATTGGCCTTGGTTGATTTGATTGGCCAGCTGACTGAGCCTCACCTGTCTTAACAACTTCTTCGGCCTCATTAGATTCTACTAAATGAATTTCCTTGTCCTCAGCTGCACCATCAGCTTCATCGGAGGATGATGAAGCCTGGGGGCTTGGTTCATATTCAAAGTTGAACTTTTCATGAGCAGATTTAAAAGTTGACTGACTCGTCTGTGGAGGAACATCCTCAGCTGAGTTCTTTTGATGAGCAACAGGAGTGGACTCAGCTTTGTCTTCAGATCCCAGAAAAGATATATCAGTGTTGTTCTGGGAATCATGAAGAGCACTAATCTCCTTTTCAGATTCAGCAATGATGACAGGAGGGATGCTCTCATCTTCTTGAGTTTTACCCAGGGAAGTCTCAACCTCCCTTGGGCCTTCAATACCTCCAAAGAATCTCAACTCGCAATGGTCTTCTATAATCCCTTCGACAGACGCAGCTGTCTTAGGGTCTTGGACAGTGGCATTCGAAAGAGTCTCGACCCCTTGGATTGTGCTTTCAGTGCCCAGGGTGTTAACTCCCGGGGCATTTCAACCTGTGCCTCGACTGTACCAGCAGCGTCCTCGGCCTGCAAAACAATTAGCACTTCAGCTGGGACAAACTCAACTGTCCGAGCTTCGTCAGTGTCAGTCTGTTGTGATTCTCTTTCCTTTTCCACTTCGCCTCCTTTCTGCAATGTGGAGTCATCTGCAGCATCGCCAAGTCCCTTGGACCCTTCTTTTGAGTGTACTGGGGATGTAGTTGCAGCAATAACTGTTGCAATGTGCTGCACTACTCCCAGCGGGTCAATTTCCAAGAGAGATTTTGATGACTCTCCTGGTCCTTCAATCATTTCTTGATCATGCATCATCCTGGATTCCCTTAAGGCTTGCTGCATCTTTACCTCTTCTTGTGAAGCAACGGGATCCATGTCTTCATCAGTGTCTGACAACACATCTAAATGAGGATGCGTATAATCCAGAGTTCCAGTGAGGGTACATATACTGCTTTCTCATGCTCTTCTGCTTCCTCAGCTGCTCTGGCCTTTTCTTTCTCCTTGCAGATGTGGAGGATATTCAGGAAATTTTCCTCATCCAGAGCCTGAAGTACAGTATCGACCTCAAGGAACTAGAACAACTCCTTCTCTTCTTCAATGAACTTAGGGTGTTTAAACTGCAACCTTGAGTGACTCAACTTCCATGCCCTCCATTCTCGTAGAGATTTGCGCAATGTCCGGATACACCGGAGAAACTACAATCACGCTCATCATCTTCATCCTCTTCCCGTCCTTCCATTTCGGGGATGGAAGGTAGCACACTCTGCTCTTTCGCCTTCAAAGAACATCTCGTGGCGGTGGAGAGACAACCTTTTCAACAGAGATTCCGTTGTCTCACCGCTTCTTTGGTGAGCCTATGCGATCACCTTCAAAGCAGACTTGGCGGTTTCATCGATTATTTCAGGAGACTGCACTTCCTCAGCAGTCTCAGAGGTTTTCTCCAGCTGAGTGGCAAACTCAGTTATCTTTTCAAGCTCTGAAAGCTTGGAGATTCTTCTTCTTCTCTTGGTTCTCACTAGAGGAATTTCTGGTTCAGATTTCCCTTCTTTAGGTTCCTTGGCGGCAGGGGCCGGAGCATCTTTCTTAGATGGAGCTGCCTTTCTAGGCTTGGCAGTCCCCTTCTTTCTTATGGCTGGAGAAGGTATTTGGGCTTCCTTCTCTTCCTCGGCTGCGGGGGCAGGAGACACGGCTGCTCGGGCAGGTGACTCGGCTGCAGGGGCAGGAGCGTCCGTTTTCTTTGCTGCAGGGGCAACTTTCTTCTTAGCTGTTAGGAAATTTATTGTTTAGATTTTGATGAATGCCATGTAAAACTTAGAATAGAAAGTTGGCACCCCAATTATTGTTGTAAAATGCATTGTAAAAATTAGAGATGGCCAAGCTGAATTAAGTCAGCTACGACCTAACATACAAGAAGACAACTAAAGATTAAAGAGAAGACTCATTGCGAGACAAATTGAGTATGGCAAAGAAGAGTAGACGAGAACTCTATCAAGAAGCAAAGAGATGCAACAGTGGAGTATCGATCAAGTCAACTCAAGAAAAGCCAAGTCTCAAGTTGAAGTGACAAAGAGTCATCCATGATTGGAAGGCGACTCTAAGTCACCTGGGAAAGCAAAGAAATGCGATCAAGTCGAGATAATCGTAAAAGATCCGTTGCACATAAATCAAGAGAATTACTTAAACAAGTAATATCTCCATACCACCTTTCTCGAAGTGCTCATCCCCGTGCGTGCAAATGGAATGAACCAATGGGAAGCACTACACCGTGTCGAACTCGAAAAGGTGAAAGAACAATTCATACGAGGAAATGGCAATTTCAAGGATTGCAACAAGACATGCCAACGACTGCAAGTGACTCTTAAAAATAAGCCTATCTCTTCAATGGGCAAATTTTTGAAAGATCACTATAAAAGGCTGAGGAATGACTCTAAGAGAAGGTAACCCTGAACCACGAACATTCAAGAAATCAATCAAATTGTAACCAGAAATACTCTCAAATCATTCAAGATTAATCCTCAAGCCTACATTACGAAGCTCATCAATCCAACACTCACCTGTGAAGGAAAGGTAACTTCAATCAGTTAGAGGAAACTTTTGAAGAAAAGGGGTCTACATTCCACGAAGGATTGTAGGAAGGTTCAAGGTCGAACCAAGTCTTAAGCTTTTGGAGGGCTTCGTGATCAAATCCAAAGAGCTTGAGCAAGTGAGTTGTAGTAGCAAGGCAATTGCCCTGCTGTGAAGAAGCTTAGTCGCACGAGAAGCCACCGAGTGATCAAGGCGTCTCCAGATCGAGTCCCAAAGGATCAAGTCACCGTGTGATCAAGACTTGTATCCGGACTGCTACCACTTTGTAAATTGATCATTACCTAGTGGATTCCTCTAGAGTTGGAGAAGAGAGGAGTAGAAGAATTACCCCATCTTCGAACCTCTATAAAAATTTCATTGTGTCATTTACATTTCAAAGACTTTAATTCCTCGCATCTTAACTGTTTATATCTCTTGATAAATTTGCTATCCACTTGATAATACTAGTACTAAACCTAGCACTAAACTCTTGCTTAATCAAACTTAAGGGTGTTAAGTCTTCCGCTGAAAAACAAAACCACAGTTGAGTTAATTTAGAGTCAACAAATGAGTTATTCCATCAACAAAATTCGATTGAGTCTTTGAGAGACTAACTCTACTGATTGACTAAATCGATCGTCCATCAAGGACTCAAACAGAAGTATTAACTCAACATTTTTAAAAGGACTAAATCGAAAAGTTGGTAAGGTTTATTCAACCCCCTTCTAAACCTTACACTCACACCCCTTGGGACCTACAAGTGGTATCGAGAGGGTTGGTTCATTGAACCCTCCGCACCGTTCTTGAACTAGATCTCCAAACTTTTCAAAGTCTCGCTTTAGTACTTAAACTCTCGAAACTCTTTTTATCATTAAAAGTTATTATCATGGAAGCAAATTTGACACGCATCCCTATGTTCACTATTGAAGAATTTGATGATTGGAAAATTCGTATGCGAGCTCATCTATCAAAGATTACATGATGAGATGTGGATAGTGATAGAAGATGGGCCTCTGCAAATCTTAAAGGTGAACACAAATTGTCATTTAAGAGTTGCAAACAGGAGAAGAAGATGTTGCTCCCGCACTACCATGGTTGAAAAACCAAGAACCGAGTGGACAAATGATGACAAAAAGATACAACCTGGACAATGTAGCCAAGACATCCTTTACAAAACCTTGGGCAAAGCCATGTTCAATAAAGTCAAATCATGCAAAACGGCTAAAGAAATGCGGGACAAGCCGACATTGATTTGTGAAGGCTCGTGAGCAAATCAAAGAAAACAAATTATCGGTGGTCGTACGAAATTTGAGAACTTCAAAATGATCTCGGGAGAAAACCTGGATCAACTGGATGCTCGGTTCACGTAAATCACAAATGAGTTGTCCGCACTTGGAAAGGAATATACATAGAAGGAAATGTGTATGAAGATCCTAAAAGTCTTCCAAATGAATGGGAAATGAAGGTCATGGCACTTTGAGATATTCCATGGACCTATCAAAGACATCCAACCATGAATTATTCTCGGACCTCAAAGCCTACGAGTTTGAGCCGAGAAGAAAAGACCAGGAAGAGACAACTGTACCCAAAACAAATGCTCTAATTGTCAAAGATGGGAAGAAAGTCGAGGTCAAAGAAGTCATTGACCCGTAAGAAAAATAGCCCGATGGTTAAAAGATTCAACAAGTTCTTTAATAAGAACTACAAGAGAGGAAAGGGTGAATCTTCCGAAGACACTCGACTCCCTCCAAATCAAGGGAAGATAGGCCAACCAAGAGAACAGATCATCAAAAAGTTGAGTATCAAAGGGTCGACAATCCAAGAATGGAAAGAGTCGATCAAAAGGTCAATATCTATGTTGAACTGTAGACAACCAGGTCACTATGCCATTGATCGCTCATATCCTCGTAGTCAACAAGTACAGGGATGAAGAAGAAAGGAAGGTCTTCGTGAGAAAGAAGACAAGAAAAGAAAAAGGCAATGATGGTCAGCAGAGATCACTGAAACAAACCAAGTCAAGAGAGACAATGATTCGAGAGCAAAGCGATGAAGCCGACTACTCAAGTGACTCTCAAGAAGCCCCGATCCGCTTGATGGCCAAGGAACAAGATCCACCTGACCAAGAAGATGAGGTACACTCTAACTCATCAAACTCGGACTCTAGTGATAGTGATCGTGACACACACACTTCATCACCCACCGATCTTTATGATTCATTAGGCAAAATGATGAAAGATTTTGAACACATTAAATCCTCACACACACTATTGAATGAGGAAAACAACCTACTCAAAAGTCAAAACTCAAAACCGACTAAGGAGCCGAGTACTCTAAGTCAAATAGGTGATGAGAATGAAAGTTTAAAAAGGCTGAAAATGCTAACTTAATAGCGTAAAATTGTTGCTATAGAAAAGAGGGAGAATGACCTCAAGAATGTTATTGCCTCATTCACTAAGGCATCTAAATCATTGGATGATCTTATTATGAGTCAAAGAGAATGTGGAGACAAGACGCCTAGATTTAATTCCTCTCAAGCGCTATGTCAAACCTCAAAAGTAATTTTGGAAAAAGGATCTTCAAGCCATGAAGAGTCCGAAAAATCCAAAACTCTAAATGTTGCACACACATTCACTCCAAAACACTATAACAAGCAAACTGGCCTTGGTTATAAAGGAAAAGGAAAACAAACACCATTGAGTGTCTTTGAAAGGACAAATGAGAAGAGATTCACCGAGCTCTTCAAAGAAACTCCAAACAAAAATACTCAGAAAAGAAGAAGCGAGCTACCAAAACCCTTAAAATCTATAAGAGAAATACATATGATGGGAATGGTAGAAAATATCCAAGCCAAGCCGATTGGAATAATGTGATCAATCAAAGATAGACTTATGGAATATAAGCCCAAATGGCAAAGGCCTAGAACTCAAATAAGGCCATTCCAAAAGTATAAGAGCTTTCATCAAAGACACATATGCACCTAGGCACTACACTCAAAGACACCACAATTACCCAAGAAAGGAAATTGCTAAAACACATATGCAGGCATACGACAAAAGAGAGACAGTTGTATGAACCTAGAATCCCCAAGCAATTTGCCAGGATTAATTATGATTATGGCACCGATAGATGGCAATCCCTTAGAGTCAAATCATTTGGCTATAGGTTGGTTGGATCATCTTAGAATTCTAACCCCTCGGACCCGCACAAGTATGGGTACCTAAAACTTAATTTCCTTGATTGCAGGTTCAAGGAACATGAGTGCCAAGGAACCTGGTACATGGATAGTGGTGCATTCCGGACATATGACAGAAATAAGAAAAATCTGTCAAAATTCAAGGAAGTTAAAGGAGCAAAAGTCATATTTGGAGGAAATGAAGCTCCTGGTGAAATAAGAGGCATTGGATCCATCAAGAGGAATGGATTAGAAATCACAGATGTTGCATATGTTGAAGGACTCAACTTCAATTTATCGAGCATCACCAACTCGTGACAAGGGTTACAATGTTGGATTTAACATGGGTATATGCCAAATCAAGGATATTGAATCAAATGAAGTTGTGTTGCAAGGATGTAGACAGAAGAATATGTATGTCGTGGATTGGTCAATCGCAACACCCAAAGACTGCCTACTAGCAAAGAGCACAAATTAATCAAGTTGGTTGTGGCACAAAAGCCGAGTCACCTGAATTTCAAAACGATTAACAAGCTTGCCGTATAATCTTGTGGAAGGACTTCCCAGACTCGAGATACAAGAAGGAGAGTATATGTGACGCATGTCGAAGGAAAACAAATCAAGTCATCATTCAAAGAAAAGACATGCCCATCCTCAACAAGAATATTGCATCCGCTTCATATGGATCTATTTGGCCCAAGTGGAACCAAACAAAGATAAGTGGAAAGAAATACACCTTGGTGGTAGTAGATGACTACTCAAGATATACATGGACAATATTCATGTGCAAGAAGAAAGAAACTCTACAAAAACTACCAGAGTGATGAAGAGGGTTCAAAACGGGAAGAGTCAAACCATTATCAAAATAAGATCGGATAGAGGAACCGAGTTTGTCAATGGAATAATAACTCGATTGTATTGAGAATGGTATTGGTCATGAACTATCGGCAAGAACTCCACAAAGCAGAATGGAGTTGCGAAAGAAGAACAGAACCCTCAAAGAAGCAAAGAAGGACCATGTTAGTCAAGCAGGTTACCAAAAAGATTTTGGGCTGAAGCAATCAACACAACTTGCTACACTCAAAACAGATGTATGATAAACAGACAAATTGACAAAGACTCCTATGAGATCTGGATCGAAGAAAACCAAATGTTGCATATTTGAGAATATTTGGATGTAAATGCTTCATCCACAACAACGGCAAGGACAATCTAAAGGCTTTTGATGCTAAAGTCGATGAAGGTATCCTCTTAGGATACTCAACAAAGCAAAGCCTACTGAGTACTCAATAAAAGGACTATGGTTGCGTAAGAATCCATTCATGTGGTATTCGATGAGCCAAATGTAAATGGAGAAGACATTGAAGAGTCACCGATAAGTCAATCATCCAACCATACGAAAGAATCCCTATGTCAAGCCGGCCGGAATTATCAATTCGTAAGAAGATGAGATAGCTGAATCTCAAAAACAATGGAAAATTTGCGCTAAGTGATTACGAGAGAGTCGACCCACAAAGAACACAAACCGCAAGTCGATCAATCCGGCAAAAACTTACTCCAACCTCGATGTAAGATGGCTGAGAGACCATCCACCAGAACTTGTCATTGGAGATATAAGAGAAGGTGTCAAAACAAGATCCAGAACTCAACAAGAAGCCATGTTCACATGCTTCATCTCGCAAATAGAGCCCAAAGACGTATCACAAGCATTGGACGACACACATTGGATTCAAGCTATGCAAGAAGAGTTGAATCAGTTTGAAATAAATAAAGTATGGGAATTAGTGCAAAGACCCATACATCAAAATGTTATTGGCACCAAATGGGTGTTCAGAAATAAGATGAACGAGGAAGGATCTGTGGTAAGAAACAAAGCAAGACTAGTAGCCAAAGGATACTGTCAAGAAGAAGGAATAGATTTTGATGAAACATTTGCCCCTGTGGCAAGATTGGGAGCTATAAGGATGTTTCTTGCCTATGCAGCTCACAAGGATTTCATTGTATATCAGATGGATGTAAAAAGTGCATTCCTAAATGGCTTATTGGAAGAAGAAGTGTATGTTGAACAACCTCCAGGATTTGAGCAGAAGACTCTTGGAGATAAGGTGTACAAACTCAAGAAAGCTCTATATGGATTGAAACAGGCACCCAGAGCATGGTATGATACTTTGTCACAATTCCTAACCGAAAATGGATTCACAAAAGGAAAAGTAGATAGAACATTTCAGAATTCAAGACAAAAAGAGTATACTTCTTGTTCAAATATATGTGGATGACATCATTTTTGGATCCACAAACAAAGAGTCAGTGTGAAAAGTTTTCAAACCTCATGCAAAGTAAATTTGAAATGAGCATGATGGGAGAGTCGACATTCTTCCTTGGACTCCAAGTGAAACAATCAAGGATGGAACACTCATAAGTCAAACAAAATACACCGAGAGATTTAATGAAGAAGTTTGGTATGGAGGAGAAGTCTTCGTAAAAATACCAATGAATACATCACCAAAATGGACATGGATGCGGATGGCAAACCCAGATCAAACAAGATACTGAGTACTTATTGGATCATTGCTCTATCTCACAAAGAAGTAGGCGGACATCACCTTTGTTGTAGGTGTATGTGCAAGATTTCAATCTGCTCCAAAAGAAAGCCATATGACAAAGAAAATAGCTAAGAGGATATTGAGATACTTGAAAGGAAGCCAAGAAGTAGGCATATGGTATCCAAAGGAAGGTGGATTCAAGCTAATTGGCTATTCGATTCTCGACTATGCCGGATGCAGAGTGGACAGAAGAGCACTTCAGGCACATGTCAAATACTAGGAAACAAAGCTAATTTCCTGGTTTAGCAAGAAGCAAAACTCAATAGCCACCTCTACAAACGGTGAATACATAGTTGCGGGCAATTTGTTGTGCCCAAGTCCTATGGATGAGACAAAGAAATGAGAGACTATGAAGTTGAGGAAAAAGAAATTCCAATCATGTGTGATAACACAAGTGCAATTGCCATTACTCAAAATCCTATGTTGCACTTAAGAACAAAGCATATCGACGCCGATATCACTTCATAAGAGATCATGTTGAAAGAAAGGACATCATCTTGGAATATATCTCAACCGATAAACAATTGGTGACATCTTCACAAAACCATTATGTGATCAAGATTTGAAGAACTCAAACATGAGTTGGGGTTAATTGAACTGAGTGACAAACGCGGAAGAATCAAAGAAAAGAAATGGAACAGAAAAGGAGGTGAAAAAGAGCTGAACACGTAAATCACCAAGAATCACCAGATCGGAAAGACAACTACTACAAGTCACCGATAGGAGTCACTAGAGAAACTGTGAGAAGTAGAGTTAAATCGGCTAAAGAATAAGCTAAGTCACTTATAAGCAAAGTGACAAAAACGCAATCGTTTTGACTAAGCGGGAATGTTTTAAGGAATACGTCGAGATAATGATGATGTGTACGACATAAAGCCGCACACACAAGCTTATGATTGGATATAAATGCTGCCGCATTAAATACGAGACATTAAATGCTGAATAGGCGTTCAAAATCTAAGCCGTTGATTTCGATCACATTTCAAAAACCACCCGCACGTCCTTTCATAAACCATATTTAAACCATTTTCGTCCGTTTCTCTCTCACACTTCTAAAACTGTTCATTTCTTTCTCTCAAAAGCAAAGGCAAAAATTCTCTCGAAACCCTATCCATCTTCGAATCAATTTCTGAGTTTTTCTTCGATATAATCCTGGAAAATGGCACCAACTTATGACTTTACCAAGTTAGGAAAGCAAATCCACACCGGCTCTACGGTGGATTTCGACGGAATGGTGAAACAGGGGTCCGATGACACCCTAGTGAAGAAAATCACTGAAAAGTTGGAAACGTCCGGGCTGAAACCGTTTCTGACGTAGAATATCCGATGACATATGTGGAGGAAGTCGCACAATTCTACGTGAATGCTAAGATTCACGATGAAGGAATAAAGTCATCTCATTCACGGAAAGCGGTGACTATCTCTCGCCAAGGATTTGGTGAACACACGCACTACCAAATGAAGGAGCATCGAGATTAACGGCCGATGTAAACCTGGATGATGCTTGGAAAGAAATAGCCAAGCCCGATCGTCTTGATAAAATAATATACACACAAAAAACAAGAGACACATGAAGGAGGGTTATCACAAGTCATTGGACATAGTTGCCAAATGTATTGACATCAAATTTGGCGCTTTGACCAACTATCAAAAGCAAAGTCTGAATGTAATGGCCGCAATCATCGCGAGAAAAGAAGATAAATCGGGCTGAATTTGAGTTTGTCTACAAAGGACTCTGCCCGAACGTGGGAACAAATCCTTCAAGGAAGATGGCTCATTTGGAGGATCCTGGATATGGCCTAGTGATTGGCCAACCGATGGAGGTGAAAGGAGTCCCTCTTAGACATGGGAAAGCATTCCATGTTAACAAGAGGATGTTCAGAGCAAATCTCTCTCGGCGCACGAAGAGAGCTTACGCCAAGAGAGCGACACAAGTGAGGGGGAATCACCACCCCAAAGATACAAAATTGTTTCCTCTCCAACCAAGAAGAAAGTCGCCCTGCAAAGATCAAGCTGTTGCCCTAGAAAGAAAAAACCAAACATGCTCCCGCCCACTGCGAAATGGTCGAGAAGGACTCACAAATACCTTCTCCGATCGTCAAAAAGAGGAGAACGAGAAGCCAAGACGGCCCGCTCCTCGAAAAAGACACCAAAGACCGCCGGCCCCAAAGACTCGAGGGACACCGTCTCGAACCAGAAATCCCTCCGGTACAAACTAGAGACGAAGACGACTTATCAAGCGCTCCGAGTGAAGAAACCAAGTCGACCACTCACTCAGCTAGAGCAGACACGGAGATCTAGCTGGAGAAGTAGAGTCTCCGGATGTAGTTGATGAAATAGCCAAGTCTCTGAAGGCGATGAGCGAGAGGCAACCCGAAGACACATTGTAGTTCACACAAAAACACAAGAAACAACCTGCTAGAGCGGATAGTGATGTAATGATCCTATCTCCACCTTACTCGGACATCCAAAATCGTCACAGTGAGTGGAGGAAATGGAAGTTGAGTAAGTCAAGGAACAGTTCCAACGACCGAGTTTATAGAAGAAGAAGAACTCTAAATTTCCTTAGACTAAACATCGTGCTCCCAAAGACTTGATGAAGACAATCGCATAGACATCCTGCAGATTTTCAAGGAAAAGGAGAGAGAAAAGCAAGCCGAGGAAGCCGAGGCACGTGAGAAGGCCAACATCCGCCCCTATCTCTCGGCACCACGAACACACACATCCTCTCCTTGATGTCTTCTCGACGGCGGTGATGAGGATCCTGGAGAATGCAACTCTGAAAGAGTTGCAAATGCAGCAAGCATTGCATGAATCCGAATCCTTCACGAGCAAAGACGATGGAGGGACCAGGAGAGTCCTCGAAACACAAATGAAATTGATCCAATGGGAGTGGTTCAAAGAAATCGCCATCGTTGTTGCCACCACCACTTCCCACCACTCACTCGGAAGAAGGCAATAAGGGACTTGGTGATGAAACCGGGACAATGGGGACCCCGTCGAGCCAACCCCTATTGAAGGTGTGTTACCACCGCCCCAACGGCCAACAATCAATTGAAACAGCCGGGAGCTTGGAGACGAGTGACCCCATTCCAAGTCACTCGGTGGTGGTGCGCCACCGAAGGGGAAACTCCCTCCACCGCAAAAGGTCGAAGAATGCTTTGAGATGACTCCACACCGAATCAAGGAGGCGAAGTAGAGAAAATACAAACACAAGAAGAACAAAGAAGTTGCCATCAACGAAGCTCGATGGCGATTGAGACTGTCTCACCGAGGTGCCAATCCGCTCTGAAAGGCTAATGACGCTGCGATGCGGTCGAGGCACATGAAGGAACAACCCGGGAGTTAACACTGGGCGATGAAAGTGCAATCCATGGGGTTGAGACTCCAATGGATGCCACCACAGAAGACCCTAAGACAAATGACATCAATCGAAAGGAGGACCAAGCCTCGCCAGAAGAGAGACTGCTGGAGGTGAAATCGAAGGCCCACGGGAGGTTGAGACTTCCTAGGGTAAAGATGTTTGAAGTAGAGAACATCCCTCTTGCTATCATCAACCCATCCGAGAAGGAGATAAGCGCCCTTCATGATTCCCGGATAATCTGATGTAACCTTTCTCGGGATCGGAAGCGAAGAAGAAGAAAGCCGAGTCATCCCCGTGCCAAATCCAAAAGACTCGATTCGCGGATGTTCCAAGCACGAGCAAGTCTCGATCCCAAGACTACTCGTCAAACCTTTAACTTTGATGATGAGCCACCAATGGAAATCTCATCATCGTCCGATGACGCTTCGATAAGGCCGAGACCGATCTACTCAAATGGAAAAATCACCGAGACCAACGAAGTTGTTGAGACAAATGAGGCTCGCAAGCCGGTCCACTTCACAACAAAACCCAGGTGAACAAGAGACCACCGTGCGCGAGGCTCCTCAAGCCGCAACAGGGTCAATTCCTAAAGGAACTTCACGCGCACCGCTCATCATCGAACAAATCCCGGTGGGCGGTGATGAATCCTTTATAGAATCTTTTCCTTTTTCCCCGGAGGTACCCGACCTCCATGAAGAGTCGAGAACGAACGCGCGCGTTATCACGCATCAGCCTCCGTTTTTCATCGGCACCATTGTTCCGGTGATTATGATTTTGATGCTTTGCATGGCCATCAACGCAACGGAAGAATAAGTGAAGTCCGCGAAGTGTTCAAGGCATTATTCGCCGAGATTGAACGGATGGAGAGGCATCGAGCCTCTATGGACATGCGATCGACAACAGAGATGCCAATCTCACTGATTTAAGAGGCATAACAGTCCGGATCGAGGGAATGGTGGCAACAAAGAAGAAACAATGCGTGTGGAACAAGTTAGATACTTCAGGACATTGTTCAACAAGTCTGGTATGGAGAGTGAAAATGCCGATGCAAAAACGGGAGAGAGCATATTGAGCACATGCATGAAGCTCACAATGCCGAGATTAAGTCAAGCTGCGTGAGCAAAACAAGAGTGATCTCTGACGTTTGGAAGAAACCATGAATACAAAATTCAGCCTTCTCATGGCCGAGATGAAGCTGATTTCAAACCAACGCTACTCGATCCGACTTTCGTGCTGCGTACTCTGCGGACTCGAGACAAAACTCAACCATCGCCAGGCTAGACTTCCTACTTGCAAGTCTATTTCCAGCGTCCCTCTCTCCTTTGATGATGCCAAAAAGGGGGAAGAGGAATACCTAAAGGCGCAAGGGGATCTGAAGTTGTGAAGGAAGGAGCAGCGTGCGAAGGGAAAATCACCGAGGAAGTGTTGAGACAAAAGAAAGAAAAGCTTGTTGAGGGGAAGGATCAACGATGTGACCTTGATGATTGCACAAACCCCCAACAGGGTCACACACGGTGACATTATCGGCAAAGAAACTCCTCAGGACTCTGCCACTCCAACACTCTGCTATATCTATGGTGAAAAGAGAAAAACTATTGAAGCGGGGATGAAGGAAGTGGAAGGAAGAATGGATTCCCGGGTTATGAACATCTTGAAAGAACATGGAGGCATTCCAAAGAGATGAGAGACACTTATGCCATTTCGGATGTCGGACACGAGCCATGATCGATTGATGAATTTAAAACGATCGCATCTCGAAGGATATTTTGCAAAAAATGTCTATGGCTCAAGCTTGGGACTTGTCTTGGGAAAAGGGTCTCACGTTATGTGAAGAAGGCGACGACAGCAGACTCACGGCATCACTCTGTCACTCCGCCGGTCACTCACCGGAAAGAAGAAGACCCCAAGACAAAGATACGCCCGCAGGTAGAGGAAGAAGCGATGGTGGAGAAAGAAGCTTCATACCTAGGCCTCGCCCAAAAACATTGAATACGTGGATCCGGGGAAAGAAAGGAGGGATCTTTTGGGCTGGAAAGCTTGACCAAGTGGCAAACTTGCAAGTGGCTAAAACCAACGTTGAGTATGCAAAAAGAATAGAAGAAGAAAACAAGAGACAAACTCAGCTATGGGAGGAAAGACAGAAAGAATAAGAAGAGATGAAGTCATCGGGAAGGCATATGAAAAGAAAAAGAAGGCGGTGACGACGAGAAAAAGAGAAGAAGAAGAAGATCTTTGAACAAGATGAAAAAAGGAGACAAAGGGAGATGAAGTGTTGATGTCCACCCTTCGTGTATTTTATTATGTAAATACATACAATGTAAGTCTTCTCAGTATTAAAGCTATAAATTCTTTATTTTTCTCGTAGACAAATATGTGCTCGATACACCTTGTAAACATTGTGTAAAAGTACAAGAATGATATGATCAATAAAAAGATTGATTCTGCGCATACATTCTATGTCAATACACTATCTGTATGTATCTTTGTTATTTGCATTTTTGAATGGTTTAAGTTTTGGCATCATCAAAAAGGGGGAAATTGTTAGGAAATTTATTGTTTAGATTTTGATGAATGCCATGTAAAACTTAGAATAGAAAGTTGGCACCCCAATTCTTGTTGTAAAATGCATTGTAAAAATTAGAGCTGGCCAAGCTGAATTAAGTCAGCTACGACCTAGCATACAAGAAGACAACTAAAGATTAAAGGGAAGACTCACTTGTGAGACAAATGAGTATGGCAAAGAAGAGTAGACGGAACTCTATCAAGAAGCGGTGAGATGCAAACAGTGGAGTATCGATCAAGTCAACTCATGAAAAGCCAAGTCTCAAGTTGAAGTGACAGAAGAGTCATCCATGATTGGAAGTGACTCTAAGTCACCTGGGAAAGCAAAGAAATGCGGTCAAGTCGAGATAATCGAAAAGATCCGTTGCACGCAAATCAAGAGAATTACTTAAACAAGTAATATCTCCATACCACCTTTCTCGAAGTGCTCGATCCCGAGCGTGCAAATGGAATGAACCAATGGGAAACACTACACCGTGTCAGAACTCTGAAAAGGTGAAAGAACAATTCATACGAGGAAATGGCAATTTCAAGGACTGCAACAAGACATGCCAACGACTGCAAGTGACTTTTAAAAATAAGCATATCTCTTCAACGGGCAAATTTTTGAAAGATCACTATAAAAGGCCGAGGAATGACTCTGAGAGAAGGTAACCCTGAACCACGAACATTCAAGAAATCAATCAAATTGTAACCAGAAATACTCTCAAATCATTCAAGATTAATCCTCAAACCTACATTACGAAGCTCATCAATCCAACACTCACCGTGAAGGAAAGATAACTTCAATCGTTGAAGAGGAAACTTTTGAAGAAAAGGGTCTACATTCCACGAAGGATTGTAGGAAGGTTCAAGGTCGAACCAAGTCTTAAGCTTTTGGAGGGCTTCGTGATCAAATCCAAAGAGCTTGAGCAAGTGAGTTGTAGTAGCAAGGCGTTGCCCTGTGAAGAAGCCGAGTCGTCGAGAAGCCACCGAGTGATCAAGGCATCTCCGGATCGAGTCCCAAAGGATCAAGTCACCGTGTGATCAAGACTTGTATCCGGATTTACCACTTTGTAAACCGATCATTACCTAGTGGATTCCTCCGGGAGTTGTAGAAGAGAGGAGTAGAAGAATTACCCCATCTTCGAACCTCTATAAAAATTTCATTGTGTCATTTACATTTCAAAGACTTTAATTCCCGCATCTTAACTGTTTATATCTCACGATAAATTTGCTATCCACTTGATAATACTAGTACTAAACCTAGCACTAAACTCTTGCTTAATCAAACTTAAGGGTGTTAAGTCTTCCGTTGAAAACAAAACCACAGTTGAGTTAATTTAGAGTCAATAGCTGAGTTATTCCATCAACAGCTCTACTGATTGACTAAATCGACTGTCCATCAAGGACACAGCTGTGTAGAATCAACTCTGTATATTTAAAAGGACTAAATCGAAAATTTGGTAAGGTTTATTCAACCCCCCCTTCTAAACCTTACACTTACACCCCTTGGGACCTACATTAGCAGCTGTAGGGGCAGCTCTCTTCTTCGGAGGGGAGGAGACATCTGTGTCCTCGGGTTCAACTGATTCCCCCTCACTAGTTTCCGCCCTCTTTGCATGGGCTCTTTTCTAGGCTCCTGAAAGATTAGCCCTGAACATTTTCTTGTTCACATGGAAAGGTTTTCCATGTTGAAGGGGAATGCCCTTCACTTCCATCAAGTGGCCAATTACCAGGCCATAACCAAGTGATCCTCCAAAGGATCCATCCTCCTTGTATGTCTTGTTTCCAACATTCTGAAAGAGTCTGCTGTACACGAACTCAGCCCAGTTGACTTTCTTGCCTTCCATGATCACAGCCATGACGGTCAACTTTGTCTTTGACAGTTGATTGAAACTGCCAAACTTCCTATCCACACACTTTGCAACGACATCCATCAGTTTGTGGTATTCGTCCTTCAGCAGCTTCTTCTCAGCTGTGTAGATTACTTTAGCAGCACACTCCGGTTTGGCTACTTCTTTCCATGCAGCAGCCAAGTTGACATCAGCTTAAGCTATCTCCGTCATGCCCTCCGACGACAATTAGCAATGCTCCGCAAGGTCCTTAGCAGTAATCAAAATGTCCTTGCGGTGGACATAAGACTTGATGCCTTCGTCCTGCACCTCAGCATTTGCATAGAACTGCGCCACCTCTTCAAGATAGGTGTGCGAGTACTCCATGGTTAGAAAAGGCCTGAGACCGGACTTTTCCAGCATATCAACTATCTTCTTCACTAGGGTTTCATCGAAACCCTGCTTTATCATTCCTTCGAAATCCACAGTCGATCCATAGTGGATTTTCTTTGATAGCTTAGCAAAATCGAGTTTTGGTGCCATTTTTAGAGAGTTTTACCGAATAAAACTTGATAGATTTACTTGAGGACTGGTAGGGTTTGCAGAGAGATGAACTTGCTTTTCTCTTGCTTTGAAGATGAACAGTTTTTAGTGTGAGAGAGAAAACTGAAAGAAAATGAGTATATAAGGGTTATGAAAGGACGTGTTTTTGGTTTTTGAATTTTGATCGAGATTAATGGCTCAGATTTAGCACACCGAATCGCATTTAATTCCTCGCATTTAATGCGGCAGCATTTATATCCAATCATATGCTTATTGTGCAGCTTTTGACTGTACCCGTCATTATTACGCTGACGTCATCCTTAGAAACATTCCCGCTCAGTAAAAACTGACTGCGTTTTTTTCACTTAACTCATAAATGACTCAGCTTATGTCAAAGGTGACTTAAATCAGCTTCTCTCCTTTCATTAAGCGACTCAGCTGTCAGCTAACTCAATACATCTGACTTTCCGATATGGCTGTTTCACTTGGCTGATGTGAAAATCTTGTTCATTTCTCGCTTTCTATCTTCCATCTCTTCTGATTGAGTCTTCTGAGTATGAACTCAGCTCAATTAACCCTAACTCATGCTTAATCTCTTCAAATCTTGATTCACATAAAGGTTTGGTGAAAATGTCATCTAACTGTTTATCAGTTGAGATGTATTCCAAAACGATATCTTTCTTTTCAACATGATCTCTTATGAAATGATATCTGACATCAATGTGCTTTGTTCTTGAATGCAACACAGGATTCTGAGTAATTGCAATAGCACTTGTGTTGTCACACATAATTGGAATTTGTTTTTCTTCAATTTCATAATCTCTCAGTTGTTGTCTTATCCATAACACTTGGGCACAACAGCTGTCTGCAGCTATATACTCTGCTTCAGCTGTAGATGTGGCTATTGAGTTTTACTTCTTGCTAAACCATTAGACTAACCTGTTTCCAAGCATTTGACATGTACCCGAAGTACTCTTTCTGTCAACTTTAAATCCAGCATAGTCATAATCTGAATAACCAATTAGCTTGAATCCACCTTTCTTTGGATACCATAAGCCAACTTCTTGGCATCCCTTCAAATATCTTAGGATTCTCTTAGCTGCAGTCATATGGCTTTCTTTAGGTGCAGATTGGAATCTTGCACATATACCTACTGCAAAGGTGATGTCTAGCTTGCTTGCTGTTAAGTAGAGTATTGAACCAATAAGTGCTCTGTATCTTGTTTGATCTACATGTTTGCCATATGCATCCATGTCCATCTTGACTGATGTATTCATTGGTATTTTTACAAAAGACTTCTCTTCCATACCAAACTTCTTCATTAAATCTCTGGTGTATTTTGTTTGACTTATGAAGGTTCCATCCTTCAGCTGCTTAACTTGAATTCCTAGGAAGAAGGTTAGCTCTCCCATCATGCTCATTTCAAATTTACCTTGCATGAGGTTTGAGAACTTATCACACAACTCTTTGTTTTTGGATCCAAAAATGATATCATCCACATATATCTAAACAAGCAGTATACTCTCTTCATCTTGAATTCTGAAGAGTGTTCTGTCCATTTTGCCTTTGGTAAATCCATTACCAGTTAGAAATTGAGACAATGTATCATACCATGCTCTTGGTGCTTGCTTCAGTCCATATAGAGCTTTCTTGAGTTTGTACACCTTATCTCCAATGGTCTTCTGCTCAAATCTTGGAGGTTGCTCAACATAGACTTCTTCTTCCAACAGTCCATTTAAAAATGCACTTTTCACATCCATTTGATATACAATAAAGTTCTTGTGTGCAACATAGGCAAGAAACATCCTTATTGCTTCTAATCTTGCAACAGGAGCAAATGTTTCATCAAAATCTATTCCATCTTTTTGGCAAGACCCTTTGGCTGCCAACCTTGCTTTGTTCCTTACCAAAAAACCTTCCTCATTCATCCTGTTTCTGAAAACCCATTTTGTGCCAATAACATTCTGATGGGTTGGTCTTTGCACCAATTCCCATACCTTGTTCCTTTCAAACTGATTCAGCTCTTCTTGCATGGCTTGAATCCAATGTGTGTCATCCAATGCTTGGGACACATCTTTTGGCTCTATTTGGGAAATAAAACCAGTGAACATTACTTCTTGCTGAGCTCTGGATCTGGTTCTTGCACCATCTCTCACATCTCCAATGACTAGTTCTGGTGGATGGTCTCTCAGCCATCTCACATCAAAGTTGAAGTAAGTTAGCTGGTTCACCGTCTTGCAATCGTGTTGACTTGAGCAGCTCTCTCATCATCATTCACCGCAGATTTTCCAAATTGTCTTTGAGATTCAGCTATCTCATCTTCATCTTGGTTGATTACTCTTGCTTCAGCTTCAACATAAGGACTCTTCTACATAGTTGGCTAATTCAGCTTATCAGCTAACTCTTCAATGTCTTCTCCATTCACATTAGGTTCATCAAAAACTAGATGAATAGACTCTTCTGTGACCATAGTCCTCTTGTTCAATACTCTATAGGCTTTGCTCTAAGCTGAGAATCCCAAAAAGATACCTTCATCAGCTTTAGCATCAAAAGCCTTTAGATTATCCTTGCCACTGTTATGAATGAAGCATTTACATCCAAATATTTTGAAGTATCCAATATTTGGCTTTCTCCCTGTCCAGATTTCATAGGGAGTCTTTGTCAGCTGTCTATTAATCATGCATCAATTTTGAGTATAGCATGCAGTGTTGATGGCTTCAGCCCAAAATCTCTTAGGCAGCCCAACTTCAGCTAACATGGTCCTTGCAGCTTCCTTGAGAGTTATGTTCCTTCTTTCAGCTACTCCATTCTGCTGTGGAGTTCTTGTTGCAGATAACTCATGAGCAATACCATTTTCAACACAGTACTGAGTTATTATCCCATTGACAAACTCAGTCACTCTATCAGACCTTATCTTTATAATGGTTTGGCTCTTTTCATTTTGAACTCTTTTCATCAGCTGAGGTAGTTTCTGCCGGGTTTCTTTCTCTTTGCACATGAAGATTGTCCAATGTGTATCTTGAATAATCATCCACCACCACTAAATTGTATTTCTTTCCACTTATGCTGGCTGGTTCAACAGGACCAAATAAATCTATATGCAACAGATGTAATATCCTTGTTGAAGAAGGACTAGGCTTCTCTTTGAATGAAGATTGATCTGCTTTCCCATCTGGCATGCATCACAAACACTTTCCTTCTTGTACACTGAGTATGGCAATCCTTCCACAAGATGACTCCTTGCAAGCTTGTTGATTGTCTTGAAGTTCAGATGACTCGGCTTTTTGTGCCACACCCAACTTGATTTGGTCATGCTCTTTGCTACCGACAAGTGCTTGGTGTGGCAAAGAGACCGATCTACCACATACATATTCTTCTGTCTGGATCCTTGCAACACTATTTCATTTGATTCGGTATCTTTAATTTGCCATACTCCCATATTGAATCCAACATTATAGCCTTTGTCACAGAGTTGGCTGATGCTTAACAGGTTGAAGTTGAGGCCTTGAACATATGCAACATCTGTGATTTCTAATCCATTTTTCTTGATGGATCCAGTGCCTCTTGTTTCCCCTGGAGCTTCATTTCCTCCAAATATAACTTTTGCGCCTCTAATCTCCTTGAATTTTGATAGATTTTTCTTGTTTCCTGTCATGTATCTGGAACAACCACTATCCATGTACCAGGTTCATTGGCACTCAGCTGTTCCTTGAACCTGCAATCAAGGAAATTAGTTTTTAGGTACACATGCTTGTCTGGGTCCTGAGGGGTTAGTGCTATAAGATGATCCAACCAACCTATAGCCAAATGACTTGACTCTAAGTGGTTCCCATCTATCTGTGCCATAATCATAACTCACTTTGGCAAATTGCTTGGGCGCTTTAGGTACATACAACTGTCTGTTTTGTTTGTATGCCTGTGTGTGTGTTTTAGAAATTGCCTTCTTTGGATAGTTGTGATACCTTTGAGTGTAGTGCCTGGGTGCATATGTGTGCTGATAATAGCTCTTTTGCCTTTGGAATGACCTTTGCTGAGATCTAGGTCTTTGCCATTTAGGCTTGTATTCCATAGGTCTTTGCTGATATTTTTTATTATTCCAATCAGCTTGGCTTGGATAATTTCTACCATTCCCATCATATGTGTTTCTTTGATAAAACCTCTGGGGTTTTTGGTAGCTTTGTTTATTCTTCACAGAGTAATTCCTATTTGGAGTTTGCTAAGGAACTCTGTTTTTTCTTCTCAAACTGTCCTCTCAAAGATACTCAATCGGTCGTTTTCCTTTTCCTTTATATCCAAGGCCGCTTGTTTGTGATTGTGCTTTGGAGTGAATGTGGGTGAAACATTTGGTGTTTTGGATTTTTGAGATGCTTCATTACTTGAAGATCCTTTTTCCAAAATCACTCTGGGAGTTTGACTGTGCACAAAAGAATTGAATCCTATGCTTGTCTTATCTCCACACTCTTTTTGACTCATGATAAAGTCATCCAATGATTTAGATGCCTTTGTAAATGAGGCAATCACATTTTTAAGATCATTTTCTCTCTTTTCAATAGCAGCTATCTCTGCTATTAGTTTAGCATTTTCGGCCTTCAGCTCTTTGTTCTCACCAGCTATGTGAGTTTTGGCTTTTGAGCTGGCTGTTTTCTTCATTTAGTAGTATGTGTGAGGATTTAATGTGCTCAATGTCTTTCATCATTTTGCCTAATGAATCATAAAGATCAGTGGGAGATGAAGTGTGTGTATTACAATCACTATCACTAGAATCTGAATGAGATGAGTTAGAGTGTACCTCATCTTCTTGATCTGGTTGATCTAGTTCTTTGGCCATTGACAAATCAAGGCTTCTTCTTCAGAATCACTTGAGTAGTCAGCTTCACTACTCTCTGAATCAGCTGCTTCCATCGACTTGGCTGTCTCAGCTGTCTTAGCAGCTAGCATAGCCTTTTTCTTTTCCTTTCTTCTTTCTTTGAAGACTCTTCTTTCTTCTTCATTTCTGTATTTATTGACTACTGGATATGGACAGTCAATAGCAAAGTGTCCTGGTTGTCTGCAGTTTCAACACAGGTTCTCAGCTCTTTGGTCATTTCTTTCAGTCCTTGAATTATCAGCTCTCTGATATTCAACCTTTTGATGTTCAGCTCTCTTGGGTGGCCTATCTTCCCTTGACTTGGAGGGAGTTGAATGTCTCCTGGAGGTTTCACCCTTGTTTTTCTTGTAGTTCTTATTAAAGAACTTGTTGAATCTTTTAACCATCAAGGCTATTTCCTTCGGGTCTATAACTTCCTTGACTTCAGCTTTCTTTCCATCCTTGACTATAAGTGCAGCTGTTTTGGGTACAATTGTCTCCTCTTGATCTTTTCTTCTCAGCTCAAATTCATAAGCTTTGAGGTTTGAGAATAGCTCATGATTGGATGTTTTTGATAAGTCCATCGAATGTCTTAGAGCCATGACCTTCATTTCCCATTCAGCTGGGAGACTTCTCAGAATCTTCAAACACATTTCCTTTTGTGTATATTCTTTCCCAAGTGCTGATAACTCGTTTGTTATTTCAGTGAATCTAGCATCCAGTTGATCTAATGTTTCACCTGTAAGCATTTTAAAATTTTCAAATTTCTGTACAGCAACAAACAATTTGTTTTCTTTAATTTCCTTAGATCCTTCACAAATTAAAGTTAATTTATCCCAGATTTGTTTTGCAGTTTTGCAAGATTTGACTTTCTTGAACATTCCTTTGTCTAAGGTTTTGTAGAGTATGTCCTTGGCTACATTGTCCAAGTTGTATATTTTTCTGTCCTCGTTTGTCCACTCAGTCCTCGGTTTCTCAACCATGGCTGGTCTTGCCTTAGCTACATCTTCTTCTCCTTCACCAGTAGTCGCTCTCCGTCTGGCCGTGTTCGATTTCGATGATTTGCAGTGGCCCATCCTCTATCACTATCCACATTTCATCATGTAAAGCAAATAGATGAGCCTGCATACGAATTTTACAGTCATCAAATTCCTCAATAGTGAACATGGGAATGCGTGTCAGATTTTCTTCCATGATAATAACTTTTCTGAGTAAAAATTAACTTTTGAAAGAGCAAGTGTTAAAAGTTTCTTTGAAAGATTGGAGATCTAGTTCAGTAACCAGTGCGGAAGGCTTAATGAACCAACCACTCTTATACCACTTGTAGGTCCCAAGGGATGTGAGTAAGGTTTAGAATGGGGGGTTGAATAAACCTTACCACTTTTTGATTTTAGTCCCCTTTTTTTTAAAAAGGTATTACATAGAGCTATGTCCTTGAGGGACAATCTAAGTTAGTTAATCAGCAGAGTTAGCCACTCAACAGACTCGATAGAGCTATTGATAGAATAACTCAGCTGTTTAGTCTAAACTTTAAGTTGGATGTGATGAGTTTTTCAGCGGAAGACTTAACACCCTTGAATTTGATTTAGCTTTGTTATAACACTTGATTTTAGCACTTAGTTATTTATCAGTTGAATAGCAAATTATCAGCAGATATGAAATGAGTATGCAGAAATATAAATATGTTGAAATGTAAATGCCACAAGTAATTTTTATAGAGGTTCGAATATGGGGTAATTCTTCTAACCCTCTCTTCTCCAACTCCTGGAGGAATCCACTAAGTAATGATCGATTAACAAAGTGGTTATCAGTCTAGAGACAAGTCTTGATCACGTAGCCGACTTGCTCCTTGGACTCGATCTGAGATGCCTTGGTCACACAATCCGCTCATCTTCTTCCGACTCATCTTCTTCTCAAGCTCTTGGATTTGATCACGAAGCCCTCCAATAACTTGAGATTGGTTCGACCTTTCCTACAATCCTCCTTGGAAATTAGACTCATTTTCTCATTTTCTCATAGCTTTGTGTTGAATCGATTTCTTTCGAAATTGTGGCTTGAGGATTTTGCTTGAATATCTTGAGAATATTTTGCAGGTTACAGATTTAATAATGCTTGTTCGTTCGTGGTTCAGGTAATCAAGGTAACCTTTTCTCAATGAAATTCTTTAGCCTTTTATAGTGAACTTTTAAAAATCTGCCCGTTGAAGAGATGGGTTGATTTTCAAAAGTCACTTGTGTTCGTTGGCTTGTCTTTTCTTGGTCTTCAGTCTTGAGATGTAGACCTTTCCTCGTATTAAATGAATGTCCAGCTTTTCAGGTTCTGACACGGTGCAATGCTTCCCATTGGTTTATTCCTTTTGGACGCTTCTGGAACTGAGCACTTTAAGACATGGCATCATGGAAGTATTACTTATTTAAGTAATGTTCTTGTGCAACGGATTCTTTTCAGTTAACTCCTCTTTGCAGCTGCCTTTTCCCCAGGTGACTTGAGTCTGCTTCAATCATTGAAAGACTCATCTGTCACTTCAACTTGTGACGTGGCTTCTTTGAGTTGACTTAACTGACTCTTCACATAGTTGTCCCTCAGTTGTTACATCTTCAGTCGAGTCCTTGGTCCTCTTTCTTGGCCATACTCAGTTGTTCCACAGCGGAGTCTTCAATTCACTCCTTCAGTTAACTTTAGTTTATTTTGGTAAAATGGGTGTTGACCCATTTTTTACAAAATATTTAAGTGGTTTCCATTAGTGTTGACCGATTTTTTACCAAATATTTAAGTGGTTTCGATTTTTTACCCAAGTTTGTAAAGGGATGAAGACCTACATGCTTATGGGTTTGGTTCAAAGCACACATGGGCGCGCGCGCGCCGCTGGTGCCCACTGGCCGGCTCGGCTCGGCCTAGGTTCGGTTTGTGAGTCGAGAGCCGCGGGCTTGGGCTCCAGGCCCTTATTCTTTTTGGACCAAAAACCTTTAAAATTAATTAATTAATTAAAAAATTTCCAACTAAAGTGTTCGCAAACAAGCACGGGCACACGCATAGGCCGTGTGCTAGGTCGTGCGTCAAGTCGAAACTTTGCACTTCATTCGCAACCAAGTGCAGGCACATGCACGGGCCGTGCGCTAGGTCGTGCGTCGATGCGAACCTTAGACAGATGCACCTGTTCAAGCAACCAGTGCATCTCTTGGCTATAAACATGTCTTTTCGAGCCAAAAGACATGATCTTTCCATATGGGCACCTTGTTGCCTATATAATCAGATCTCTGCAGATGAAAAATGACAAGAAATTACAAGCTTAAAATCGAGTCATTTGCATCTGCATATTAATTTCCTTCCTGTTCAAAGTTTGAAAGCCTTAAACACTTTATGTTCGCTGGTAGTTCGGTTTTTGCAAATGCTACTAAATCGAACTCGTTCAAGTTGTCGTATCTTAGGGACGAACGCTGGAACTATAAGCACTTAATATACGGGGCATTTTTGTCTTGCGGAGACTGTATCTAATACAGGCCTCGACTAAGCCAAATATATCCAAACACTTAGCCATTTTATGAAACAATAAACCTTTCCAATTTCTTACCCAACAATCGCAAGACGAAAATTATGTTTTCTGTTTCAAGACGATGGCTTCAGTTTTGTTCACTCCGAAGGCTGCTGCTCGTGCTCACGGTGAGAAACCGGTGAAGTTCTCATGTGTTGACTTCAAACATTGGCAACAAAAGATGTTGTTCTACCTGACAACGTTTGGTGTGTCCCGTTTCTTAAAGGAGGACCTTCCTACCATTGGAGATGAAGAATCCGACAACAACGGAGAATTGCTGTGGATGCTTGGCATAACAGCCATTTTCTGTCGAAATTATATTTTGAACGGGCTAGAAGACACCCTCTACAATGTCTATAGTTTCTTCAAAACGTCCAAAGGGTTGTGGGACTCTTTGTAGAAAACTATAAAATAGAAGATGCCGACACAAAGAAATTTGTTGTCGATAAATTTCTGGAGTATAAAATGGTTGACACCAAGACGGTGATCAGCCAAGTGCAAGAAATTCAAATCATACTTCAAGACTTAAAGTCTGAAGGGATGATTTTGAGTGAGTCATTCCAAGTGGCTGCGATTATTGAAAAATTGCCGCCATCATGGAAAGATTTTAAGAAATACCTCAAGCGCAAGCGGAAGGAAATGGGGCTTGAGGATTTGATAGTTCGACTTCGGATTGAGGAGGACAATCGTGATTCAATTGGAAATCGACAATTGTGGGGGTGTGACCACACTTTATGGAACACCAGTGGAGTTTCTGTTGCATTTTTTAAATGCAACAGAAGGTGTTGCCAAAGGTGTTGTGGGACCAAAACCACAACTGCATAAGGTGTTGCCCAAAGTGTTGTAACACTAGAGGTAGACACACTAAAAGATTAAATCCGAAGTTTTACTAAATATGTGATAACATCAAAGATTACACACCTTTGAAAACTGTTACAACGATATTCTAACTAGATTATTGGGACAATGTTCTGACATAACAAAAGGAAAGTGGACGAGAGCCATAGAAGTTCTGGATAATCTTGTGTTGAACAAGGATATCATAAATTGTAAGGGAGCTTTACTTTTTAGCAAACGACATAAAGGATAATACCTTGAAGTGTGGGGGGTACTTTGCTAAAGTAGAAGCATCCAAGAAAATAAATTCAGCATTCTTGATATAAATGGTGGTACGATCTTTAAATCACGGAATGTTGTATTTATAAAATGTGTATTTTCTTGCAAAGAAAAGAGGTAAGTCTAGACATTTTTGTCAAAGACACTATACCAATAAACAATTGATTTCGAATGGGGTTATTCCAGTTGATTACGTGAAGTCAAAGGAAAACCATGCGGATCTGCTTACAAAAGGCATAAATTGAGATCAATTGTATAAATTGTTAAGGGGAATGGGTTTAAAAATCCACAAACTAAAGAATGTTCATAGCGGTAACCCAACCTTGTGAATTGAAGATCCCAAGACCTTGGTTCAATGGGATAACTGAATTATGAATGTTCAGCTGAACACTTGGAAAATGTGTTAGCTCATTCCCCAAACTTCCAAGTGAATGAAAACCTGTTGAATGTGGTGAGGTTAAGTTTAAGACTTTTAATGATTCCTATACCGAAAGGTGGAGCATGACAGGATATTCTTCAATAGGAGATCACCTATATAATTGAGAAGTAATGGCCGCATCAAAGAAACACTTATGAATCTAAGATATGGTCTAGGGCCTAAATGGACACAACGTGAGAACAACAAGTGTTAAAACTGTTATTGGGTAAGTATTGTTTTCTTGATTTACATAAACGGCTTGAGTAGTTCAAGACACCGCGTCACTAATCAGCTAGTAAATCCGATAGTATTTTTCTGAAGAAGGTTCAAAGCTACAAGTTACCTATCCAGATGCAATAACAGTTCGCCGAGACTTTCAAGCGAATATGCATACACGCATGCATTAATTTCATTCATGTGGGGGATGTTTGAATTTGTTTTGGTAAAATGGGTGTTGACCCATTTTTTACCAAATATTTAAGTGGTTTCCATTAGTAAAAAATAGAATTAAATTATTTGTAAAAATTTTACTAAGAGAGTAAATGAGGATAGCATTTGGAATTTCTCAAAACTAATTCCGGGTGAATGAGAAATTAATGCTAGAAGTTAGTCACTTAAAACTAGAAAATGGTATAGAAAATGAAAAATGTGGGGAAGGAGAAATGTTCTATCCCACATAGGAGAACAAGGCAAAGTTTGCTCACTTTATAAATCCCAAGTTGGACTTATGGGTTTGGGCCATTGGGGGCACCCAAGTTTTTAAAGGGATGAAAACCTACATGCTTGTGGGTTTGGTTCAAAGCACACATGGGCGCGCGCGCACCGCCGGTTCCCACTGGTCGGCTCGGCTCGGCCCAGCTCGGCCTGGGTCTGGGTCGTGGGTCGAGGGCCGTGGGCTTGGGCTTCAAGTCCCTTATTCTTTTTGGACAAAAAACCTTTAAAATTAATTAATTAATTAAAAAACTTCCAACTGAAGTGTTCGCAAACAAGCACGGGCACACGCATAGGCCGTGCGCCAGGTCGTGCGTCAAGTCGAAACTTTGCACTTCGTTCACCAAATGTATAATAAATCACATAATACAAAATCGTATTCTAATCAATTCTCGATCGAAATTACAAGAAAACTAGCAATGGCCTTGGAGGTAATTTGTTCGATTCAATTTCAAGCTCCGTCTTTTTCGTGTTAATTATGATTAGAATACGATTTTGTATTATGTGATTTATTATACATTTGGTGAAACAATCATGTGTTGACTTCAAACATTGGCAACAAAAGATGTTGTTTTACCTGACAACATTTGGTGTGTCCCGTTTCATGATATTCATTAAGAAATGCATCACACCAGTTGGCACTATGTTTCTGATTCTTATAGTCCCCTTAATGGTTAAGATTGAGTCTTGATTTCTATCCATCACATGTATGTTCTCAGAGCAAACAACTCAAATTCTTTTTTGCTCATGCTTCTTTTAATCCAAAAACATAGATCAACAGTCTTAGTGTGTGCTTCTCATTTCATAAATTGATAAATTTTATGATGTTGAGCAAGTTTATGATGCAGGTGCAATCATAACAATAACAAAGAATGCACATAAAGCAATTTTAAATACGCGAAGAACGTAAAGAAGCTTCAAAAATATAAGTCTAAAAATTTATAATAATATCCAACCACATAAAAATAATAATAAAACGACTATTTATAACTCTAAACTCCTAACTTAACTAAGACACAATAAAAGATAAACTAAAATAACAAATTCTTAAATACACAAAGCACTATCTAAAATATAACATATTCTAAAATCCTAAAAGTTAATAAACTTGATATCATAGCTCTATCATTCTCACCTTCGTTGAAACGATTCGCCCTCGAATCGAAATTAATCGCATCCACGAAACCCTAAAATCATTATCGTCGAATCATGGCAGGGCGCGAGGAGAATATATAGGTTTTTCATCGACATCAAGATCAAGGTTCCATTAAATTGGTTATTAGTTCCGAAATCTATATTTTTCTTATCTTCTGACCCCTTATTTACTTGTAATAACTTTCCATACAGTTTAACCATACTTTGTACGTCAATTGCATAGCTAATATGTAAGATTATATATTGATATTTTTTTCCAATGTGGTCAATATTATTTCCATATTTGATTGGCACAAATCTTGACAAATTATACCAATAATTATGGAAGATTCTTTCCAATTTGATACGATCTCTTGATAGACGAGATCATCTATGAATTGGTATTCGAGGTCCCTAAACCTATTCATATTCAGAAAATGAATTCCATTATCGTACGAGAGCAAAGGCTTAGAAGAATTCTCCAATCACGAAGAAATCAATTCTCGATCAGCGTCGAAGAACTAGCAATGGCTGGAGCTAATTCGATTCAATTTCGCTTCCGTCTTTTCGTGTTAATTATGATTAGAATACGATTTTGTATTATGTGATTTATTATACATTTGGTATTAGAGCTATTAGTGTCATAACCCGAAACTTTTGTATTTTAATTATCAGGATTAAATCAATTAGAAGAATAATTACATGCATTTCGGTATCTTATATTCATATTAGAGTGCATTTGAATTCCCGAGATTTAGGTTTTAGCGTGAGCACGTTGTATATAAGTATATTTAATATTGATAGGATACACATGGTAAACTAGAGGTGAGGGGTGACATCGATGTGAGCATATTTTGGACATATACATATATATACATATATATATGTATATATATTTTTGGAAACTATTATATGTATATAATATATATTTATATATCACAAAGCTAAATGCAATTTCGTATTAGTATATAAAGTAGAACTAATTAAATTATATATATATATATGCTAAACAAAAATGATCAGACACATAACCTATATATATTCATATATATATATACATGATAACTAAGGGATAACTACACACCAACATACCCACTTATTATAAAATATATATAGTTATGACCGTCTTTATTCCTTAGTGTATAAGTAATAGAATTAAACTTTTACACCGCCCCCAAAAAAATAAAAGATTTACATTGATATAATTTTACAAAAGGCTCAAACACATATATGCACACTAGAAAGCTCATTGACAGAAGACTTCAAATTCAAAATCTCAGGTAACTATTCCTTTAAAAAAATAGTATAGATAATCCATATATATGCAAATCAACTTCCATGTTGAACATGAAATTAGAAATATATAATCAGATGGTTGCAAATACGTATTGGTAGGTTAGTGATCTCAAAATTTTATATTTTGTTTATTAAATCAACTCATTCAGTTCATGCAGGAATTACGGAAGAAAAAAAAAAGAAATAAAAGCTCCAGACCTTTATTTCATTAAATTGATTGTTCCTTTCACATTTATTATGATAATTATAATTATTAATAATAATAAAACAGAATTAAATAGAAATACATGAAATAATTATTTTTAAGGGGATCTATGTATTATGCTATTCTAGTTTTGTTACTAAATTGAAAATCTAAAAGATTTGTCTATTTGATGTTTACTAATTAAAGTTAATCTTACAGAGTGGATTATTGTTACTAAATGATAGGAGGCATAAGATGTGTCTTGTGATAAAGAATAATTGGGTACGATTCAATTTCTTTAGGAATTAGTAGAATGGAAAAAAATTAGATTCTTAATTTATTAAACTGATATTTATCCCTTTTCTAAATGCATATTAGGTTTGTAACAAATACATATCCATATAAATATACGAATTACAACACAAAAATGAAATTAAATGAGATGTGCTTATAATTGGATTAATCATATTAAATAGGATTTTGTAACATGAACAGGTCACATCATACACATTATATTATTAATTTTAAATATGTGATTTTGTATTTGGTTATGTATTCTATATGTCATTAGGTCAAACTCCCGATACGTGAACAAATAAGGCCAAGTGGGCGTCACCGAGATAAGTGGACCACTTGTGAGTATAATTTTTTGGCTTGTTATTTGACTTGTGTGATTATATAATTGATGTGTTCGAATGAACTGTTTACTTGTTTGGCTATGGCAATTAGAAGCTTATTGTGATCTAACGTGAATTGTATGATTCTCTATGGTGATATTGTGATGAAATCGAGAGATATGATCTCTATTTGATGAGATTGATATGGAAGTGAGATATGTGATCTCCACTGATGTTATAGATATGAAAATGAGACATGTGATCTCTACTGATATTAATGATACGGAAATGAAATATGTGATTACAGAAAGTGCATTCATCAGAGATTAATGGATTCTGTTATGGCTGCTAATGACCTTGAATCATGTGTTACAGAATTACAATCATACAGAGTTTCTGGATTACAGAGTACCGTACGGTCACCCTGAGTTTACTGAACTCTATGTGAATTAAGAATTACAAAGTGCCATGGACATTTTCGTGATCACGGTTTATTCTTGGTATTAGCTGGCCCATAATAGTAAAAGAATATGACCAAGCACGTGCATTTATGTGGTTATGATTATTATGAACAAATCAAAGAGTGTGAAATGGTTGCGATGATATGCTTGTGTGATGTTAAATAACTTGTTATTGTATTATATTTGTTGAGCTTGCAACTCACCAAATGTAATGTTGCCAGTTTTTAGTTGTTGTAGATAAAAGTTGATCCGTGGGGTGTGACGGAAGTTTGAAGCATGGATCAAAGGTCGGCCGGCTGGATTCCCATCCTTCTCCCTCAGCTCATCATTTACATTCCATATAGGGAGTTTTATTTGATCTATATATAAAAGGGCACGGTCGTTAAGGTCTTGTAATATGGATAAATGCACGTGTGTAAAGAAGCGTTGTTAAATTTTTTGAGTAAATGCTTCCGCTAGGGTTACAGTTGATGACTATCCTGTTAATATCATGTGTAATGCAATTGTGCTTCCTATGAACTATAGTTTTATGCTATATGAATAAGTGTTATACGAGTAAGGGTGTTACAATTAACCTCTGTCTTGCTGAGTTTTTTTCATTTTCGGTTGATGAAGAAAAATGAAAATTTTCATGAAATTATTGTGGCATAATTCTTCTCTTTTTTGCTTGACTGTACAATTACAATTTGGATTTAATTGGTTCCTCTCGCTATTGGATCGATTGGTATTCTAGTTCATGAATAATTTGCTAAAATTTCTGATTTGAAATGTGACATTCCCGAATTAACTGGTGACAATAACAAGGTGTGGAAGGAGAGAATTATCCTTCATTTGGGATGGATGGACATTGACTATGCCATAAGGAAAGACGAACCACCTGCTATTACTGAGACTAGTAGTCCTGATGCAGTTGATCTTTATGAAAAGTGGGAGCGGTGTAATAGTCTCTCTGTTATGTAGTAAAGACCAGGATTTCTCCTAGTATTCATGGTTCTGTCGAGCATCATGAAAAGGTCAAGCCACTTTTGAAAGTCATTGATGAGCAATTTGTCACCTCTTACAAAGCTCTTGCAAGGACCTTGATTATGATGTTTTCATCCTTAAGGCTCACTACTGTGCAAGGGGTGCGCGAGCACATTATGAAAATGAGGGATATTGCGGCCCAACTTAAGACGCTTGAGGTTACCATACCTTGTAGTTTCCTTGTGCACTATATATTGAACACTCTTCAACAACAATACGGCCCTTTCAAAATATCCTTTAACACTCATAAAAATAAATGGTCAATCAATGAACTCATGACCGTGTGTGTTCAGAAAGAAGAGAGGCTTGTTATGGAATTAAGAGAAGTTGCAATGGTCGCAGCCGAAGGAAAATTTCAAGAGAAAGCCAAAGAAAAATAGAAAGGCAAAATGCCTATCAAAGGGGGAATCAAGAACAAATCAAACGTCACTTTTGCATAGTCTACTTTTTCTTGTTGTCCGTCCACGACATGGACAACCGCTTCATCGAAGAACTTTGAATAAAACGTGTTGTTAACGTGCAATCTTTGGATAATATATATTTAGAAAACATATGACGTTGCAACCCCACAATATAAAATGCAACAAGCATAACACTCTATCAACTATGGTAGTGTTTTGCTTAATATGCATAAATCTAATATTACATAAGCACTATCAAACACATTCACAAGCAAGATTATCAATTAACACAAGTATTATAAATACCAGTCACGATTAAAAACTCAAAATGAATAACGTTTCATAAGCAATCTTAAATGCCTATACAAGCAACACTACTCACTTACACAAGCTTAATAAAGGATGGTCATATAAAATATATCGACTTTGCAGAAAATCAATATTACACAAGCAACATGCGAAAACTTTGCAAGCAATACTAACAAAGTACATAAGCATATAAAAAAAGAGTGACAACATAAATGTTAATGAACACAATAAACATAAACCACCCTAGGGTTCCAAAAACAAACAAATATTGTCGTTGTTAAAAAATCAAAATGATGATGACTACACATGCAAATCTTAATACCTTAGGAGCAAAAATACACAGTTACACAACCGTACGAACAAAAACCGACATAAAGAAGTAATATTGCAGTGAAGTCAAGATATTAACATTTCCCAAGCAACATGCATAAACTAAACAAGCAACCTTAACAAGTCACATAAGCACATGAAAAAAAAGATAAAAAAAAATAAGCAAAACTACCACAATCAACTCAACTACAATCGTTTTGAACAAAATTCTCCAATGTGTAATATGAAGTGAAAAGCACACAAAAATAACCAAAAATATTGCCCAAAATAAAACAAAAAGTGATACAGTTCGAATAACCAAACAAAAAAAACCAAACTAGGTCTTAATCATAGCATTAAATCAAGCTAATTAATAACTAAAAATTTCAACCTTAAAAACACAAACTCACGAGATCGAGACATACCTTTAAAAGTCTGCAAAAATCTTTAAGTATCCTTGACGAACTGAGAAAATCTGAAAAAAGAGGGATTTTTCTTAAAAAGAACGTTAAAGTGAATGAGAAAGGTTAGGGTTGATTGAAAACTGAATGTACACATTGGATGAGTGGAAAATGAAAGAGAACGTGATTAAAATCTAATCAAATCTCAATAACTGCTTTTAGAATGTAAAATAACACCAATACCCTTTTTAATTGCTGAACCCAAAATAAAAAAAATTAAAAAACCCCTAAAAATATGGACCATTCAGAAACTTTAATATACGATTAGAATTTGCCCTTGTGGACTGACCCCAAATAGGAGGACTCATATAACATCCATATCATATATATATATATATATATATATATATACACACACACATATATATGAAAATATTTTATATGCGTGGAAATATAAACGGGTTCCGGTAGAGAGTACCCTAGGGGGTAAAATTATACCCTACCCATATACTAATGAGTATTAATTTTATAGCCCATCCCCAACCCATATAAAGCTACCTATACTTGTACTATTAGGGTACGGGAGGGTCAGAGATTGACTACGAAACAAGGTTGTATTCCTCAAGGTCGCGCTACTGCAAGTGTACATCGTAGTTTATCGAATAACGACAAGCAAGGTTGTATTCCTCAGGGATTGACTACGAAACACTTAGACTATAATAACTTTGTATTCCAATTTTATTAAAGGGACCTAAAATCAAGAAATTGCTATCTAAGCTAAACAAATAAATATAAATGATGTAAATTTTATAAAAACCCGAACTCCACAACCTTAGGCACATAATCTCAACATGCTTCTTCAATATTAAATCCAATCAATATTCATCAAAACCAATTCATGTTTCTATGGGTTCAATTCCTAAACTAGTTTATCCCCCCTCCCGGGTGGCACATAAAGAGTGGATTAATAATAATTGAGGTCTCACGATACATCACAACTATTATTAACTCCTAATAGATCTTTGAATTAAAATACTCCCCACAAACATATGTAGTCTCCCGATACATTACAATATTTATGTCTGAACCCGATTTTTGTCTTATTAGAACTCACCTCCCGGATTACGTACTAACAAGTATGATATGCAAATTATTGATCAGATAATCAACAAGAAAATAAGCACTCGAATTCATATAGAACACATAAATCAATTAAGAAAACAATCAAATCAAATTCATAAGAGTAATATGAAATCAAATAATTTGACATCGTTTAAGCACAAATAAGAGAACTAAACTAAGAAAGAAAACCCTTCTTATCAGGATGGATCTTTCTTCCAAGCTTTTGAAACTCTTGCGCTTTCGTAGATGTGAAAGGCCTTGTGGTGTTCTTCTAACCAAGCCCTCCTCTCTCAGAAGACCTTTGATTAGTGTAATCCTATGTATTGTATGTTGTATGAATGGTGTGATATCATATAATCTCGTACAACCCTTGGTCTCTTTATATAGGTACTGTGAGAGATCACTGGTAGAGTTTTGACCAGAAAAAGGAAAACAAAATCTATCAAAAACAAGTCGCACGGTCCGTTTTTCCCACACGGTCGACCGTAACATGTCTCTGTCTCTATTTTTCGCCCGACACTTCACATGGTCATGTAATCTTCACACGGTTTCTCACACGGTCGTGTGGCCTCATACGGCCGACCGTGTGACTTGCTCTTGTCCTTTTTCTTCGTCTCTTTGATCTTCTTTCCGCACTCTTTGATCTTATCCAAGCCTTCCAACTGATGTCTTTCTATTTAAGCTCCGTTTCCTTTAAAAGTTACAAGAATACGCAATATCATGCCCTTCTAAGGTAACCAAGTAAAATACACTAAATATGCATGCAAATGCATCAATTATATATTAAAATAATCCCTTAAATGCACGTATATTTTACACGTATTAATTCCTCAAACTTAAACCATTGCTCGTCCTCGAGCAAAATAAGAAAAATAATATCAAGGGGTACAAAAAACACACAAGAACACTATAAACATTCAATCTCATTGTTTGCCAAAAATATTTGGATCTCTATACTGCAAGTGTACAGTGTGGTTTATATGATAATGGCAAGCAAGGTCGTATTCCTCAAGGATTGAATACGAAACACTTACGCTTTAATAACATTGTATTCCAATTTTATTGAAGGGATCAAAAAAAAATTATAATATCTAATCCAAAAAAAAAGAAATAATTTTGTAAAAACCCAAACTCCACAAGTCTTTTCAACAAATACGAAAGCAACCCTAGGCACATAATCTCAACATGCTTCTTCAATATTAAATCCAATCAATGTTTTAAAACCAATTCATGTGTTTCTATGGGTTCAATTTCTAAATTAGTCTATTCTCTCTCCCAGGCGGCGCATAAACCATAGATTATTAACAATTGTAGATCTCCCGATACGTTACAACTATTATTGACTCCCAAAAGATCTTTGAATTGAATGACTCCCCACAAATAGTTGTAGGTCTCCCGACTTGTAACACCCATTTATGTCTGAATTTGATTTCCTTCTTTGTTAGAACTCAACTCCTGAATTTTGTACTAACAAATATGACATGCAAATAATTGATCAGATAATCAGAAAGTACTAAAAATATGACATGCAAATAATTGATCAGATAATCACAAATTAAAAATAAGCACTCAAATTCATGAAAAAGAACACAAAAATTAATTAAGAAAACAATTAATCAAGATTTAATATGATTCCACAGTTTTTATTGTGAGCTAGGATCCGAAAGATTAGCCAGACATTGGTAATAAATTCATAGACAAACTTGAAATCAAGATTGTGACATTGTTTAAATACAGACAAGAGATCTAAACTAAGAAAGGAAGCCCTTTCTGGTTAGGATGAATCTTCCCTCCAAGCCTTCGAAACTCTTGTGCTTTCGTAGATGTGAAAGGCCTTGTAGTGCTCTTCGTAACCTAGCCCTCCTCTATCAGAACACCTTTGATTTATGTAATCATGTGTATTGTATTGTATTTTGTGGTGTAATATGATATATTTTCGTGCAGAGCCTTGGTCCTCTTTATATAGGTGCTTTGAGAGATCTCTTGTAGAGTTCTGACGGGAAAATGACTCAAAATCAGACGCAGACACATCACATGGGCCATGTCAGTATACATGGCCACCCCACACGGTCGTGTGGTCCCACACAGGCAGACCATGTAACACGTCTTTGCCTCTGTTTTCTCCCGAACACTTCACATGGTCATGTAACCTTCACACGGGCGCTCACCCAGTCGTGTCACCCCATATGGGCTGATCGTGTGACTTGCTTTCGTCCATTTTCTTCGTATTTTCAATCTTCTCTTTGCACTCGTCAATCGTGTCCGGGCCTTCCAACTGATATCTTCTATTTAAGCTCTGTTTCCGGTAAAAAGTTACGAGAACACGCAGTATCATGCCCTTCTAAGGAAACCAAGTAAAATACACTGAATATACGTGCAAAATGCATCAATTATGTAGTAAAATAAGCCCTTAAATGCATGTATATTGTACACGTATCAACATCCCCAAACTTAAACCAATGCTCGACCTCGAGCAAATTTTAGAAAAATACTCTCAAGAATACAAAGAACACACAAGAACACTACAAACATTAAATTTCATTCGACTCCACATCTAGGTAAACCATGCAATTCATTATCAAGAAGTCATCAATCACAAGTTCAGCATAATTAATACTCTTTTGGGTACCTGACATCGTGACTCACAAGTAATAGTTTAACACTCAACTCTCAAAGTGTATGGTAAGTGTTTGCGTTCAGAATCAATTCAGTGAATGTAGAACTACCATAAGCTTGCAAACCATCTAACATATCTACTACTTTAGTGTGCACAACTTAAGAATCAAAAAGGATTTTCATTTGGTTGTAATGTAGACTCTTTGGTAAGGATAGGGAAAATTTGGATTAAGTGACTTGACGTGAGCAAATAGAATTTAAGTACACAGACTTGCAACTCACCAAGCCAATTTAATCTACAAATCATTCTTTCAATGTATTTTATTTTTCAATTCAACTCCACCTTTTTTCTCTTTTTTTCATTCTTAGGCCTTTTTGCCTTTTTTCTTTTCTTTTTTCTTTAGCCTCAAGCTCTCAGTTTCTCAAAATTTTCAGAGCTATTTTTGTTTTCTTTATTTTGCTCGATTTTTCTCTATTTCTTTTAAGGAGTTTTTTCTTTCTTTTTTGAGCTACATTATTCTTTCATTTACCTAACAATTGCCCATCTCTATTTCTTTTGCCACCTTTCTCTCTTTTCACAATTTCACCACATCTCCCCAAACTATTCATCTTCTATAAGTTCAAGTAATTTTAGGGATACAAATAATCTTTCCATTTTCGAGATCAAAATGTGGCAACCAATAAAAAGTTAAGGCTGAAAGGGCTAACTACGGAATCATGAGCTCATAGGTACGTTTTTTAGGCTAAGTAGGCTAAATAAAGATGGCCTTAAATTATTTTCAAAAAGTTGCACACATACATGGCTTCAATGAAGATACCAAAGCAAGTTCTAGAATTCTAACCTTCATGAATGACACACTAAAGAAAAAATAAGACTGCATAATATAAAAGTAGTTATAGGCACAAAAACTCACATGCTTATTTTTCGTAACAAGCTTAAACGCCCAATTTTCTCAACCAATGCCTAACAAGTAAAATATATCTTCTCAACCATTCATCACATTATTCACACAAATATTTCATCTCATAAAATCAAATGCTCATAGTAAAATCACACGGAAGCTTTTTGTACTTTTTCAAATTTTAAATCACACAAAAGCAATTAAACATGCTAAAGCGATAAACATGCTAAAATAAAAAATAAAAAATCGATTTTTTTTCTTTTTTTTTTTTAAAATTTTATGCAAAATTTTTATGCTCTACATGCAATCCTAAATGCAATATAAAATGCAATAGTATTAATTTACGCATTCTTGAACCCCCCCAAACTTAAAATATGCTTCGTCCCGAACATATGAGAAACTTATCAAAAGAAAGTGGAATGCGTAAAAAGTACTTACAAATTTCAAATATCGGATTGCCTCCCAACAAGCATTAAGTTTTAGGTCTTCAGCCAGACTCCCGATTGTCTTTTGGCTAAATCAAGTAGATGGTCGAAATTTCTTGCGGTGTTTCTTGCCCATAATAATATTTAATTATTTGCCCATTTACTATAAAAGCTCAACCATCCTTCGCTAGTAGTCTAATGGCTCTTCCCGGTGATAGTACATTTTTGATAACAAATGGACCCGACCATCTTGATTTAAGTTTACCCGAAAACAATCTCAATCTCGAGTTATATACAATTACTACTTGCCCGAGTAAGAACTCTCATCTTAAAATTCTCTTATTATGCCATATTTTTGTGCGATCTTTGTACATTTCGGCATTCTCATACGTATCTTAGAAAAATTCTTCTAATTCGCTTATTTGTAATTTTCTCTTCTCTCCTACTGATGTCATGTCGAAGTGAAGCTTTTTCACTGCCCAAAATACTTTATGTTCTAATTCCACCGGAATGTGGCATGACTTCCTGAAAACCAGTCGATACAGAGACATATCCAGAGATGTTTTGTATGTCATATGATAAGCCCATAAAGCATCATCAAGCTTTAAAGCCCAATCTTTCCGATTTGTGCTAACCGTCTTTTCTATGATCTACTTAATTTCTCTTTTGGAAACCTCGACTAGCCTATTTGACTGCGGGTGGTAGGTGACGGCCACTCGATGTCTCACTCTGTATTTCTCCATCATATTATTAAATAATTTATTGCACAAGTGAGATCCTCCATCACTAATAAGGGCTCGTGGAGTGCCAAACCTAGTGAAAATATTCTTTTGCAAAAATTTCAACATAATTATGGCATCTTTTGTTTTAGTAGGAATTGCTTCCACTCATTTGGATACATAATCGACTGCAAGAAGAATTTACATCTACCCATTTGACACTGGAAATGGTCCCGTGAAATTTATACCCCAAGTGTCGAATAATTCCACTTCCATTATTGTAGTCAATGGCATCTCGTGTAATGTTTCCCATACGTTGAGACCTATCGCACTGCAAAAAAAAAACTATAGCAATCTTTGAAAATAGAAGGCTAAAAGAAACCGGACTGTAATACATTAGCCACAGTGCATGTTGGGCCAAAGTGGCCCCCACATGGTGATGAATGGCATTACTCCAGAATGCTTGCCCATTATTCTTGAGGTAAACATCTCCTTATAACTGAATCTGCACATTTTTTGAATAATAGCGGTTCATCCCACAAAAAATATCTCACATCATAAAGAAATTCCTTCTTGGCATGATATGTAATATTTAGTGGTAGAACCCCGCTTACTAAATAATTTACAATATCAGCTTACCAGGGGTGGTTGTTTTGGCCATCAGAATTAACTCGTCCGGGAATGTTTTTTTGATGGTTGTGCCATTTGTGTTCTCATTAGTCGTTTGCTCAAGTCGTGAGAGGTGATCAACTACCACGTTCTCACATCCATTCCGATACCAAATTTCAATGTCGAACTCTTGTAACAAAAGTATCCACCGAATGAGCTTTGGCTTGGCATCATTCTTTGCAAATAGGTATTTGACCGCAACATGGTCCGTATGGACTATTGTCTTTGTCCCAATCAAGTATACCCGAAATTTACCAAATGCAAATACCACTGCAAGTAATTCTTTTTCAGTTGTGGTGTAAGTTTGTGGTCTTTGGATCCAATGTTCGATTTGCATAGTAAATAACACGAAATATTTTTGCATTTTTGTCCCAATGCGGCACCTCATCGCATAGTCGCTTGCATCGCACATTATCTGAAATGGCTGACTCCAATCGGGTATGATCAAAATTGGTGCACTCACCAGAGCCTTTTTCAATGTTTCAAAAGCCTGCAAACAATCAGGGGTGAAAGCAAAAGGTACATCTTTTTTCAAGCAAATGGAAAAGGGATTTAGTTATTTTTGGAAAATCACGAATAAAGCGTCTATAAAAACCCGCATGTCCCAGAAAACTCTTACTGCTTTCTCATTCTTTGGAGGTGGAAGCTTTTCAATTGCTACCACCTTTGCTCGATCAACTTCTAAAACTGCTGAGGAAACACAATGACCGAGTACAATACCATCTTGTACCATAAAATGACATTTTTCCCAATTTAATACTAAGTTCATCTCCTCGCACCTCTACAAAACAAGGGTTAGATTATGCAAACAATGATCAAACAAACTACCAAAAACTGAGAAGTCATCCATGAAGACTTCCATTATATTTTCAATCATGCCATGGAATATCACCATCATACATCTTTAAAAAGTTGCAGGTGCATTACATAACCCAAACGGTAATCTACGGAATGCGAAAACACCATAAGGACATGTAAATGCTGTCTTTTCTTGGTCCTCGGGAGCAATCATAATATGATTATATCCCGACTACCCATCCAAGAAGCAATAATAGTCGTCACCTGCAAGGTAATTTAACATTTGATTAATAAAGGAGAGGAAAAAGTGATCTTTACTAGTTGCTGCGTTTAACTTTCGATAATCAATACAAATACGCCTACCTGTAACAGCTCTAGTGGCTAAAATTTCATTAGGTTCACTTTTTACTATTGTCATCCCCCCTTTCTTTGGGACAACTTGTACCAGACTAACCCAATTGCTGTTAGATATTGCAAATATGATTCCATTATCTAACCATTTAAGAACGTCTTTCTTAACGAGCTCTTGCACAATTAGGTTAAGTATACATTGGTGTTGCACACAAGGTTTACAATCATCATCCATTCTTATCTTATGCATGCAAATCGAAGGACTTATACCATTTAGATCAGAAATAGACCATCCAATAACAATTTTATGTTCCCTTAAGACTTGTAGTAGTTTTTCCAAATGATTTGCAGTAAGGGAAGAAGAAACTATTACCGGATAAGTTTCATCTTCGCCCAAGAATGCATATTGAAAATGGTCTGAAAGAGATTTACGTTCTAGGAAAATCGGGAGATCCTTTGTCGAGTTTGGAGCTGAAGAATCATATCGCACGGTTGGGTCACGTGCTCCACACGGTCATGTGAGCTTTCACCTTCAGAGACTGATTACATGACTTGGCCATGCGGGGTCACATGGTCGTGTGGTTCATCTCTTCCTTGCCGCATGGTCTAGTCGTGTGAGCTCACACGGCCGTGTGGCATGTATGCCTTTGGAGCAACTTGTCGCACGGTCTGACCGTGTAGGTCCACGCGGTCATATGAGCTATCTGGTGCACCTTTTTTCTGATATTTTCTCCTCCGCGATTCTAAGGCAAGTACATAATCGAAAATTTCATTGTTAGAAATATCAAAACACATAACTTGGGACTCTTGTGAGTGGCTCAAACACCATTCCAACGCGTCTTTCATTACAACCTGTTCAAACTCAGCCTCCTTGCATGGGGTTAGTATATCAATCATGTTGCAATGTTCAACGTTTTCATGGCAAGATTTCATTCTTAGATGTGTTCAAGGGAGTGTACCTATCGAACCTCGGAGGGTTAGCTTGGTCCTTCGAGGAACTAGTAGTGACACACAACCTATCCCAAACCTTCTTCTTCTTTGCGTGTTCATTATCACCATTCTCGTCTTTCTTTATCTTTTTGTCTAAATACTCACATTCGGCCTCTATCCCCACCTTGGACATTTCTTCGTCGTTGATATACTTTTCTGCCCTATTAAAGAGATCCGCCAAGGTTAGTGGAGGCTTTTTTGCTAAGGAAAAGGCAAATCGTGATGTTTTTCGGACACCATTCATAAGCGATGCAATGATCTACCTTTACTAAAATGTCTTCAATCACCCCTTTCGGATACGTTACCGAACGAACCGCTAATTATAGGGTAATTGTCGTAGGCTTCACTTTGCCTAATCCCAGTTTTTAAAATATTGATAACGACATCAAATTAATGCTAACACCTAAGTCGCATAGTGCTTTATTAAAGGTTGTACCCCCTATTACACAAGAAATTGTGAATCTCCTGGGATCTTTAAGCTTTTGAGGCAACTTCCTTTGAATAATTGCACTACACTCCTCTGTCAGTTTTACCGTTTCGTATTCCAAAAATTTTCTTTTCTTTGCCATAATATCTTTAAGAAATTTCACATAATTTGGCATTTGTTCTAAGGCATCCGCAAAGGTATATTGACTTGAATTTTCTTATAAATTTCCAGAAATTTAATAAATTGATCATCTAATTTCTTTTTCTGAAACCTTTGCTGTAAAGGGATAGGTACCTCAGTTTTCGGAATTGTTGGAGCAGAAACTACCTTTTGCTTTTCCACTGATTTTGGCTCAGCTTCCACTGTTGTGTCCTGCTCCTCACTTGTTTCCTCTTCTTCAATTGGCATCTTTGGACCTTCATAACCTGTTCCACTCCTCAGATGAATGGATTGGCACTGTTTTCCCAGATCTATCTTTGCATCTTTCGGGAGTTTGCCTTTCTGATGCTGGCCGCCTACTGCTATAGCAATTTGCCCCACCTGTTTTTCTTTTTCTTTTCTTGAACGATAGAAATTTTATTGATAACAACTCAAACTAAAACATACAGTTGATGCCAATGGGCACCTGAACCTCCTTGCACAACAACAGTCAAGGAGTAAAAATGAAAAATACAAAGAAACTACCTAAAAACAAGCTGCAAGGAATCAAAAAGCCAAGAAAAAACTGAAAAAACATGAAAAAACATAAACATCAAGAAAAAAAACTAAAAGCTAAAGGCTAAAAGCTAAAAGCCTCTTCCTCTCCAAGCTATTCTTACACCGCCCAATCTATGCCAAACCTCCGTAAGCGCCACACCACCCACTCTTTGAAGAAATAAAGCCCACAGGTCTGCCCCCACCTCAGAAAACTAGCCCAAACGAAAGGAAAACAAGAACACCACCCGAGAATCGCCTTCTTGGAGCTTTCAAGTTGGGGAAAAGCCTAGATCTGCAACAATACCATGGAGAGGGTGGGTGGCCGGCGCCAGCCAACGCCGGCCAAGGCTGGGAGGTCAGGAGGTGGGGAGGCAAGAAGTGGAGAGAGAAATATTTTTGAGAGAGTGGAGAGGTTTCGGTCAACAAAATAGAAGCTTAGATATCCCCCACATGTTTTTCCAAAGATTTCAATCTTTCATTCATGTTAGTATTTAATTGAGTTACCTAATCCTTGATTCTGTCTATCTTAGCTTTATCCCGATTTAACCTGGCTCGAGTTTCCCCGATGAATGAAGCTAACATCTCCTCTAGAGATGTTTTTTGTTCCTTTAACTCTGTTCCACCTTGATTTATCCTATTAAAATCCTGAGGTGGTTGCAAGTTTCGCAACCGCCAAATATAGTATGAGTGAAACTGAGTATTTCTGTAGTTGTAGTTGTAACCTTTCTGTCCTACGAAATTTGCCTCTTCCACAACAATTGTTGATTCTCTTGAGCCTACTTGCTGCATCGCATCCAGTTTCATACTTAACATGGTTATTTGTTTTGTGAGCATGGCTATCTTATCCTCATCCTGAATTTCCGCGACATGTCTATCATCGGATTTCTCAGATGGCCACTGGTAACTATTATCTGCCATTTTCTCTAACAGTTCTAGTGCCTCCTAGTAATGCACCTACAGATACAACATCTATAATAGTTCTCGTGTTGTCACTTAAACCATTATAAAAATACTGAACCTGTTGGTAATCGAGATATCCATGCTGAGGGCAATTCCTTAGTAATTCTCTGCATCTAACTGCCTAAACTGGACTATTTCTGATTTTAGCTGTAGCGTTTTGTTAGGGGAAAAATAAGCTGACTTAGTTCAGCCCAATATGCTGAGAGTGGTGTCAAAGAACATAATCATCCCTTAGTCTTATCGCGTAGAGAGAATGCGAAAAGGCAACATCAAACGATGTCTTCAGAAACACCATTCATCTTGACATTATCACAGATTTCTAAAAATTGCGCCAGATGCGCGTTAAGATCCTCAACGGCTCTTCCTCCAAACTGATTCTGTGAAACCACTTGGATCAATGCAGGTTTAAGTTCAACGTTATTTGCATTGATCTGCAGATGGGCCTCACCCCCATAAGTTTGACTAACTTCAGGCTGGAAGTAGTCCCTAACTGCCCTTCTCGCGGGCCTTTCCACAATACAGTCTTGTCCATCCACCCCAAGTGGATGTTCCTCATTATTTCTATTATCCACGACATTATGATTATTCCAATCCGCCATTGGTTTAGATGTTTTCCTTAGTTTTCTCGTTGTCTTCTCGATTTCCAAATCAATAGGTATTGGCTGCGCAGATCTAGAATGTGTGATCATGCACTATCTGCACTTAACAAAAATAATGTTAGAACCAAAGAAATAAAATTTAAAAAAATAAGAAAAATCGAAAAAAATAGAAAATTATTTACAAAAAAATCAAAAATTTAAAAATAAAAAATATTTACAAAAACTTCAATTAAGATTGAACTACTTGTTACTATATCTAAGCAGAATATTTGAATCCCCAGCAACGGCGCCAAAAACTTGTTCCCCAAAAATATTTGGATATCTATACTGCTAGTGTAAAGTGTAGTTTATAGGATAATGACAAGCAAGGTCGTATTCCCCAGGGATTGAATACGAAACACTTAGGCTATAATAATATTGTATTCCTATTATATTGAAGTGATCGAAAATCAAGAAATTATAATATCTAATAAAAAAAGAAATAATTTTGTAAAAACCCGAACTCCACAACTCTTTTCAACAAATACTAAAGCAACCCTAGGAACATAATCATAACATGCTTCTTCAATATTAAATCTAATCAATGTTTCAAAACTAATTCACGTGTTTCTATGATTCAATTCCTAAATTAAACTATTCCCCCTCCCGGCGGCACATAAACAATAGATTAATAACAATTGTAGATCTCCTGATATGTTACAACTATTATTAACCCCCAAAAGATCTTTGAATTGAATGACTCCTGTAGGTCCCAAGGGGTGTAAGTGTAAGGTTTAGAAGGGGGGTTGAATAAACCTTACCAAATTTTCGATTTAGTCCTTTTAAATCTACAGAGTTGATTACACAATTTGTGTCCTTGATGGACAATCGAATTAGTCACTCAAGAGAGTTAATCTCTCAAATGACTCAAATTGAGCCATTGATGGAGTAACTCGATTGTTGGCTATAATTTAACTCAACTGTGGTTTTATTTTTATTGAATACTTAACACCCTTGTGTTTGATTAAGCAAGATTTTAGAGTTTGATTTAGTACTTATAATTTTATCAAATGGATAGCAAATTTATCGTGAGATATAAGCGATTTAAAAATGCAGGAATTTAAATGCTTTGAAATCTAAATGACACAATGAAGTTTTTATAGAGGTTCAAGATGGGGTAATTCTTCTACTCCTCTTTCTCCAACTCCCGGAGGAATCCACTAGGTAATGATCGGTTTACAAAGTGGTAATGATCTAGATACAAGTCTTGATCACAACAGGCCGATTTGATCCTTTGGGACTCGATCAGAGACGCCTTGATCACTCAACCAAGCTTCTCGTGCGACTCGGCTTCTTCACAGGCGTACCGCCTTTGCTACTACTGACTCACTTGCTTAAGCTCTCTGGATTTGATCACGAAGCCCTCCAAAAGCTTAAGACTTGGTTCAACCTTGAACCTTTCTACAATCCTTCCCGGAATGTAGACCCCTTGTTTTCGATATTTTCCTCTTCAACTGATTGAAGTTCTCTTTCCTTCACGGGTAAGTGTTGGATTGATGTACTTGAAATGTAGGCTTGAGGATTGAGAATGTTTCGATTTTGATAAGCTTGTATATCTCACGTGTGTGTCATCTATGTCTCACTTCTTCTCAAACAAACTCCTCGGCCTTTTATAGTGAACTTTCAAAAATTTGCCCGTTGAAGAGATAGGCTTATTTTTTGAAAGTCACTTTTCGATCGTTGGCTTGCGATCCTTGGAATTGCCATTTCCTCGTATGAATTGTTCTTTCACCTTTTCGAGTTCGACACGGTGTAATGCTTCCCATTGGTTCATTCCTTTTGCACGCTTCAGGGATGAGCACTCCAAGAAAGGTGGTATGGAGATATTACTTGTTTAAGTAAATCTCTTGATTTACGTACAACGGTTCTTTTCTGATTATCTCGACTTGATCAATTTCCTTGCTTTCCCAGGTGACTTAGAGTCGACTTCCAATCATTGGATGACTCTTCCGTCACTTCAACTTGAGACTTGGCTTTTCTTGAGTTGACTTGACCGATGCTCCACTCACCAGGTGTGTGTCACGCTCACTATCACTAGTGTCCGAGCTTGTTGAGTTAGATTGTACCTCATCTTCTTGATCTTGTTCTTTGGCCATCAAGCGGATCGGGGCTTCTTCTTCGAGTCACTTGAGTAGTCGGCTTCACCGCTCTCAATCACTCTCTCTTGACTTGGCTTGTCTCGGCGATCTCTGCACCATCATTGCCCTTTTCTTTTCTGTCTTCTTTCTCTCAAGACCTTTCTTTCTTCTTCATTCCTGTACTTGTTGACTACGAGGATATGAGCGATCAATGGCATAGTGACCTGGTTGTCTACAGTTCCAACATAGATATTCACCTTTTGATCGGCTCTTTCCATTCTTGAGTTATCGACCCTTTGATACTCAATTTTTGATGATCTGTTCTCTTGGTTGGTCTGTCTTCCCTTGATTTGGAGGGAGGGAGCCGAGTGTCTTCTCGGAAGATTCACCCTTTCCTTTCTTGTAGTTCTTATTAAAGAACTTGTTGAATCTTTTAACCATCGGGCTATTTCTTCCGGGTCAATGACTTCTTTGACTTGACTCTCTTCCCATCTTTAACAATTAGAGCAAAATTTTTTTGGGTACAACTGTCTCTTCCTGGTCTTTTCTTCTCACTCAAACTCGTAGGCTTTGAGGTCCGAGAATAGTTCATGGTTGGATGTCTTTGATAGGTCCATGGAATGTCTCGATGCCATGACCTTCATTTCCCATTCACCGGAAGACTTTTTAGGATCTTCATACACATTTCCTTCTGTGTATATTCCTTTCCAAGTGTAGACGACTCATTTGTGATTTACGTGAATCGAGCATCCAGTTGATCCAGGTTCTCTCCTGAGATCATTTTGAAGTTTTCAAATTTTTGTCAACCACGATAATTTGTTTTCTTTGATTTGCTCTGAGCCTTCACAAATCAATGTCAACTTGTCCCAGATTTCCTTAGCCGTTTTGCAAGATTTGACTTTATTGAACATGGCTTTGTCCAAGGTTTTGTAAAGGATGTCCTTGGCTACATTGTCCAGGTTGTATCTTTTTCTGTCATCATTTGTCCACTCAGTTCTTGGTTTTCAACCATGACCGGTCTAGAGCAACATCTTCTTCTCCTTCAAACAGCAACTCTTCGTAAATGCAATTTGTGTTCACCTTTAATATTTGTAGAGGCCCATCTTCTATCACTATCCACATCTCATCATGTAATGCTGATAGATGAGCCTGCATACGAATTTTCCAATCATCAAATTCTTCAATAGTGAACATAGGGATGCGTGTCAAATTTGCTTCCATGATAATGACTTTTAATGATAAAAAGAGTTTTGAAAATTTAAGTACTAAAGCAGACTTTGAAAAGGTTGGAGATCTAGTTCAAGAACCGGTGCGGAGGGTTCAATGAACCAACCGCTCCGATACCACTTGTAGGTCCCAAGGGGTGTAAGTGTAAGGTTTAGAATGGGGGGTTGAATAAACCTTACCAAATTTTCGATTTAGTCCTTTTAAATCTCTGAGTTGATTCTACACAAATTGTCCTTGATGGACAATCGAATTAGTCACTCAAGAGTTAATCTCTCAAAGACTCGATTGAGTTGATGATGGAGTAACTCACTGTTGGCTATAATTTAACTCAACTGTGGTTTTATTTTTATTGGAAGACTTAACACCCTTGTGTTTGATTAAGCAAGAGTTTAGAGTTTGATTTAGTACTTATAATTTTATCAAATGGATAGCAAATTTATCGTGAGATATAAGCGATTAAAAATGCGAGGAATTTAAATGCTTTGAAATCTAAATGACACAATGAAGTTTTTATAGAGGTTCAAGATGGGGTAATTCTTCTACTCCTCTCTTCTCCAACTCCTGGAGGAATCCACTAGGTAATGATCGGTTTACAAAGTGGTAATAGTCCGGATACAAGTCTTGATCACAACAAACCGACTTGATCCTTTGGGACTCGATCGAGACGCCTTGATCACTCACCGGCTTCTCGTGCGACTCAGCTTCTTCACAGGGCAAAATGCCTTTGCTACTACTGACTCACTTGCTTAAGCTCTTTGGATTTGATCACGAAGCCCTCCAAAAGCTTAAGACTTGGTTCAACCTTGAACCTTTCTACAATCCTTCCCGGAATGTAGACCCCTTGTTTTCGTATTTTCCTCTTCAACTGATTGAAGTTCTCTTTCCTTCACAGGTAAGTGTTGGATTGATGTACTTCGAAATATAGGCTTGAGGATTGAGAATGTTTCAGTTTTTGATAAGCTTGTATATCTCACGTGTGTGTCATCTATGTCTCACTTCTTCTCAAACAAACTCCTCAGCCTTTTATAGTGAACTTTCAAAAATTTGCCCGTTGAAGAGATAGGCTTATTTTTGAAAGTCACTTTTCAGTCGTTGGCTTGCAGTCCTTGGAATTGCCATTTCCTCGTATGAATTGTTCTTTCACCTTTTCAGAGTTCTGACACGGTGTAATGCTTCCCATTGGTTTATTCCTTTTGCACGCTTCAGGGACTGAGCACTCCAAGAAAGGTGGTATGGAGATATTACTTGTTTAAGTAAATCTCTTGATTTACAGACAACGGTTCTTTTTGATTATCTCGACTTGACCGCATTTCCTTGCTTTCCCCAGGTGACTTAGAGTCGCTTCCAATCATTGGATGACTCTTCATCACTTCAACTTGAGACTTGGCTTTTCTTGAGTTGACTTGATCGATGCTCCACTCACCGCATCTCACCGCTTTTCCAAAGATAGAGTTCTGTCTACTCTTCTTTGCCATACTCAATTGTCTCGCAGTAGTCTTTCTTCAGTCTTGATTGTCTTCTTGCATGTTAAGGCGTAGCCGACTTAACTCACTTGGCCACTCTAATTGTTACAATACATTTTAAAGAAAGAATTGGGGTGCCAACTTTCTATTCTAAGTTTTACATGGCATTCATCAAAATCTAAACAATAAAATTCCTAACAATTTCCCCCTTTTTGATGATGCCAAAACTTAAATCATTCAAAGATGCAAACAACAATGATACATACTGAGATAGTGTTTTGACATAGAATGTATGCGCAAATCAATTCTTTTTATTGATCATATCATTCTTGTTCCTCAACACAATCACAAGGTGTATCGAGCATATAATTGTCTTCACAAAGATTAAAGAATTTATACCTTTATTACGAAGACTTACATTGTATGTATTTACATAATAAAATACACGAAGGGTTGGACAAAGAACACTTCATCTCCTTCGATGTCTCCTTCTTTCATCTTGTTCAAGATCTTCTTCTCTTCTTCTCTTTTTCTCGTCGTCGATTGCCTTCTTTTTCTTCTCATATGCTTTCCTGGCGACTTCATCTTTTCTTATTCTTTCCTGTCTCTCCCGCCATAGCCGAGTTTGTCTCTTGTTTTCTTCTTCTATTCTTTTTGCATACTCGGCATTGTTTTTAGCCACTTTCAAATTTGCCACTTGGTCAAGCCCAGCCCAAGAGATCCCTCCTTTCTTCCCCGGATCTACGTATTCAATATTCTTGGGCGAGGCCTGGGTCCAAGCTTCTTCCTCCACTCATCGCTTCTTCCTCTACCTGGGGCGTATCTTTGAGCCTGGGTCTTCTTTTTTCCAAATGAGTGACCAGCGGAGTGACCAATAGAGTAGAGATGCTAGGTTGTCTGTTGCTCACGGCTTCTTCACATAATGTGAGACCCTTTTCCCAAGATCTGATCCCAAGCTTGAGCCATAGACATATTTGCAAAGTATCCCTCGGACTCGAGCGTTTTAAATTCATCGACCGATCGTGGCTCTGTCCCGACATCCGAGATGGCATAGGTGTCTCTGTCTACTCGAATGCCTCCGTGTTCTTTCAAGATGTTCATCACCCTGGCATCCATTCTTCCTTCCACTTCCTTCATCCCTGCTTCAATTGATTTTCTCCTCTCGGCCATAGATACAAAGTGTGTTGGAGTGGCGAGTCACCGGAGTTTGCCGCTTATAATGTCACCGTGATGGACCTTGTTGGGGGTTTGTGCAATCATCAATGTCACATCCGTTGATCCTTCCCCCTCAACATGCTTTCCTTTCTTCTCGTTTCAAGACTTCCTCACCGATTTTCCCGACTCACCGCTCCTTTCTTTTCGGCTTGATTTTCTTTGCTTTAAGGTATTCCTCTTCCCCCTTTTTGGCATCATCAAAGGATAGAGGAACCCCAGGAACATCTTTGGCAAGCATGAAGTCGAGTCTTCGATGGTTGAGTTACGCTTCAAGTCATTTGCGTTGTATGCGGCCCGTAATTCCGGTCGAGTAGCGTTGGATTCTGCTGAAATCGGCTTCATCTCAGCCATGAGAAGGCTGAATTTTCTTGTCATGTGTTCTTCCAAACGCTATAGATCATGTGTATGTTGCTCACGCAGCAGCCTTGATCTCAATAGTGTGAGCTTCATGCATGTGCTCAATGTGTTCTCTCGGCTTTGTCTTTGCATCGATATTTTTGACTCCACACCAGCGACTTGTTGAACAATTGTCTGAAGTATCTCACCTGTTCCACACGCATTGTTTGTTCTTTGTTGCCACCATTCCCTTATTCGAATCAAGTTATGCCTCTTAAATCGGGCATAAGGGGGTGGCATCTCTGTTGTCCAATCGCATGTCCAAAGAGGCTCGATGCCTCTCCATCCTTTCAACCTCAAAGAAAGAGTGCCTTGAACACTTCTCGAACTTCACCGATTCTTCATTGCGGTGATGGCCATACAAAGATCGAAATCATAATCACCGGAACAATGGTGTCTCGATGGAAGAACAGAGCTGGTTTGTAATAGCGTGCTTGTTCGTTTTCGATTCTTCGTGGAGTTCTCGTATCTCCGGTGAGAAAGGGAAAGATTCTACAAAAGATTCATCACCGCCAACCGGGATGCTTCGATGATGAGCGGTGCGCGTGAAGTTCTTTTAGGAATCGATCTCTGCTGCAGCTTGAGGAGCCCGAGCGGTAGTCTCTTGTTCACCGGGTTACTTGTGCGAGGGCCCCGCTGCTTGAGCCTCGAACATCTTAATGACCGTTGGTCTCACTGATTTCTCCATTTCGATGATCGGTCCTCGGCCTTATCGGAAGCGTCATCGGACGATGATGAGATTTCCATTGGTGGCTCATCATCAAAATTAAAGGTTTGATGAGTAGTCTTGGGATCGACTTGCTCGTGCTTGGAACATCCGCACCGAGTCTTTTGGATTTGTCATGGGGGATGACTCGACTTCTTTCGCCTTCCGATCCCGGAAAAGTGACATCGGGGTTGTCCTGGGAATCATGAAGTGCGCCGATCTCCTTCTCGGATGGGTCGATGATACCAGGAGGGATGTTCTCTTCACTTGTTTGCTTTACCCCGGAAGTCTCAACCTCCCGTGGCCTTCATTTCCTCCAGCGGTCTCTCTCACTGCTGCGAGGCATTTGTCCTCCCTTTCGACAACGATGTCACTGCCTTAGGGTCTTCTCGCAGCTGGCATCCATTGGAGTCTCAACCCCATGGATTGCACTTTCATCGCCTGCAGTGTTAACTCCCGTATCTGTTTCCTTCCTCGCCTCGACGCATCAGCGATCGTCATTAGCCTTCTTCGAGCGTCGGCACCTCAACTGTCTCAATCGCCTCGAGCTTCGTTGATGGCAACTTGCTTTTTCTTCTTGTGTTTTTTTTCTACTTCGCCTCCTACATTCTTTGTGGAGTCATCTCAAAAAGATCCTCCGACCTTGCCGCAGCGGTGGAGGGAGTTTCCCCTCGGTGGCGCACCAGGTGAGTGACTTGAATGGGGTCACTCGTCTCCACGCTCCCGGCATTTGTTTCGATTGATTGCTCGGCCGTTGGGGCGGTGGTAGCACACCTTGAATAGGGGTTGGCTCGACCGGGGTCCCCACTATCCCGGTTTCATCGCCATCTCCTTATTGCCTTCTTCTCGAGTGAGTCGGGAAGTGGTAGCGGAACAACGATGGCTATTTGCTTTGAACCACTCCCATTGGATCGATTTCAAATGTGTTCGAGGACTCTCATGGTCCCTCCATTAATCTTTGCTCGTGAAGGATTCTTAATTCGTGCAATGCTTGCTGCATTTGCAACTCTTACGTGGCGGCGAAGATTCTCCTGTTCCTCGTCACCACGAGAAGACATCAAGGAGAGGATGTGTGTGTTACGTGGTGCCGAGGAGATAGGCGGGTGCTTGCCTTCTCACGTCTTCTTCTTCTTGACTTGTTTTTCTCTCTCCTTGTCCTTGTAGATCTGCAGGGATTTCGTGCGATTGTCTTCATCCAAAGCCGGAGCACAGAGTTAATCCAAGGAAATTTTAGCAGATTCCTCTTCTTCTTCTATGAACTCGGTCGTTGGAACTGTTCCTTGACTTGCTCAACTTCCATTTCCTCCACTCACGCAGACGATTTTGGATGTCGGGTAAGGTGGAGATAGGATCATTACATCACTATCTCGCTCTGGTAGGTTCTTCTTGTGCTTCAAATGTGTGAGCTACGATTGTGTCTTCGGGTTGCCTCTGTTGATCGCCTTGGCAGACTTGGCTGTTTTCATCAACTACATCCGGAGACTCTACTTCTTCAAAGAGTTTCCGGTATTTGTGCTAGCCGAGTAATCGACTCAATGGTTTCTCCTATTCGGACCGCTTTACAAGTCTTCTTCGTCTCTTAGTTTGTACCGGAGGGATTTCTCGTTCGAGACAGTGTCCTCTCGAGTCTTGGGCGGCCGGGGCCGTGCGGTGTTTGTTTCGAGGAGCAGGCCGTCGTGGCTTCTCGGTTCTCCTCTTTTTGACGATCGGAGAAGGTATTTGTGAGTCCTTCTCGACCGCTGCTGCGGGGCGGAGACACGGCCGGGCCGGGGGTGACTCTGGCGCAGGGGCATTAGCATGTTTGGTTTTCTTTGCTTTGCGGGGGCGTGATCTTCTTGGCAAATTTGGGGCGACTTTCTTCTTCTTGGGAGAGGAAGCGGTTGTATCTTCGGGATCACCGATTCCCCCTCACTGTGTCGGCTCTCTTGGCGTAAGCTCGCTTCGAGTGCCGGAGAGGTTAGCTCAACATCCTCTTGTTAACATGGAAAGCCTTCCCATGTCTAAGAGGGACTCCTTTCACCTCCAATAGCCGCCAATCACCAGGCCATATCCCGGGGATCCTCCAAATGTGCCATCTTCTTTGAAGGACTTGTTCCCCACGTTAAGCAGAAATCCGCGTAGATAAACTCAGCCCGATTTATCTTCTTTTCTTCGATGATTGCAGCCATCACAATCAGCTTTGCCTTTGACATTGGTCAAAGTCGCCAAATTTGATGTCGATACACTTGGCAACTATGTCCAACAATTTGTGATAATCATCCTTCAGCAGTCTTCTCTTGTTTCTTTGTGTATATTATTTTATCAAAGAAAGTCGGACTTGGCTATCTCTTTCCATGCGTCGGCCAAGTTTACATCGCTTCCTTAATCTGAGTTGCTCCTTCACGGGTAGTGAGCAATATTCACCAAATCCTTGGCGGTGATAGTCACCGCTTCCCATGAACAGATGACTTGATTCCTTCATCGTGAACCTCAGCATTCACGTAGAATTGTGCGACCTCTTCCACATAGGTCATCGGATATTCTAGTGTTAGAAACGGTTTTAGTCCGGACGTTTCCAACTTCTCAGCGATTTTCTTTACCAGGGTGTCGTCGGACCCCTGCTTCACCATTCCGTCGAAATCCACCATCGAACCGGTGTGGATTTGCTTTCCTAACTTGGTAAAGTCATAAGTTGGTGCCATTTCTCAAGATTATATCAAGAAAAAACTCAGAAATTGATTTGAAGGTTGATAGGGTTTCGAGAGTATTTTGCCTTTGCTTTTGAGAGAAAGAGATGAACAGTTTTAGAAGTGTGAGAGAGAAACGGACGAAAATGGTTTAAATATGGTTTATGAAAGGACGTGCAGGCGGTTTTTGAATTGTGATCAAAATCAACGGCTTGGATTTCGCGACGCCAATTGAGCATTTCATGTCTCGTATTTAATGCGGCAAAGATTTATATCCAATCATAAGCTTGGTGTGCAGCTTTATGTCCGTACACATCATCATTATCTTTGACGTGTTCCTTAAAACATTCCCGCTTAGTCAAAACGATTGCGTTTTTGTCATTTTGCTCATGAGTCATTCAGCTTATCTCTTAGCCGATTTAACTTTACTTCTCACAGTTCTCTTAGCGACTCAAATATCACCGACTTCGGTGTAGTCAGTTTCTTCCGATCTGGTGATTTCTTGAAAGCGATTTTTGTTTTCAGCTCTTTTTCTCCCCTTTTCTTTCCATTTCTCTTCTTTGATTTGTCTAAGTGTCACCATTTCAATTAGCCCCAACTCATGCTTGAGTTCTTCAAATCTTGACTCACATAATGGTTTTGTGAAGATGTCGGCTAGTTGTTTATCGGTTGAGATATATTCTAGGATGATGTCCTTCTTTTCAACATGATCTCTTATGAAGTGATATCGACATCAATATGTTTTGTTCTTGAATGCAACACGATTTTGAGTGATTGCAATTGCACTTGTGTTATCACACATGATTGGAATTTCTTTTTCTTCAACTTCATAATCTCTCACCTTTGTCTCATCCATAGGACTTGGGCAACAACAAATGCCCGCAGCCTATGTATTCGCCCACCAGTAGAGGTGGCTATTGAGTTTTGCTTCTTGCTAAACCAGGAAATTAGTCTGTTTCTAGCATTTGACATGTGCCTCGAAGTGCTCTTCCTGTCCACTCTGCATCCAAAGATAGTCGAAATCAATAGCCAATTAGCTTGAATCCACCTTCCTTTGGATACCATAGGCCTACTTCTTGGCTTCCTTTCAAGTATCTCGATATTCTCTTAGGCTGCTTTGTCATATGGCTCTCTTTTGGAGCAGATTGAAATCTTGCACATACACCTACAAAGAAAAAGTGATGTCCGGCCTGCTAGGTGAGATAGAGCAATGATCCAATAAGTGCTCAGTATCTTGTTTGATCTACGTGCTTGCCATCCGCATCCATGTCCATTTTGACGATGTGTTCATTGGTATTTTTACGTAAGACTTCTCCTCCATACCAAACTTCTTCATTAAATCTCTGGTGAATTTTGTTTGACTTATGAAGGTTCCATCCTTCACCAAGTTTCACTTGAAGTCCAAGGAAGAATGTCGGCTCTCCCATCATGCTCATTTCAAATTTACTTTGCATGAGGTTTGAAAATTTTTCACACGACTCTTTGTCGGTGGATCCAAAAATGATGTCATCCACATATATTTGAACAAGCAAGATATACTCTTCTTGTCTTGAATTACGAAAAGTGTTCTATCTACCTTTCCTTTTGTGAATCCATTTTCGATTAGGAATTGTGACAGGTATCATACCATGCTCGGGTGCTGTTTCAATCCATACGAGGCTTTGTTGAGTTTGTATACCTTGTCTCCAAGAGTCTTCTGCTCAAATCCTGGAGGTTGTTCAACATACACTTCTTCTTCCAATAAACCATTTAGGAATGCACTTTTTACATCCATTTGATATACAATGAAATTCTTGTGAGTGCATAGGCAAGAAACATCCTTATAGCTTCCAATCTTGCTACGGAGCAAATGTTTCATCAAAATCTATCCCTTCTTCTTGGCAATATCCTTTGGCTACCAATCTTGCTTTGTTTCTTACCACGAGCCTTCCTCGTTCATTTTATTTACGAATACCCATTTGGTGCCAATAACATTTTGATGCATGGGTCTTTGCACTAATTCCCACACTTTATTCCTTTCAAGTTTGATTCACTCTTCTTGCATAGCTTGAATCCAATGTGTGTCATCTAATGCTTGTGACACATCTTTTGGCTCTATTTGCGAGATGAAGCATGTGAACATAGCTTCTTGTTGAGTTCGGATCTTGTCTTGACACCCTCTCTTATATCTCCAATGACAAGTTACGTGGATGGTCTCTCGGCCATCTTACATCGAGGTTGGAGTAAGTTAGCCGGATTGATCGACTTGCACTGTGTTCTTTGTGGTCGCTCTCTCGTAATCACTTAGCCGCAAATTTTCCATCTGTTTTGAGATTCAGCTATCTCATCTCATCTTTTCCGAATTGATAATTCCAAACTTGGCTTGACATAGATAGGACTCTTACGTATGGTTGGATGATTCAAACTTATCACCGACTCTTCAATGTCTTCTTCATTTACATTTTGCTCATCGAATACTAAATGAATGGATTCTTCTCAGTAACCATAGTTCTTTTGTTGAGTATTTTGTAGGCTTTGCTTTCACCGAGTATCCTAAGAAGATACCTTCATCGCTTTAGCATCAAAAGCCTTTAAGTTGTCTTTGCCATTGTTGTGAATGAAGCATTTACATCCAAATATTCGAAATATGAAACATTTGGTTTTCTTCCATCCGGATCTCATAGGGAGTCTTTGTCACCGCCTGTTTATCATACATCTGTTTTGGGTGTAGCAAGTTGTGTTGATTGCTTGACCCAAAATCTTTTTGGTAATCCCGCTTGACTAACATTGTCCTTGCTTGCTTCTTTGAGAGTTCTGTTCCTTCTTTCTCGCAACTCCATTCTCGCTATGGAGTCCTTGCTGCGATAGTTCATGACCAATACCATTCTCAATACAATCTTGAGTTATTATTCCATTGACAAACTCGGTTCCTCTATCGATCTTATTTTGATAATGGTTTGACTCTTCTCATTTTGAATCCTTTTCATCACCGTGGTAGTTTTTGTAGAGTTTCTTTCTTCTTACACATGAATATTGTCCATGTATATCTTGAGTAGTCATCTACTACCACCAAGGTGTATTTCTTTCCACTTATGCTTGCTTTGGTTCCACTGGGCCAAATAGATCCATATGAAGCGGATGCAATATTCTTGTTGAGGATGGGCATGTCTTTTCTTTGAATGACGACTTGATTTGTTTTCCCTTCGACATGCATCACATATACTCTCCTTCTTGTATACTGAGTTTGGAAGTCCTTCTACAAGATGACTTCTTGCCAGCTTGTTAATTGTTTTGAAATTCAGGTGACTCGGCTTTTTGTGCCATAGCCAACTTGATTCAGTTGTATTCTTTGCTAGTAGACATGTCTTTGGGTGTTGCGGTTGACCAACTCACTACATACATATTTTTCTCGTCTACATCCTTGCATTACCACTTCATTTGATTCAATATCTTTGATTTGGCACATACCCATGTTGAATCCAACATTGTAGCCCTTGTCACGGTAGCCGATGATACTCGATAAGTTGAAGTTGAGTCCTTCAACATATGCAACATCTGTGATTTCTAATCCATTCCTTTTGATGGATCCAATGCCTCTTATTTCACCAGGAGCTTCATTTCCTCCAAATATGACTTTTGCTCCTTTGACTTCCTTGAATTTTGACAGATTTCTCTTATTTCTGTCATATGTGTCCGGAATGACCACTATCCATGTACCAGGTTCCTTGGCACTCACTTCCTTGAACCCGCAATCAAGGAAATTAAGTTTTAGGTACCCATACTTGTCCGGGTCCCGAGGGGTTAGAATTGTAAGATGATCCAACCAACCTATAGCCAAATGATTTGACTCTAAGGGGTTGCCATCTATCGCCCATAATCATAATTAATCCTGGCAAATTGCTTGGGGATTCTAGGTTCATACAAATTGTCTCTTTTGTCTGTATGCTGCGCATATGTGTTTAGCAATTGCCTTCCTTGGGTAATTGTGGTGTTTTTGAGTGTAGTGCCTAGGTGCATATGTGTCTTTGATGAAAGCTCTTATACTTTTGGAATGGCCTTTCTTGAGTTCTAGGCCTTTGCCATCCGGGCTTATATTCCATAAGTCTCATGTCTTGACGATTCACATTATTCCAATCAGCTTGGCTTGGATATTTTCTACCATTCCCATCATATGTATTTCTTTTATGGGTTTTCTGGGATGTTTGGTAGCTCGCTTCTTCTTTACTGAGTATTTTCTGTTTGGAGTTTGCTTTGAGGACTCGGTGAATCTCTTCTCACTGGTATCCTTTCAAAGACTCTCAACTGGTCATTTTCCTTTTCCTTTGTAACCAAGACCAGTTTGCTTAGTATTGTGCTTTGGAGTGAATGTGTGTGCAACATTTAGAGTTTTGGATTTTTCAGATTCTTCATGACTTGAAGATCCTTTTTCCAAAATTACTCTTGAGGTTTGACATGGCATAGAGGAATTAAATCCTAAGCCTGTCTTATCTTCACATTCTCTTTGACTCATAATAAGATCATCCAATGATTTAGATGCCTTAGTAAATGAGGCAATAACATTCTTGAGGTCATTCTCCTCTTTTCTATAGCGGCAATTTCTCGCTACTAATTTAGCATTTTCACCTTTTTAAACTTTCATTTTCAACACTATTTGACTTAGAGTACTCGGCTCCTTAGTCGGCTTTGAGTTTTGACTTTTGAGTAGGCTGTTTTCCTCATTCAATAGTGTGTGTGAGGATTTAATGTGTTCAAAATCTTTCATCATTTTGCCTAATGAATCATAAAGATCGAGAGGTGATGAAGTGTGTGTGTCACGATCACTATCACTAGTGTCCGAGCTTGTTGAGTTAGATTGTACCTCATCTTCTTGATCTTGTTCTTTGGCCATCAAGCGGTCGGGGCTTCTTCTTCGAGTCACTTGAGTAGTCGGCTTCACTGCTCTCTGAATCACTTGTCTCTTTGACTTGGCTGTCTCAGCAGATCTCTGCAGCCATCATTGCCCTTTTCTTTTCCCCTGTCTTCTTTCTCTCAAGACCTTTCTTTCTTCTTCATTCCCGTACTTGTTGACTACAGGATATGAGCGATCAATGGCATAGTGACCTGGTTGTCTACGTTCCAACATAGATATTCACCTTTTGATCGCCTCTTTCCATTCTTGAGTTGTCAGCCTTTTTGATACTCAATTTTTGATGATCTGTTCTCTTGGTTGGCCTGTCTTCCCTTGATTTGGAGGGAGCCGAGTGTCTTCTCGGAAGATTCACCCTTTCCTTTCTTGTAGTTCTTATTAAAGAACTTGTTGAATCTTTTAACCATCGTAGGGCTATTTCTTCCGGGTCAATGACTTCTTTGACTTGACTCTCTTCCCATCTTTAACAATTAGAGCAATTGTTTTGGGTACAAAATTGTCTCTTCCTGTCTTTTCTTATCACTCAAACTCGTAGGCTTTGAGGTCCGAGAATAGTTCATGGTTGGATGTCTTTGATAGGTCCATGGAATGTCTCGATGCCATGACCTTCATTTCCCATTCACCGAAGACTTTTTAGGATCTTCATACACATTTCCTTCGTGTATATTCCTTTCCAAGTGTAGACAGCTCATTTGTGATTTCGTGAATCGAGCATCCGGTTGATCCAGGTTCTCTCCCGAGATCATTTTGAAGTTTTCAAATTTTTGTACACCACCGATAATTTGTTTTCTTTGATTTGCTCTCGAGCCTTCACAAATCAATGTCAACTTGTCCCCATTTCCTTAGCCGTTTTGCAATTTTTGACTTTATTGAACATGGCTTTGTCCAAGGTTTTGTAAAGGATGTCCTTGGCTACATTGTCCATATTGTATCTTTTTCTGTCATCATTTGTCCACTCGCTCTTGGTTTTTCAACCATGACTGGTCTAGGAGCAACATCTTCTTCTCCTTCACCGCAACTCTTCGTACATTTGTGTTCACCTTTAATATTTGTAGAGGCCCATCTTCTATCACTATCCACATCTCATCATGTAATGCTTTGATAGATGAGCACTGCATACGAATTTTCCAATCATCAAATTCTTCAATAGTGAACATAGGGATGCGTGTCAAATTTGCTTCCATGATAATGACTTTTAATGATAAAATGAGTTTTGAAAATTTAAGTACTAAAGCGGACTTTGAAAAGGTTGGAGATCTAGTTCAAGAACCGGTGCGGAGGGTTCAATGAACCAACCGCTCCGATACCACTTGTAGGTCCCAAGGCGTGTAAGTGTAAGGTTTAGAAGGGGGGTTGAATAAACCTTACCAAATTTTCGATTTAGTCCTTTTAAATCTACTGAGTTGATTCTACACACCGTGTCCTTGATGGACAATCGAATTAGTCACTCAAGAGAGTTAATCTCTCAACGATTCACCGAGCTTGATGGAGTAACTCAAATTGTTGGCTATAATTTAACTCAAATGTGGTTTTATTTTCAGCGGAAGACTTAACACCCTTGTGTTTGATTAAGCAAGATTTTAGAGTTTGATTTAGTACTTATAATTTTATCAAATGGATAGCAAATTTATCAAGATATAAGCGATTAAAAATGCGAGAATTTAAATGTCAAATCTAAATGACACAATGAAGTTTATAGAGGTTCAAGATGGGGTAATTCTTCTACTCCTCTCTTCTCCAACTCCCGGAGGAATCCACTAGGTAATGATCGGTTTACAAAGTGGTAACAGTCCGGATACAAGTCTTGATCACAACAAATGACTTGATCCTTTGGGACTCGATGAGACGCCTTGATCACTCACCAAGCTTCTCGTGCGACTCGGCTTCTTCACAGGCGTGCCTTTGCTTGCTACACTGACTCACTTGCTTAAGCTCTTTGGATTTGATCACGAAGCCCTCCAAAAGCTTAAGACTTGGTTCAACCTTGAACCTTTCTACAATCCTTCCCGGAATGTAGACCCCTTGTTTTCGATATTTTCCTCTTCAACTGATTGAAGTTCTCTTTCCTTCACGGGTAAGTGTTGGATTGATGTACTTGAAATGTAGGCTTGAGGATTGAGAATGTTTCATTTTGATAAGCTTGTATATCTCACGTGTGTGTCATCTATGTCTCACTTCTTCTCAAACAAACTCCTCGGCCTTTTATATAGTGAACTTTCAAAAATTTGCCCGTTGAAGAGATAGGCTTATTTTTGAAAGTCACTTTTCAGTCGTTGGCTTGCAGTCCTTGGAATTGCCATTTCCTCGTATGAATTGTTCTTTCACCTTTTGAGTTCGACACGGTGTAATGCTTCCCATTGGTTCATTCCTTTTGCACGCTTCAGAACCGAGCACTCCAAGAAAGGTGGTATGGAGATATTACTTGTTTAAGTAAATCTCTTGATTTACTCGGCAACGGTTCTTTTTTACGATTATCTCGACTTGATCGCATTTCCTTGCTTTCCCCAGGTGACTTAGAGTCACTTCCAATCATTGGATGACTCTTCATCACTTCAACTTGAGACTTGGCTTTTCTTGAGTTGACTTGACGATGCTCCACTCACCGCATCTCACCGCTTTTCGATAGAGTTCTGTCTACTCTTCTTTGCCATACTCACTCTCGCAATGAAGTCTTTCTTCAGGTCTTCAGTTGTCTTCTTGCATGTTGAGGCGTAGCCGACTTAACTCAGCTTGGCCAGCTCTAATTGTTACAATACATTTTAAAGCAAGAATTGGGGTGCCAACTTTCTATTCTAAGTTTTACATGGCATTCATCAAAATCTAAACAATAAAATTCCTAACAACTCCCCACAAACAGTTGTAGGTCTCCTGACTCGTTACACCTGTTTATGTCTGAATTCAATTCCATCTTTATTAGAACTCATCTCCCAAATTTTGCACTAACAAATATGATATGCAAATTATTGTTTAGATAATCGGCAATTAAAAATAAGCACTCGAAATCATTAAATAGAACATACAAATCAATTAAGAAAACAATCAATCAAGATTTAACATGATTCAACAGTTTTGATTATGACCTAGGATCTGAACTTAAAATCAACATTATGATATCGTTTAAGTACATACAAAAGATCTAAACTAAGAAAGAAAATCCCTTCTTGTCAGGATGGATCTTCCCTCCAAGCCATCAAAACTCTTGTGATTACGTTGATGTGAAAGCCCTTGTGGTGCTCTTCGTAACGTAGCCCTCCTCTCTTAGAAAACCTTGGATTTGTGTAATCTGGCTTATTGTATTGTATTTTGTGGTCTAATATGATATATTTTCGTTGAGAGACTTGGTCCTCCTTATATAGGTACTTTGAGAGACCAGTTGTAGAGTTCTGACAGGAAACGAACTCAAATCAGATGCAGACACATTGCACGGGCCGTGTCAGTTGACATGACCACCCCACATGGTCGTGTGTTCCCACACGAGCAGACCGTGTAACACGTCTCTGTCTCTGTTTTCTCCTAAACACTTCACATGGTCGTGTAACCTTCACACAGAAGCTCACACGGTCATGTCACCCCACACGGGCTGACCGTGTGACTTGCTTTTTCCATTTTCTTCATCTTTTCGATCTTCTCTTTGCACTCGTCGATCGTGTCCGGGCCTTACAACTGATATCTTTCCATTTAAGCTCCGCTTCCTATAAAAATTACAAGAATTCGCAGTATCATGCCCTTCTAAGCAAACCATGTCAAATACACTGAATACGTGCAAAATGCATCAATTATGTAGTAAAAAAAAGCCCTTAAATGCACTAATATTTTACACGTATCACTCATTTGAGTCCATAGCTATGTAAACCATGCAATTTATTATCAATAAGTCATCAATCATAAGTTCGGCATACTTAATACTCTTTCGGGTATTTGACATCGCGACTTACAAGTAGTAGTGTATCACTCATCTCTCAAAAGTGTATGGAAAGTATGTGCACTCAAAATCAATTTAATGAATGTAGAACTACCGTAGGCTTGCAAATCGTCTAGCGCCTTCTCTACCACGTGTGCAACCTAAGAATCAAAAATGTCTTTTCATTTGGTTGTAATGTAGGCTCTTTGGTATTCGTAGAGAAAATTAGGATAAGTGACTTGACTTAAGCAAATAGAATATGCGTACACATACATTCAATTCACCAACTCATTTCACCGTAAAACTCATCTTTTCAAGATATTTCTAATTAAACTCATCTCCACCCATTTTGTTCTCTTTTTCATTCTTAGGTTTTTTGCCTTTTTCTTTTCTTCCTTAGCCTCAAGTTCTGCAATTGTTTTTTAGAGCTTCATTTTACCTAGACACTGCCCATCCCTCATTCTTTTGCCAACTTTCATTCCTTTTCACAATTTCACCACATGTCCCCCAAACTATTAATCTTCTATAAGCTCAAGTTTTAGGGATTAAAATATATTTCAATTTTAAAGATCAAAATGTTGCTAACAATAAAAAGTTAAGGCTCAAAGTGCCTAACTAGGGAATCATGAGTTCATAGATAGGCTTTTTAGGCTAAGTAGGCTAAACAAAGATGATCTTAAATCATTTTCAAAAATTGCACACACACATGGCTTCAATGAAGATACCAAGGCAAGTTCTAGAATTATAATAATCATGAATGACACACTCAAGAAAAATAAGATCGTATAATATAAAAGCGGTTAAAGGCACAAAAGCTCATAGACTTATTTTTCGCATCATGCTCAAATACCCAATTTTATTAACTAGTGCCAAATAAATAAAAGATATCTCCTCAACAATTTATCACATTATTCACAAAAATATTTCATCTCATAAAATCAAATGCTCATAGTAAAATCATGCGGAACCTTTTTGTACTTTTTCGAATTTTTTAATCCTAACACACACAAAAGCAATTAAACGCGCTACAACAATAAACATGCTAAAACAAGAAACAAAAAATATCGATTTTTTCTAAAAAATATTTATGCATATTTTTATGATCTACATGCAATCCTAAATGCAATGCAAAATTGCAACAATACTTATTTACGCATTCTTGACAACCCCCCAAGATTAAAATATACTTTATTCCGAACATATGATGAAATTATCAAAAGTAAGAGGAATGCGTAAAAAGTACTTACTAAATCACTGTGGTGGTGGAGGTGGATGGTAGTGGCCTAGTGAAATGTGCCATTGATCCATACGATACATCATCTCGTACATGTACTGCTGTTGCTAGGTGATGGCGTCAAACCTCAATAAAAACTCAGTGTGATATTCATCAGTTGTTGTCGTAAACTGATAAGTATGATTTATTAATTTGCGCACATCGGCTTCCACCCTTTCAAGCCTATCACTAATGTTCCATGGCCGGTTACCCTCTTGTCTAGAGGATTCCATCATATCCCTTTCCTTCATAGGCTGATCTTGCTCCTCTTGGGCAACAGTCCCCTGATCACCTCTCATCAACACAATTACTCCTATTTCTGATAGAACTAGCATTCAGGTTTGGGAGCCTAACTCTAATTCTATCCGCATGATTCAACCAATAATTATGCCAATCAAATTGAATCATTTTCATGGTGGATAAAACAATCATATCAATCAATTTTTGACCATTGGCTTCCGCGTACCCCTCGAAACTTACATTGAAGTGCTCGGCTATAGGAGTAATAAGCCCACCAATACAAATTCCTCCCCTTTCTTGCTTACTCACTCTATCAAATTGTCGGGCTATCATAGCCCCGATGTTTGGCACAACCTCCGTCTCCAACGCCATATACCAAATAATAAACAACTCGTCTATTCAAAAGGCCCCTTGGCTATGTTCCCTCGCGAACATCATTTCCGCTAAAGTACGTTGTACATAGCAAGATATGGGGTTCCGAATGCTATACGCCTTTGATGTACCCGACATATAAATTCGTTTACTCGTTATCTCCCTCCAAAAATCTATCCTTATTAAAATCTTCATGTTCCTCCACCCCATAAGCTGGAGATTTATAAATAGCATTCAAATATCAATTGATAATTCCGTCGGCTCATTGGCTTAATGGAACCTAATCCCCATCAAATTTCGATTTCGGACTACTAATTCAAAACTACTTAGGAATTCAAGCATATAAATCGAATACGTAGTCCAATGCCCATTCAACAATTCATGCCATCTCTAACAAACCCATGTTGGATAACTCAGGTTGGTCGACCGAATACTCTAGTTGGGGTTCAGGCTCGGGCTCCGATGTTGGTTCCCTTCTCCTCCTTGTATTCCTCCTAGTTCCTCTTTATCCTCCTCTAGAAGCCACAAATCTCAAGTTTTGATGTTGCAAAAATCTGAATTTTGAAGATTGAAAATCCCTTAAACTTGAATGAGTACTTGTGAAAGTTGAGAAATTGGAAGAATTTAGTGATGGGTTTCTTGAGAAGATGAAGGATGTATGTTTGTGGTGTAAGATTTGAAGTGAATTTTGAAGAGATTTGGAGATGGGTTTGAGTATTTGGGAGAGTATTTTCGAGTTGTAGGGTTTGGGTAGAGAAAGTGAGATAGAAATTGAGTGTTTGAGGTTAAAACGGATGAGATTTTGAAGTGGGCCTTGTCACACGGCCCGTGCGAGCCCGCATGGTCGAACCGTGTCGCCCTCGGTGTGCCCCTACCCACTGCTGCCTTAAGTCCACACGACCATGTGGATGTCACACGCGCCCGACCGTGTGACTTGCCTCTGGTTTTAAGCCGCATGGCACGTGTGGTTGGTTGACACGGTGGTTTATCGTATTTTCCATTTTTTTAAAATAAAACCTTTAGTTTGCCGTGATGCCTGTTACACAGCAACTCACAAAACCAAACAAAACTAAAAATTACGTTAATACTAAAATTATAATGGAATTAAAATCAAATTAATTGAAGGCGATAAAAAAAAAACAACAATAAGAAATAATTTTGGTTGCCTCCCATCAAGCACTAAGTTTTATGGCTTGACCTTGATTTCTAGTTTCTAGTTTGACTCGTTGAATCGATCATTTGAAATCTTTGAGCCTCGTATTATTTACCATCTATTGGATTTAATGTTGTTGCATTGTTCTCTCGGGTTAAGTGCGATCACTTGGGAATTTGCTCTTTTGATGCTTTGGCCTCCCACTTTCTTTGTGTAACTGAGCTACTTGTGTTTCTAAAGATTTCGATCTTGCATTTACGTTTGTGTTCAATCGAGTGACTTGATCCTCAATCCTGTCTATCTTTGATTCATCCTTATCCAGTCTCACTCTAGTTTCTCCGATAAACCAGGATAACATCTCTTCCATAGATGCTTTCATGTTACTTGACTCCGCTCGGCCTTGATTACTCACATTAAATCCGAAGGTGGTGCAAAACATTTTTGTTATTCGCGTATGAAAAGTTCTCATAATTTCGCAGCCCCGGATGATAGTAATTAGGTATATGATTATTTCTATAGTTGTTGTTGAAGTTCCTCTGTTGTCCGACAAAATTAGTTTCTTCTTCAACAATTGCGGGATCTCTAGGAGTCACTTGTTGCATCGCATTCGTTTCATGTTCAAAGACAGATACTTGTTCGAAGAGCATGACAACTTTCTCATCCTCGAACCTCCGCCACACGCGGACATTTGATCTCTCGGATGGCCATTGGTAACTATTATTTGCCATCTCCTCTAACAATTCCAGATTGCTTCATCCGATTATTTCCCTAGCGAAAGGCACCTCTATATGCAACATCTATAATAGTTTTCGTGTTGCCACTTAAACCATTATAGAAATACTAAACTTGTTGGTAATAAGGATATCCATGTTGAGGGCACTTCCTCAACAACTCTCTGAATCTATCTCATGCCTCATTCAATGGCTCTGAATCTAACTACCTAAACTGGGCGATTTCAGATTTCAGTTGTAGCGTCTTCTTAGGGAAAAGAATTTGGCTAGAAATCACTGACTTAGTTCAACCCAATCTGTTACGGGCGGTGTCAGAGAGCAAAACCATCCCTTGGCATAGAGAATGCAAAAAGGCGTCATCGAATGATGTCTTCAAAAACACCATTCATCTTGACAGTATCGGAAATTTCTAAAAATTGCGCTAGATGCACGTTTGGATCTTCAATGGCTCTTCCCCCAAATCGATTATGTGAAACCATCTTGATCAATGCTGGTTTTAGTTCAAAGTTATTTCTAATAAATTTGTTGGGGGCAAAAATATCATTTAATATTTAATATATAATTTATTTTATATATTGGAATAATTTATTAATTTTCCAATCATCAATGAGTTTTAGATGGAATAACCTTGCCCAACGGGTCTGGGATTGGCCCACATGCCACTTCTCCTACACGGCCCATAAGGCCCATCACCCAGGTATATAAAGATCCCTCCTCTTGTTCATTTGTAAATTAATCTCTAATAATAATCTCACGTATTTATTATTCAGTATTCATTTATTATTTTATATTATCTATCGTTCAACGTGCTGACTTGAGCGTTGGAAGGGCCTCCTTGGGACAACTCTCGGGGCCCGTCTAACGTTTGTATGTATGCACGCAAGTTGCCAATAGAAGATTTTCAGCTCAATGAGAAGAAGACTTAGAAGACTTCCCGCTTAGAGAGAGGAAGACTTGGACTTATTCAGAAACCCTAACTTGAAGGGACCTGCCCTTAAAAACAACATATATCAAATTTATTACTAAAAAATTGTGATTAGTTTTTTTTTTTTACTAACATTAATTATACTATTTAAGCCATTGAAGATCAGACATTAAAACTTGAAAGTTTGGTTCGATGATTTATTTTTCTTCAAACGATTTTATGGCAATATGAAATATGGCTACCAGTTGAAAGTTAATTTTTAAAAGTTATGCACTTATTTCACAAATATACAGATAGGAATAATACCATGGTTCATCTTCTAGATAATTAAGTTTGGATGAGGTCCTATCAATTTTTTTTATCATGAGTCGAACTTTCGAATTAGGTCCTCTTTTATTTTCTTCTATGCAAACTTAAAGGTTGCATAAAACAACAGAAGGAAGAATAATGTGCAATTTATAAAATAATTTTATTATAGATAAATAATATGTCATCCATGTTCAAAAATCAAATAATTATATGTAAATACAAACCGCCTCACATTTAGGGCCTTAAAAGAAATTAAGTTCGATAATTTCGTTAGCAATACTAGAGGGAACCGATCTGGGCCATTCACTTCGTGGTGGGAGAGTTTAACCACTAGCTGTAATTGAGAACTTTTTATTTCTTTATCTACATAATAAAATAAGAAAAATCTTGTGGTTGATCTAAGCTATTCATTCTTGGTGGGACACCTACATTCATTTCGTGGTTGGAGAGTTCGACCACTAGTTGCAAATGAGAACTTAATTTAGTTTCTGTATCTACATAATAAAATTAAAAAAAATCTTGTGATTAATCTAGATCATTCATTCTTGATGGGGAGCTCGATCACTAGGTCGAGCAATTGATAATTTTTATACTCCAATTGCAAATTTTAATTTATTTATCTATATAATAAAGTAAACATAATCTAATAGGCCACAAGATTTGAACCCAGTGCGCCTTTCAAAGTTTTAAGAGTGACGAACATTCAATCACTACACTCGATTTAATCTTTGATTAATATTTTATTTATTTTATACATGTAGTATATATCTAAAAGGTATACACAAATTTTGGACTCCAAAATTTCGTAATTTTTTTGGGTTTGAGTCGCCCGACTCTTTTCATTTAATATAAAAAGCAACTCTAGATGCGGTCACAACTTGTACTATTACCCCATGAGCACCCTGCTTTTAGAATATATATCCCATAAGGTTCGAACTCCAGGCCTTGTAGTTTACCTCTACTTCACGCTCACGGGCATGCATGATCCCAAAGATTTTTATTTGTAATCATGGATGCTTTATTTCAGATAAAGGCGGAGCCAGAAATAAAAATAGGGTGGTCTGATACACGAAAACGGATAGAAACCGATACACGAAAATCACATAAATGAAAACATGGCCCACTCATGCTTCTTCACTTCGGATCTATTTCTACACTTATCGTCTCATCGGCAGATGCGGCCCGAGAAATCATGAGAACTCATGATATCAACTTTTTATATAGGTACACTGGTGGAGCTAGGGGCCATGCTGGCCCCGACCTTCCTTTTTTAAAAATTAATATTATTAAGATTTTTTATTGAGTTTTCTATCCGTCCACCCCATTTTTGTTTATTAGCCCACTCTAATATCGTTTGTTGGTTTCGCCATTGTTTAAGCATCCATTCAAGGTTCAGGGGAAACTGCTATATAACTGCAAGGATGTGTTGTTTTCCCCATACAGCGAACTCTGGAGGCAATTGAGGAGCATATTTGTCCTCCAGCTGTTGAGTAACAAAAGGGTTCAATCTTTCCATTCTATCAGGGAAGAAGAAGCATCCATTCTGATTAAAAAGATTAGAGAAAAAACATCCAGGGCCAGTGAACTTGAGAGAGATGTTTCCTGACTTCACAAATTATGTGGTTTGTGGATCAGCTTTTGGCAGGAATTACACTAAATTTGAAAATGTGAAGAAATTTTTGATCTTGTTGAGAGAACTCTCAGAGCTGATGGGAGCTGTTGGTATCATAGATTTCATTCCGTGGCTTAGTTGGATTAGTAGTGTTATCGGTTTGGATAAGAGAGTGGATAGATTTGTAAAACAACTCGATAATTTCCTGGAGGGTATGATTCAAGAGCGCCTGGAAACTCGGAAGGACAAGCAAAATGTCCTGGAAGGAAATGGACAAAACTTTCTTGATATTCTACTTGATATTTACAATGATAACTAGGGTGATGTCTCCATTAACAGAGATGGTATCAAAGCATTGATTCTGGTAAGTTTATGGTAAGCAAAGATTATGTGAATTCAATTTGTAGATTTTCTTTTTCATTGTTTCTTTTTCCAAGGTTCTCTATTTATAGATTATGTATATCATTTATATAAATTGCTATGATGTACAACATAAGCTAGCTAGCCATGCAAGATAAGAGTATGAACAAATTTAATGTCTATATCGTTGTGAGTTAAGTTGGTTGCTATTGGATTTATTTGGTCCAACAATCTCTCTAGGGATTCATTGTCGGTTCACGGCACCGGTGTTCTGATGTCAATAAAATCGATATTTATGACGTCCAACAATGTCCTTGCAAAGCGCCTAATACCCGGATGGGATCTTCTATTCCAAAATCGTGTTTCATCTCCTATTCCAAACGTGTGGATGATTGACACGTGTACTACACTTACCATATTAGAACCCTACAATTTTTGCTTGATTTATGCTTGAAAATTAACATGGTAAGTGTAATACACGTGTCAATCATCCACATGGTTGGAATAGGAGATGAAACACAGTTTTGGAATAGAAGATCCCATCCGCCTAATACCCTCCCGTAGTAGGTGCAACAAGAGACTTTGCACTTCTAATTAAGGGACTAAATAGTTTTGTTAACCATTAATTATAACTTTCAAGCTAAGAAAGAGGAAGTATGACAATATGCTCGATTATGCAAATGACAGATTTTTTAGGCTTGTGATTTATGAATTTCGTATCTCTTTCAATCTGCAGGGGCTTCTGTAATATAGGCAAGCAAGTGCCCGTATGGAAAATTGCGTTTTTAGGCTCGAAAAGACATATTTGCACTGAACAGATGCACCTGTTCATCGACGCACGACCTGACACCTTGCGGCGTGAGCTGAGCTCGTGCGTTGGTGCACGAAGGTTCGGCAAGGCACACGACCCGACGCACGGGCCATGCGCCAGCCCGTGCGCTGGTTTGCACATGTACGGCAGATGGATGCCGCGACCGTCGCCGCGGTCGTGCGTCGCGTCCCCGTCTGCACGTGCGAACCTTTTCCCAGGTTGAAATCCATTTAATTAATTACAAAAATTAATTAAATCCGTTTAATTAATTAAAAAAATTAATTAAACATTGATTTTAAAAGTTTTTGGTCCAAAAAGAATAAAGGCCTCCAAGCCCACGACCCACGGCCCGCAACCTACGACTCACGACGAGCCGAGCCGGCCGACGGGCGGGCGACGGCGGCAACACACGTGTGTGTATTGAACCAAACCCACAAGCACGTAAGTCCTCACCCCTTTAAAAACTTGGGTGCCCCCAAGGGCCCAAACCCATAAGTCCAACTTGGAATATATAAAGTGTGCAAACTTTTCATCCTTTTTCCTATGTGGGATGGAGCATTTCTCCTTCCCCACATTTCCCATTTTCCATACCATTTATTTGTATTAAGTGGCTAACTTCTAGCATTAATTTCTCATTCACCCGAAATCGGTTTTGTGAAATTCCAAATGCTATTCTCATTTACTCCCTTAGTAGAATTTTTACAAATAATTTAATTCCATTTTACACTAATGGAAACCACTTAATTATTTGGTCAAAATCGGGTCAACACCCATTTCTCAAAGACCAAATTCCAACAATCCCCACATGAATGAAACTAATGCATGCGTGTATGCGATTAAACTTGAAAGTCTCGGTGAATCGTTATTGCATCAGAATATGTAGCTTGTGGCTTTGAACCTTCCTTAGTAAAATACTATCGGATTTACTGGCTGCTTAGTGACGCGATGTCTTGAACTACTCAGCCGTTTGTGTAAACCGAGACAACAGTACTTACAAAATAACAACTCTAACACTTGTTTATCTCACATTGTGTCCATTTCGGCCCTGGACCATATCTTAGATTCATAAGTATTTCTTTTGAAGCGGCCATTACTTCTCACTTATATAGGTGATCTCCTATTGAAGAGTATCCTGCCATACTCCACCTTCCGGTATAGGAATCATTAAAAGTCTTAAACTTAACCTCACCACATTCAGCAGGTTTACATTCACTTGGATGTATCGAGAATGAGCTTACACATTTTCCAAGTGTTCATCTGAACATTCATAACTTAGTTGTCCCATTGAACCAAGGTCTTGGGATCTCCAATTCACAAGGTTGAGTTACCGCTATGAACATTCTTTAAGTTGTGGATTTTAAACCCATTCCCCTTAACAGTTTATACAGTTGCTCTCGATTTATGCCTTTCATAAGCGGATCCGCAAGGTTTTCCTTTGACTTCACATAGTCAACCGAAATAACCCCATTCAAAATCAACTGTGTAATGGTATTGTGTCTTCGACGTATATGTCTAGACTTACCATTATACATACTACTTTGTGCCCTTCCGATTGCTGATTGGCTATCACAGTGTATCAAAACAGCAGGCACATGCTTATTCCAACAAAGAAGATCCTCTAAGAAGTTTCTAAGCCATTATGCTTCTTCTCTTGGTTTATCTAAAGCAATGAACTCGGATTCCATAGTGGATCGAGCTATGCACGTCTGCTTAGAAGACTTCCACGACACCCCTCCTCCACCTATTGTGAAAACAAATCCACTTGTGGACTTGGAGTCTTTTGTGTCTGATATCCAATTGGCATCACAGTATCCTTCTAATACTGCTGGAAATCTCGTATAAAGTATTCCATAGTTCATGGTATACTTTAAATATCTAAGTACCCTTGTCACGGTACCATCCCGGTGATCCGTGCTCGTTACTTGTGAACCTACATAGTTTACTCACTGAATATGCAATGTCTGGACGTGTACAATTCGTTAAGTACATCAGACTGCCAATTACCCTTGCATATTCCAGCTGAGCACTATCACAAGCATTAAACCTTCTAAGTATGCTTTCGACATAATGGGATTGTGACAAGACAATTCCATCTGAAGTTCTAGAGATTTTTATCCCTAATATAACATCAGATAATCCCATATCCTTCATGTCAAAGTTCCTTTTTAACATGTTCTTAGTATTCATGATTAAATCATGACTACTACCCATAATCAACATATCATCCACATAAAGGCATACTATGACGTAATCATTTGTAGTACCTTTAACGTAGACACACTTTTCACATTCGTTGATCTTGAAACTGTTTGACTTTATAGTCGAGTCAAACTTTTCGTGCCATTGCTTAGGTGCTTGTTTTAGTCCATAAAGTGACTTAACAAGTTTACACACCTTTCGCTCTTGACTGGGTGCAACGTGCCCCGGGTTGTTCCATATAAATCTCCTCTTCAAGCTCACCATTCAAGAAGGTAGTCTTAACATTCATTTGATGTATCTCAAGGTTATGCAAGGCTGCAATAGCAATAAGAACATGAATAGACGTAATCTTCGTGATAGGAGAATATGTATCGAAGAAGTCATATCCCTCCATTGGTCTAAACCCTTAGCTACCAAACGGTCTTTATACTTATCAATAGATCCATCTGCTTTATACTTCATTTTTAGGATCTACTTGCATCCCAAAGGTTTGCAACCCGGTGGGAGATCAACCAACTCCCAAGTGTGATTTTGCATGATGGAATCTATCTCATTATTGATAGCTTCTTTCCGAGAGAGGAGCTTCGGACTAGATAATGCTTCTTGAATAGTTCGGGGTTCGTTTTCTAACATATAAGTTAGAAAATCAGGACCAAAAAACTTAGCTACTTTTGTCCTTTTACTGCGTCTTGGTTCCTGTTCATCATCACTTTGAGGTAACCTTGCAGTTTCATAAGTTCGTTTGCTCGGACTTTCTTCTTTCCATTCTCTGTTCGGAAAGATATTCTCGAAGAATACAACATTCCTTGATTCAATGATCATACCTTGATTTATATCAGGAATTGCCGACTTGTGCACTAAAAAGCGATATGAACTACTATTGTTAGCATATCCAATGAAAGCACAATCGATCGTCTTCGGACCGATTCTAACTTGTTTTGGCTTAGGTACTTCGACTTTAGCCAAACACCCCCACACTTTTAGGTATTTATATGATGGTTTACGTCCCTTCCATAACTCATATGGAGTTTCATTATTACACTTGTGTGGGATCTTATTAAGAATGTAGTTTGCAGAAAGTATGGCTTCCCCCACAAGTTTTGGGGTAAGCCATAACTTAACAACATCGCATTCATCATCTCCTTAAGAGTACGATTTTTGCGTTCTGCAACACCATTTGATTGAGGTGAGTAAGGTGCAGTCGTTTGATGAATTATACACACTTTCGAGCAAAATTCTTCAAACGGAGCAACATACTCTCCGCCTCTATCACTTCGAATCATCTTAATTTTCAAATTTAGTTGATTTTCAACTTCATTCTTATAAGTCTTAAAAGCTACTAAAGCTTCATCTTTGCTTTTCAAAAGATACACATAGCAATATATTGTGCAATCGTCTATAAACGTTATGAATTACTTTTTCCCACCTTGAGTTTGCACAAGTTTTAAATCACACACATCTGTATGAATTAACACGAGTGGTTTGGTACTTCTCATTACCGAATGAAATGGTGCTTTAGCCAACTTTGCTTCAATACAAATTTTGCATTTGTCTTGTGAATCGGTTTTAAACGTAGGTATTAATTCCAGATTCACTAACCTTTTAATTGTGTTGAAGTTTACGTGTCCTAATCTATCATGCCATAAATTAGAACAATCCAACAAGTAAACGAATAACGTTTTTATTCTTCGCCTCTTGGCGAAAAACAGTTTTATTACAGACATCTTAAACAGGCCCTTATCAAGGTAGCCTTTACAAAGAAACTGACCATTCTTGGTCATTACAAACTCGTCGGACTCAAACACTAGTCTAAACCCGGCCTTACTAAGCAATGGACCGCAAACCAAATTCTTGCGGATGTCCGGGACATGCAGCACATCTACAAGTGTAAGCTCCTTTCCGTAAGTCATCTTGAGCACCACTTTCCCAAGCCCAACGATATTGGAAGTCGAAGAATTCCCCATGAAAAGCTTCCTTCCATTTATCGTGTGTGTAGGAGGAGAACATCTCCTTGTCGGACAAATGTGACGAGTAGCCCGATATCTATCCACCACTCCTTGGGTTATCCACCATATTGGCTTCAAACACAATAGCAGTGAGATCGAGCTCTGACATGTCGATTGGAACCGACTTGTCCTCCGTCACATTGGCTTGTTGGTTGCCACCTTGATTACCTTTTTTCGGGTGTTGGCAATTCTTCGCCATGTGGTTCGGTTTGCCCGCTTGTAGCATACCTTGAACTTTTTAGCATTTCCTTTTCCTTTCCCGGAGTGCTTGCGTTTCTTGCTAGTGCTCGATTCAGCAAGATTGGCCCTAGCATCAATTCCAGACTTACTGGATTTCACATCTGATTTTCGGTTGTCTTCTTAGATCCGAAGCCGAACAATCAGATCCTCAAGCCCCATCTCTTTACGCTTGTGCTTGAGGAAATTTTTGAAGTCCTTCCACAATGGCGGCAATTTCTCGATTATTGCAGCCACTTGAAAGGATTCATTCAAAATCATCCCTTCAGACACTAAGTCGTGAAGTATGATTTGAATCTCCTGAACTTGGCTGATCACCGTCATGGTGTCAACCATCTTGTACTCCAGGAATTTGCCGACAACAAATTTCTTTGTGCCGGCATCTTCCGTCTTGTACTTCTTCTCCGAGGAATCCCACAATTCCTTGGATATCTTGAACGTCCTATAGACATTGTAGAGGGTGTCGTCTAGCCCGTTCAACACATAGTTGCGACACAGAAAATCGCTGTTATGCTAAGCATCCACAGCGATTATCCGGTTATTGTCAACTTCTTCATCTCCAATGGCGGTAGGGGGGTCGTTTTTCAGAAAACGAGACAACCCCAAGGTGGTAAGGTAGAACAACATCTTTTGTTGTCAACGTTTGAAGTCGGCGTCGGAGAACTTGGGCAGCTTTTCGCCGTGAGCGGGAGCAGTAGCCAATTGTGTGAACGAGATTGAAGATGATGCCATTGTCTTCAACAAAAACAGATATTTCGTCTTGCGATTGTTGGTTAAAATATAGTGTATGGTTTCTGTTTTCGGAAGAAAATGGCTAAGTTTATAAGGTATGGCTAAGTCGAGGCCTGAATTATATTCAGTATCCGCAAGACGAAATACTCCCTGTATACAAAGTGCTTATGGTTCCAGCGCTCGTCTCTAATATACAACAACTTTGCAGTTTTGGTTTAGCAGCACTTGCAAAAACCGGAATCACAGCGAAAAAGGAGTGTTTCTGACTTTCAAGCTAAGAAGGAGGAAGTATGTCAATATGCTCGATTATGCAAATGACCGATTTTTTAGGCTTGTGATTTATGAATTTCGTATCTCTTTCAATCTGCAAGGGCTTCTGAAATATAGGCAAGCAAGTGCCCGTACGGAAAATTGCATCTTTAGGCTCGAAAAGACATATTTGCACTGAACAGACACACATGTTCATCGGTGCACGACCTGACACACAGGTCGTGCGCCTGCCTGTGCGTTGGTGCGCGAAGGTTCGGCAGGGCGCACGACCAGACGCACGGGCCGTGCATCCGACCGTGCGCAGGTGCGAACCTTTTCCCAGGTTGAAATCCATTTAATTAATTACAAAAATTAATTAAATCCGTTTAATTAATTAAAAAAATTAATTAAACATTTATTTTAAAGGTTTTTGGTCCAATAAGAATAAAGACCTCCAAGCCCAAGCCCACGGCCCGCGACCCGAGTCGGGCGGCGGCGGCGGCGCGCGCGTGTGTGCTTTGAACCAAACCCACAAGCATGTAGGTTCTCACCCCTTTAAAAACTTGGGTGCCACCAAGGGCCCAAACCCATAATTCCAATTTGGGATATATAAAGTGTGCAAACTTTTCATCCTTTTCCTATGTGGGATGGAGCATTTCTCCTTCCCCACATTTCCCGATTCCGTCACCATTTATTTGTATTAAGTGGCTAAATTCTAACATTAACTTCTCATTCACCCTAATTAGTTTTGAGAAATTCCAAAGGCTATTTTCATCTACTCTCTTAGAAGAATTTTTACAAATAATTTAATTCCATTTTACACTAATGGAAACCACTTAATTATTTGGTCAAAATTGGGTGAATACCCATTTCTCAAAGACCAAACTCCAAAAAAAAATAATCGTGGTAACCATCAGCTATAGTAGTTTTTGGTCTAGTGATTGGAGTTTGATCCTAATACTAACCATCAGTTATATCTTTTGGTCTGGCGGTTGTGACTTATTGATCCTAACAGTCGTTCTACTTGTTTTCATCTTAAAGGTATCTTTTTCGACTTTACCTTGTTTCATCTCCATGGATCTCAAGAAGTAAACCAATGTTTTACGACAATTCATAGCTTTTCAGAATGAATTCTAGTTCACAATAAAGCTAAAAACCAAGTTCAGAGTTTTTCTACTATTAACTTTTGACTTTTGTTTATGCAATCGAAATATATTTTTAACATTATTTTTTTTCTTGTTAAGTGTCATTTATTCTGCATGACGTATTTATAGGTGGGGTCGATACCACATCCACAGTTTTGGAATGGGTGATGACAGATCTCTTACGACACCCTACCGTGATGGAAAAACTGCAACATGAAATAAGGCAAATCCTTAAAGACAAACATGACATAAAAAACGATGACTTAGAAAAAATACATTACTTGAAGGTCGTGATCAAAGAAACTCTTCGTTATCACCCGGCGATCCCATTAGTAATGCGCAAGCAAGGAAACAAAGACGTAAAAATAAAAAGGTACGACGTTAGAGCAGGAACATTAGTGATTGTTAATGTTTGGGCCATAGGCAGGGACCCTGTGTCTTGGGATGAACCAGAAAAGTTCCAGCCAGAGAGATTTTTAAACTCTTCAATTGATTTCAAGGGCTTGGATTTTGAGTTGATTCCATTCGGGGCTGGAAGAAGAGGTTGTCCTGGTATTTCATTTTCTGTTGCTACAATTGAGTTTGTGTTAGCAAATATTTTGCAGAAACTTAATTGGGAATTGCCTAATAGGGCACAAGGGCAATATTTGGACATGACTGAGAAGTTTGGACACTTCACAGAAATATCCCTCTTATGGCAGTTGCAACTCACGTTAAATAATATCACAGAGAAGTTTGGATTTCCAAAATAAATGCATGTATTGTTTCTACACAATTATGGATTGAATTTCTATGGTTTTTGTTGTATAAAAAATGTCTACATTTTTCAAACAAAATTTTTATTGTAGCTCTTTCTGACTTGAAAATTTATATCTATATCTATATCTATATCTATACTATCTTAAAAGTGGGAATGTTTCTTGCAATTTTTGATTGGACAAAAATATCCTTTGGACATAGTAAAATTTTAGGACAACTTAGTAATTTGATATTTATTTAGCTTCTATTTGTTCAATTATAAAATAATGTGACCTTTTATATTCTACATTTTAAATGTATTTACTCTTTCATCTATAACTGTATTTTCAAATAATATTAGCTTCATATTAAACTAGATTTCGAGAGCTTTCTAATCATATGTCATAAGCATATATAAGGACTTCACATGATAAAATTTTAACGTTATAATATTCAACACTATGTAAAATTAAGAGTATATATTTTCTGTAGTTTTGTTATTTATTTAATCTTTTTTGTTTAATTTTATGAGAGATGTTCATTGTAGCACAAAACGATTTTAGAATCGGAAAATATATTTTTTTAATCATAACACTAAGAATATTTTTAGTTTCTTATAAAATCAATTTCAAATTTAAACTAGGTTTCAAAATCTTCAACTATATGTTCTAAACATATACATAAGTTGTTATAGAAGAAAATTATAACTATTTAACTTTTAATATGATGCAAAATTGAATATTTCTTAGGTTCTTTTAAATTTTCTATATATTTGATGCATTTGCACGCATATTTAGTGTATTTTACTTGGTTTCCTTAGAAGAGCATGATACTGCGTAATCTTGTAACTTTTTACAGGAAACATAGCTTAAAATGAAGAAATATCAGTTGGAAAGACCGGATTAGACTGACAAGTGCGAAGAGAAGATCAAAAAGACGAAGAAAACGGACAAGAACAAGTCACACAGCCGGACCGTATGGTGTCAAACGCGTGTGAAAATACCCGTGTGAAAAGTAACACAACCATTTGAAAAAGGGAAGAATAAAGGGGACGAAACCAAACCGCACAGCCCGACCGTGTGGGCCCATACGGACATGTGGTATTGGGCAGGACAAAACCCACACGGCCATGTGATCACACGGCCAGGACATGTGGGACTCTGCCACGCGCTTTTTTGAGTTCTTTTCCCATTCCAACTCTATAAGTGATCTCTCCCAGCATCTATTAAAGGGACCAAAATCTTGCACGAAATTGAATCATCCAACATGTTAGGAAATTTATTGTTAAGATTTTGATGATACCATGTAAAATTTAGAATATAAAGTTGGCACCCCCATTTTCCTTGTATTTCAATTTTTGTAATAGATAGGACTGCATGAGCTGAGTGAAGTCAGATATGTTGAAGAATGCAAGAAGTCAACTGAAGACTAAAGTGAAGACCCAGCTGTGTGTCAGCTGAGTATGGTCAAGATGGAAGGCACATACTCGACTGAAGGAGATCCAGCTAAAGAACATTTGAGTAAAGATTGAAGAAGTGTCAGTCAAGTCAGTCAGGAGCAGAGTCTACCAGTTGAATTGACAGTTGAGTCATTCCGAAATGATTGGAGATGATTCAAGTCAAAGGGGTAAAGGTAGTTATCTAATCAAGTCGACTAATATTAATCCTTTGCACGGAAGTCAAGGATATTACTTAAATTATTAATACTTCCATGCTGCCATGTCTTAAAGTGCTCGTTCCAGAAGCGTAAAAAGAGAATAAACCAATGGGAAGCACTGAAGCTTGTGTCAGGCCCTGAAAAGCTGCAGAGTCATTTAATACGAGAAAGGGTCACCATCACAATTCTGCAGGTCAAGAAAAGACAAGCCAACAAACAAGAAAATGTCATCTGAGAATAGCCTATCTCTTCAACAGGAAAATTTTCAATGAACACTATAAAAGGCTGAGGAAGCATTTGAGAAAAAGAGATGAATGACACTGATCTAACAATTAATTTCAAGCAAGAAAAACCTACAAACTTTCTCAAATCTTATCAAGAAATTCCGCAAGCCTAAAACTCGAAGGAACTTGATCCAACACACACTGTGAAGGAAAGAATATTTCAATCAGTTGAAGAAGAAAAGTTTTAAAGAACAAAAGCGGTCTACTCTCTAAGTTTAAAGGAGCTGTAGTAAGGTTCAAGATCGAACCCAGTTTTCGGGCTTGTTGGAAGGTCAGTGATCAATTCCAAGGGTTTGAAGGGAGCTAAAGTAGCAAGGCATCTGTCTTGTGAAGAAGGCGAGTCGTTGGAGAAGACAATTTGTGTGATCAAGGTTGTCTCTAAACTGAAGAACTACTTTGTAACCCGATCAGTTACTTAGTGGATTCCTCTAGGAGTTGGAAAATAGTAGATTAGATGAATTACCCCATTCTCGAACCACTATAAAATTTACTTGTGTCATATACTTCAGCACATTACTTTCTTGCTTATATTTATATTTCTTTGATAAATTCCAACCCAACTGATAATAACATTGCTAAAACATGTGTTTAAAAACATGCTTAAAATTTAGAAGAGTGATAAGTCTTTTTTGTATAAAACTAAATCAATCGAAAAGTTAAGTGTTAGCCGACGAAACTAAGTTATACTATCAATAGCTCGATCAGTCTGTTGAGTGGGTAACTTTGTTTGAAAGCCAACCTAGCTGTCCCCCAAGGATTCAACTGATTTGAGTCAACTCTGTTGAAAATTTAAAAATGACTAAATAGTGAAAAGTTGGTAAGGTTTATTGAACCCCCCTTCTAAACCTTACACCACACCCCTTGTGACCTACACAACAACATATTCATACCACATACAACACATCAAATTAAGCAGGAACACAAGATCCAAGGTCTTCTGAGAGAGGAGGGCTAGGTCGCGAAGAACACCACAAGGCCTTTCGCATCTAGGGGAGCACAAGAGCTTCGAAAGCTTAGGAGGGGAATCCATCCTGACAAGAAGGGGTTTTCTTTCTGCTGCAGATCTCTTGTCGTCCCTTAAACTATGTCATAATGTTGATTTCGAATTTGTCTATGAATTTTTTATCAATGTTTGGCTAACCTTTCGGATCTTAGGGGCATAATCGAAACTGTGGATTCATGTTAAATCTTGATTAATTATTTTCTCAATTGATTCATGCTTTCTATTTTATGAATTCGATAAGTTATTCTTAATTGCTTTTTATCTGATCAATAATTTGCATGTCATATTTGTTAGTCCGAAATTCGAAAGAGGAATTCTAACAAAGACGAAAATCGAATCTGAGACATAAACGGGTGTAACAAGTCGGGAGACCTACAACTGTTTGTGGGGTGTCATTCAATTCATAAATTTTTTGGGAGTTAATAATAGTTGTAACGTATTGGGAGATCTACAATTGTTATTAATCTATTGTTTATTTATCACCCGGGAGGGGGAATAGACTATCTTAGGAATTGAACTCATAGAATTGCATGAATTGGTTTTGAAACTTTAATTGGATTTAATATTGAAGAAATATGTTGAGATTATGTGCTTGTGGTTCTTCTTTGTAGTTGTTGAAAATACTTATGGGGTTCGCAAGTTTATTTGTTTTTCTGTTATTTTCAATTTTTATATAAGTTAGATATTCGGTCACTTCAATAAAATTGGAATGCGATGTTATTATAGCCTAATTGTTTCACATATCAATCTCTGAGGAATACGACATTGCTTGCCATTATTCTATAAATTACACTGCCACTTGTAGTTATATGATCCAATATATTTTTGGCGAGCAAGTTTTTGGCGTCGTTGATGGGGATTGATGGATTTTACTTAGATATAGTAATAAGTAGTTCAATCTTAATTGAAGTATTTTATTTTCTAAATTTATTCAAAATTATTTTCTTTTATTATTTTTTTCAGTTCTAACATTATTTTTGTTAAGTGCAGATAGTGCATGATCATGCGTTCAGATCTACCCAGCCAATACACATTGATTTGGAAATCTAGAAGAAAACAAAGCAACTAAGGAAAAGAGCTAAAGCATTGGTGGATGAGACAATCCAAACGCACAGTAAACAACAGAAACAATAAGGAGCGTCCACTTGGGAAGACGTCCAGGACCGAATTGTGGAGAGGCCCGCGAGAAGGCCAGTTAGGGACTACTTCCAGCCGGAGGTAAGTAAGACTTATGGGGGTGTGGCCCGTATGCCAATCATTGCAAATAACTTTGAACTCAAACCGGCATTGATCCAGATGGTGTCACAAAATCAGTTTGGGGGCAGAGCTGTTGAAGTTGCAAACGCGCATCTGACGCACTTTTTGGAAATTCGCGACACGGTCAAGATGAATGGCGTTTCTGAGGATACCATTCGATGCCGCCTTTTCGCATTCTCTGCGCGATAAGGATAATGGATGGTTATGCTCTCTAACACCACCAGCATCAAATTAGGCATAGCTGAGTCAGCGATTTCTAGCAAAATAATTTTCCCCCAAGTAAGACACTGCAACTGAAATCGGAGATTGCCCAGTTTAGGCAATTGGATGCTGAGCCACTATATGAAGCATGAGATCGATTCAGGGAATTGCTAAGGAAGTGCCCTCAACACGGATATCCCAACTACCAACAGGTCCAATACTTCTACAATGGTTTAAGTGGCAATACGAGAACAATTATAGATGTTGCATCTGGGGGTGCACTGCTAGGGAAATATCCCGAAGAGGCGCCAGAATTATTAGAGGAGATGGCAAACAACTATTAGCAATAGCCATCTGAGAGGTCTATTGTTTGACGTGTGGCAAAGTTTAGGATGAGAAAGTTGCCATGATCATAGAACAAGTATCTATGCTAAATATGAAACTGGACGCGATGCAGCAAGTGACTCCAAGAGATCCCACTGTTGTTGAAGAAGAAGCGAACTTTGTGGGCCAACAAATGAACTTCAACAACAATTATAAAAATAATTAGACACCTAACTACTATCATCTGGGGTTTGAAACCATGAAAATTTCTCTTATGCTAACAATAAAAATATTTTGCAGCCACCTCCGGGATATAATATGGGTAATTAAGGCATAGCGGAGTCAAGTGAAAAGAAAGCATCTATAGAAGAGATGCTATTCTCGTTTATCGGAGAGACCATGGCAAGATTAAACAAATATGAAGCAAATATAGACATGATAGAATAACAGGTCACTTAATTGAACACGAACATGAACGCAAGACTGAAATCTCTGGAAACACAAGTAGCCCAGATCGCAACTGATGTAGGAGGTCAACATCAAAAGGGCAAATTCCAAAGCGATACTGAGTTGAATCCGATAACAATGTAATGTCATTCGTCTGATGGATGGTACTGAAGGTTCACAGATTTCAAACGACATGGTTCAGTAAAAGTGATTAGAAATCTGAAGTCTGGCTGAAGACGTAAAACTTAGCGCTTTATGGGAGGCAACCCAATTTATTTCCTATTTTTTTGTTCATTATTAATCGCCTTCAATTTTAATTTCAATTTTATTTCTATTAACTTAATTTTTAGTTTTGTTTAGTTTTTGTGAGTTGTTGTGTAGGAGGCATGTTCGCCAAAAATATTTTGGATCATACAACTGCAAGTGTACAGTGTAGTTTATAGAATAATGGCAAGCAAGGTCGTATTCCTCATGGATTGATATGCGAAACACTTAGGCTATAATAACATCACATTCCAATTTTATTGAAGCGACCGAATATTGAGTATTTATAAAAATCGAAAAGTAAAAGAAAAAAATAAATAAATGTGTGAACCCCACAAGTATTTTCAACAACTACAGGAGCAACCTTAGGCACATAATCTCAACATGTTTCTTCAATATTAAATGCAAGTAAAATGTTAATACCAATTCATGCAATTCTATGGGTTCAATTCCTAAGTTAGTATATTTCCCCTCCCGGGCAGCGCATAAATAGTAGATTAATAACAATTGTAGGTCTCCCGACTCAATACAACTATTATTAACTCCCAAAATATCTATGAATTGAATGACTCCCCACAAACAGTTGTAGGTCTCCTGACTCGATACGCCCATTTATGTCTAAATTCGATTTCTGTCTTTGTTAGAACTCCTCTTCCGAATTTTGCACTAACAAATATGACATGCTAATTATTAATCAGATAAAAAGCAATTAAGAATAAGCACTCGAATTCAGAAAATATAAAGCATGAATTAATTAAGAAAACAAATAATCATATTTAACATGAATCAACATTTCGATTATGCCCCAAGATTCGAAAGATTTGACAAACATTGATTACAACTTCATAGACAAATTCAAAACAACATTATGACATCTATTAAGCACATACAATAGATCTTAGACATAGAAATAAAACCCCTTCTTGTCGATTGATTCTCCTTCCAAGCCCTCAAGCTCTTGCGCTCCCGTAAATGCGAAAGCCTTGTGGTGTTCTTCGCTACCTAGCCTTCTTCTCTCGAAGATCTTCGATTCTTGCGTTCTGCGTTATTTGATGTGTTTTTTCCGTATAAAGTGATATATTTTCATGCAAGCCTTGGGTCCCTTTTATAGATGCTTGGAGAGATTACTTGTAGAGTTGGAACGGAAAGAGAACTCAAAAACGTGTCGTGGAAGAGTCTCACACGGCCGGCCGTGTGGCACCATACGGTCGTGTGGTCTTATGCCAAGTCTTTCCCACACAGTTGTGTGATCCTACACAGGCAGATGGTGCGGAGCTCTACCTTTTCCCACACGGCCGTGTGGCCCTGGCTTCGTACCCTGTTTTGCCCAACTTTACACGGTTGTGTGGTTTCACACTGGATATTCCACACGACCGTGTGACACCACACAGTCTGACCGTGTGAAGTGTTTTTGTCCATTTCTTTCGTCGTTTTGATCTTCTCTTCGCATTCGTTAATCTTAGTCGGGCATACAACTGATATTTCTTCATTTTAAGCTCTAATTCCTGTAAAAATTACAATAATACGCAGTATCATGCCCTTTAAAGGAAACCAAGTAAAAATATACTAAATATGCGTGCAAATGCATCAAGTATATATCATTTTACGCCCCAAAATGTACATATATTTTACACACATCAAACTCCCCCAAACTTAAAGCATTGCTCATCCTCGAGTAATTTAAGAAAAATAATATAAGGGGTAAAAACGAACGAAAACCCAAGAACGCTATGAACATTAAATAGTATTTGACTCCATACTCAAGGAAACCATGTATTCATTATCAAGAAGTCATCATTCATAAACTTGGCAAAATTAATACTCTTTTGGGTACTTGGCATCGTGACTCACTAGTAAATAGTGTATCACTCGCCTCTGAAAGTGTATGGGTAGTGTTTACGCTCAAATTCAATTCAGTGAATGTAGAACTACCATAGGCATGGAAATCACCTAACATCTCTACCACTTTTGTGTGCACAACTTAAGAATCAAAAAGGACTTTTATTAGGTTGTAATGTAGGGTCTTTGGTAAGGGTATGGAAATTTGGATTAAGTGACTTGACTTGAGCAAATAGAATTTAAGCATACAGAATTGCAATTCACCAACCCAATTTCATATAATACTCATTTTCTGTTTCAATTCCACCCTTATTTCTCCTTTGTTTCATACTTGGGCCATTTTGCCTTTTTTTAGCCTTTAAGCGTTCAGAATTTTTCTTTTACTTTTGCTCGATTTTCTCTATGTAATTTTCAGAGATTTTCTTTCTTTTTCGAGCTTCATGTATATTTTCATTATCCAGATACTGATCATCCCTCTTTCTTTTGCCAACTTCTTCTCTTTTTTTGTTTCATACATTTTTGCCACCTCTCTCCCAAACTTGTTCATTTCTATAAGCTCATAAAAAAATCAGGGATAAAAATATGTTTAAATTTTAAAGATCAATGTGGTTCAGAATAAAAGTTTTGGCTTAAAATTGGCTAACTAGGGAATCATGAGTTCATAGGTAGGCTTTTTAGGCTAAAGTAGGCGTAAACAAAGATGACATTAAATCATTTTAAAAAATCGCACAAACACATGACTTCAATGAAGATACCAGAGCAAATTCTAGAGTTCTAACAATCATGAATGACACACTCAAGAAATAAGTTTGCATAATATAAAGCAGTTTAAGGTACAAAAGCTCATAGGCTTATTTTTCGCAACATGCTCAAATACCCAATTTTCTTAACTAATGCCAAGCAAATAAATAATATCTTCCAATTATTTTATCACATTATTCCCAAAAGTATGTTATCTCATTCCATAAAATGCTCATAGTAAAATCATACGGGAGCTGGGCATTCAAAAACTCAATTAATATCACACACAAAAGCAATTAAACGTGCTAAAATGGTAAACGTGCAAAAACAAAATAAACTAAAAATCAAAAAAAAAAACTAAAAATTGATTTTTTTCTGAACATATTAATGCAAAGTGCTATGCAATCTTAAATGCAATGCAAAATGCAGGAAAGTACTAAATTACGCATTCTTGACAACCCCCCCAAGCTTAAAATATGCTTCATCCCGAACATATGAGAAAATTATCAAAAAAAAGAGGAATGCGTAATAAGTACTTACACGGATCACTGTGGTGGTGGAGGTGGAGGGTAGTGGCCCCGAGAGATGTGCCACTGTCTATACGAGACATCATCTCATACATATCTTTCGCTTCTTTGTTGGGTGATGACATTGAATCGCCAGTAAGTACTCCTGGTGGTACTCATCTTGTCAATTGATATGTGTCATCTATCAATTTTCCCACGCGCTTCTACCCTTTCGAGCCTCTCACTTATAGTAAATGGCCGGTTTTCCCCTTGTCTAGAGGATTTTGGCATATCCCTCATCACCATCATCCTCGCTCATCTTGAGCAAAAGAGCCCCGTACCTCTAAGCAACCGATTACCCCTATTTCTAATGGATGTGGCTTCGGGGTTTAGAAGCTTAACCATTGTTCTATTTGCTTGATCGAGCGCTTATCATGCCCATCGAATCTTATAATTTCGCATCAATTAATTTAGGTCCCGCGGCCTCCGCATACCCCTCCAAATTAATATTGAAATATTCAAAGAATAGGGTAATCATCCCCCCAATGCAACTTCCACCCCTCTCAGATTTGTTTATCATATCAAATTGCCAGGCTATCATAGCCCTGGCGTTTGGCACCACTTCAGTCCCCGATGCCAAATGATAAACAATTTGTCTACCCTTAATGCCCCTCTACTCTTCTCCCTCGCAAAAATTGTTTCAGCTAAGGCTCACTGAACATATTAAAATAATGTGTTTCAAATACTAGACGCCTTTGAGGTACCTGGCGTGTAGATTCGTTTCCCAGTTATCTTTTTCCAAAATCTATCCTTATCAAACACCTCATGCTCCTCAATCCCATAAGCCGGAGTTTTGTAAATTTCATTTAAATCATCTATACTTAGTTCCCTTTGCTCATTCCCCAAGCAAAACCTAACTCCCATCAAGTTTCTTTTTCGAACCACCAATTCAAAGCTACTCAAAAATTCAATTGTGATCACGGTATAAGTGGTCCAATGCCCATTTAAAACTCATGCCAATCAATTCCACCACACAATGCTCGAAAATCTTCCAATAAATCTAAATTTGTAAGAGTAGGTTCATCGAAATACTTTGTATTAATCCATGAACGAAAGTAGAGTATCGCCCATCTAGCTCAGTGATTTCGATTGGCAAGATGACATTTGAAGCTTCGGGCTTCTCGGGTCAAAATTGGTTGAGGCTTGGGTTCAAGCTCGAGTCGGCTCCTTCCTTCTTCTTGTATTTCTCCTAGTTCCTCTTTCATCTCTAGAAGCCATGAATTTCGAGATTTGGAAGAGAAAAATCTGAAATTTTGGAGGTTTTGGAGTACCCCAAAACATGATGTAGAACTTGGAGAAGTTGGAAATTGAAGGTTTTTGGTGGTGGGTTTCTTGAGAGGGTGAAAGATTTATGTTTTTGGTTTGAGATTTGTGGAGAATTTGGAGAGTAGTTTGGGAATTTAGGGAGAGAATTTTCGTGGGTTAGGGTTTGTGTAGGAGAAAGTGGGAGAAAAAGTGAGATTTTGGGGTAAAAATAGGGGTGTTTGTAATCCGCCCGATTTTGGTCTTTGGCCACACGGCCGTGTGGTGTCACACGGGCCGGCCGTGTGGGCCCTGGGTGTTGCGTCTATTTGTGGCCTTTTGTCACATGGCCGTGTGATGGTCACACGGCTTGGTCGTGGTGATGATCTTTGGGGCGCTTCATCCTCTCGCACGGCCTGGTCGTGTGATCTCCTACGCCCATGTGGGATTGTTTCGGTACTTTTTTTGTTTTTATTCGATAACAGGGAGTTTGCCGTGACGCCTCCTACACAAAAACTCATGAAAACTAAACACAACTTAAAATTAAGTTAATAGAAAAAAAATTAAAATTAAAATTGAAAATAAAATTGAAGGCGATAAAAAAAGGAACTAAATAGGAACTAAATTGGATTGCCTCCCATAAAGCGCTAAGTTTTACGTCTTCAACCGGACTTCAGATTTCTAATCACTTTTGCTAAACCGTGTCATCTGAAATCTGTGAACCCTCAATGCCATCCATCAGACCAATGGCGTTGCATTGTTCTCGTGGATTCAGCTTTCGAGATCGCTAGGGATTTTGCATTTTTTATGTTGGCCTCCCACAACAGCTTGCGATCCGGGCTACTTGTGTTTCCAGAGATTTTAGCCTTGTGTTTACATTCGTATTTAGCTGAGTGACCTGTTCTTCGATCCTGTCTATCTTTGCTTCATTTTTGTTAAGTCTTGCCCTTGTCTCTCCAATAAACGAGGATAGAATCTCTTCAACAAATGATTTCTTATCACTTGACTCCGCTCTGCCTTGATTACCCACATTGTATCCTCGGGAAGGTGGCCCAAAAACAATTTTATTGTTAGCATAAGAAAATATTTTCATGGTTTCGCAAACCCGATGATAGTAGTTGGGCGTCTGTTTATTTCTATAATTGTTGTTGAAGTTCTTTTGTTGGCCCACAAAGTTTGCTTCTTCTTCAACAACAACAGATCTCTTGAGTCACTTGCTGCATTGCATCCAGCTTCATATTCAGCACAGATACCTGTACTGTGAGCATGACGACCTTCTCATCCTGAACTTCTGCCACTCGTCGGACAGTAGACCTCTCGGATGGTCATTGGTAACTATTGTTTGTCATCTCTTCTAACAAGTCTAGTGCCTCCTTAGGATATTTCCCTAGTAGTGCTGCCCCAGATGCAACATCTATAATTGTTCTTGTATTACCACTCAAACCATTATAGAAGTATTGGATCTGTTGGTAGTCGGGATATCCGTGTTGAGGGCACTTCCTTAGCAATTCCCTAAATCTATCCCATGCTTCATATAGTGGCTCAACATCTAATTGCCTAAATTGGGTGATCGCAGATTTCAGTTGCAACGTTTTACTGGGGGAAAAGTATTTGGATAGGAATCGTTGACTTAGTTCTGCCCAATTTGCGGTAGGTGGTGTTAGAGAGCATAACCATCCCTTAGCATTATCACATGGAGAGAATGGAAACGCGACATTGAATGATATCCTTAGAAACACCATTCATTTTTACAGTATCACAAATTTCTTAAAAGTGCGCTAGACGCGCGTTTGGATCCTCAACGACTCTCCCCCCAAATTGGTTTTGTGACACCATCTGGATCAATGCTGGTTTTAGTTCAAAATTGTTTGCATTGATTGGCTGACGGGCCACACCCCCATAAGTTTGACTTACCTCCGGCAGGAAGTAGTCCCTTACTGCCATTCTCACGGGCCTTTCCACAATTCGGTCCTGGACGCCGGCCTCTGGTGGGCACTCCTCATTATTTCTGTTTTCCACTGCGTTTGGATTTGTCATATCTACCATTGATTTGGGTTTTATTGGCTGGATCGATCTAGAACGCATGATCATGCACTATCTGCACTTAACAAAAACAATGTTAGAACCGAACAAAATAGAAAAAAACTAAAAATAATTTCGAAAATTTGAAAAAAAAAAGTATGATTCAATTAAGATAGAACTACTTATTACTACTAGTAAGGTGCACGTGCGTTGCACGTGAACCCTATAATCTTACTAATTCATTTAACGTATAATATAATTTGACTTAAAAAGAGTTATTAAAAACTTAGATTTTATTGAGTACAATTTAATAAGTGGAATTTTGTGATGGCATTGTCGAGTGTCGACCTAAAGACCCAATGCTAAATAATTCAATTGAAGTTGTCATAGAACTATATCCAATGGATATTTAAAAATGAAAATTATTTCACGAATTCAAGTTGCATTAAGTTTTCTATTATTTTATTTTTGTAGGTCGTTGTTCTCTTTTTACTTGGAGTTGACAATTTCTTCAAAAACTTAAAACTCAGATCTCACTAATATTTTAGTTATCTATCCTTTTTTCTTTTGATTGTCTTATTTTCATTCTTCATCGTCATTCTTCGCTTGAGCATGATTGTAGACATATTTAATGTCTTTCTTTTTTTGCCCTTCTTTAAAATTAATGTCTCAAATCTTGTTTCTCCCTTCAAACACAGTTATTCATGTACTATGATCATGTTGTACAACATTAAACACCAACCTATATCTGTATTTCATTCAATAATGCTTAATATTTGATGTTTGGTTAATTTATTTATTTTTCTTTTTGAAAAACTGGGAAAGATTTCATTAAATCTCTCAAATCAAGTTGCAACAAATTAAAAATAAAAGATGGCGAGTAAGCCTCCCAAGTAACTATGCTAGACACGGAATCAATCATTTTAGCTAAAGCATGAACCACGCGATTTGCTAACCCTCCTAACAAACACACATGAGACCAAAGGCAGTTTTTTTTAACAATCTAAGACATTCATCAATAATACTTTTAAAATAAGAATGATCTGAAACTAATCCCTTAATAGCTTGAATAAGTCAAAGAATTAGTTTTCACATATATAATTGAGTGTGGAAACCTTTCTTTGATCTAACTGAGTGATATCTAAATCTTAAAGAAAAAAAACTGATGTTAATGCCTATGTTGTGAAAAAGGGTTCTTCAACATCATCCAAAAACTAATGTCTTGGGAAGAAACAACAATGGGTTAAAGTAAGCAGGTGGTTTAGCCCACTTGGCCACCACAAATAATTGTGGGGTGGAGGTCAGGGTTTCAAACCTCTACTCCATCAAATTGCTCCCCGAGGCATATGCGGCTGGTGAAGATTTGATGGGAACTCATATTGAATAAATCCCGTGTGGGTTCGATTCGGGAGAGATCATTATTATTAGATTGGGGGGTCGAACATAATTGTTCTCTTTACCTGAGAGGATCTGGTTGTACGTCAACAGACCCCATCAGAACACTGGTCAGTGCGTGCACATCCCACGGTTTACCTTGGCGGAAACAATAAGGAGCCGGAGCTGTTGTCCTCAGGCATAGTCAAACGTAGCGCTCTCGAAAGTTCGAGTTATAAAAAAAAACAACGGGTTAAAGTTGGTTAAATCTGAATGATAATGGCAGAATAAAGCTTACTGACATCTTGAGATTCCAATCAATTAAATGACAGCTCACGTGCAAATCATCCCACTATCGCAACAACAAAGATATTAGCTAAAAAAAAAGAAAATTTCACCTTCCTGCATTGTATCGGCTCAATACCATTACCAAGATTGACACTACCTAAATACATGAAACGTGGACCAAAAAGCTTTATATTTGTCAAGTTGTTGACACAGTAAAGCTCAATGCTTTCAATTGTTCAGGTAATATAATAATCAAATACTGAAGTCCCAGATTTTATTATGTAAAGACATGCTATTGTACTAAACTTAGAAAACATTGAAGTATGACTAATAAATCATCATGTAAGACCAATACACCATCAATAAGAAAATATCAAACATCCACACTATTCATACTATTAGACTCTTAACACAAAATGAACTCTACAACAGATGGATCCTCTATGTTACATTCAACAGAATAAAGCAAATGATGTAGTTTCTTACTTCAACAAAATGCTCAAACATAGAGAAAATAATGATCTGTCAACACATCACCGTATGAACCAGATGCTAGTTTGGACTCAAATTTCAGAAATTGCATACACTCTGTTTAGCATGAAAGTTACTAGCCAAAGGTTTCCTTAAGCTCTTAAATTATCCCCGGAGGATTGGATTTGATTCGAAGGCTCCCATCATCATAAACTACGTCAATTAGCAACATAATTACTGTAAAGTCATAAATATTTATGATGATTAGTACGAAGAAACCCATAAGAGAGATCAATAAACCCAGAAAGAAAACCCATGAAAGAACAAGGAAACTGATAAGAAATATAATTAAGACTAAATAAAAACAACTTTTTTTTCTCTGCTTCTTTTTCCTCCATTCATATTCCACGCCAAGTTAAGCAATAAACGATCTGTTTGTCCAAATAAAATTAGAGACATTGAATTTCAACCTTGGAATTGCACAAAGTACTTGCTACATTTCTAATTTTTCGACAAGATTTGGACAACTTTAGTATGAGTAGTATAATTCTGCAGCCCATAGGTTGAAACTATGAATTTGACATGTTTATTCTGATATATGTGTCTGTGTGTGTTTGGTAGTGTGGGCGCGCGCGCGTGTGTATGCACGTATATTAGATAGAGAAAATAATTTACTTTAAATAGAGATAGGAGTCTCGGTTCCAAGTTGTACATGTATAAAGGGTATTAAACCAAAATAAAGTGGTTCAATATATATAATGATGAAAAAATAAATATTTTCTCACACTAATTCGACTTTGGTCAACAATTCAAGGCACACTTAACACCTTTTCTAGCCATCAATACAGTGTTTCTCTACAGTTCTGTGAGCACAACTAAGATTCAGAAATTGAAACCTATCCTCAATATTTTTGTGTATGAATTGAAGAAAGTATATATCTAGTCGCTTTTATACTTATTTATCACTCTCGTGAAAGCCTCATAGAGAGGAAGCATGAAAACAATATTGAAGCAACAAATGACGGTGGCTAAAAAATTTTCCTCCAAAAAGCAACCTTGTTTAATATGTATATTTAGTGTCTCTTGCTCTATTTATTTACAGTTGATTCTATAAGTTTGTAGAGTAAAAATATATTTCTATTTAAAACTCAACCTTAAAATCCATATAAAATTCAAACCATAACATAATTATTATGTTCCATATCATTATAATATAATTTTTTTCTTAACATGCAGAGCCATCAAGAACTTTGTCCATCCAAGAGTTCCACACTTTAAGTTGTTAAATGTGAAAAAGAGTATAAAAGAACAAACAAAGAAAAGAAACCACCAAATACAAGAATCCCATTTCAAGAATTCAATATAGTTAATCCAAGTATAAAGATGCAGAAACAACCTCAAAGAGAAGAGCCCATACCAAGAATCAAACTTTCAAATCCGTCTGGATCCTGTAAATGGAAAACAAAATACAGACATCATTAAGAAACCTCGGGTCCATCCGAGAATCTCACACTCTAATTTTTCTAACTCTAAAAGTAAATCGAAGTATACGCATGCGTGCGGGCATACACACTCAACCGACAGAGGCATCAAAGGAAAATGCCCATATGAATCATCATATTTTAAATTGTTCTAAATCCAAATCAAATGGTAAATGGAAAAAAAAATCAAATATGAGCTCCCATATCAAGAGTCCACACATGGAGAATTAGTAAACTAAAAGAAGTCCACACTAAAACTTTCATAATATTCCTCCAAAAAAACCTATATCCTTGGCCGATATTTTTCACTTCCAAGAAAAATCTCTGGCTGACTACCTCTAAAAAAGAAAATAACAAATATGGATTGAAAAGAACCCACAAACCTTGAAAGTGAATTCACCGATCAAAGAGAGAAATAAAACAGCAGTGAAATCCATTTTGTGATTACTTTACGTATTTCAGAGATGGCCGATCAAGAGAGAAAGATGCAAACTTGGTGATAGTAAATCCATTTTTTGATTCCTTATCCTAATTTAAAGAAGGCAATCAGAGTACTCCATTCAATTTTTTGGATTCAATTATGTATTTGAATTTAGAATTCATGAAATATTTGGAAAATTCATACAGTCGGTCGGATTTTTTTGAAACCACCGAAAGGAAAACTTGTTTTGGTTTACCACTGTCGGACTCTACCATCCCCAATTTCTGAAAAAAAAACTTTTTAAGGAGATTACAGAAATTAAAGGAACCCAACAAGCTCCTCATTTGTCGTTGGACCAATGTTTCGACAGAAAAGTTGGAACCTTTAGTGTGCATAGCTGAAACTGTCAAATGCAAATAGAGGGAAAAATGCTCTACACCTTGTACGAAAGCTAAAAGAACATACGAACAAAAGTAATTCAAGCATTCTCAATAAAAATGAATATGTGCAAAAGAACACCAACATATTATCAATTTCCAAAGTCACACTATGAGCAATCAAACTTAAATAGTAAAATATTGCAACTGATAAAAGCACAAAAGAAAAAAAGATTCACATTATCTCATAGTAAGGTTAAAACGAAAACTACAGAGACAACCAAGCTAATAATAATGAATAAGGAAAAACCAAGAATATCAAGACTTTACCTTTCAATTTTATCCTAGAGGATAATAAAAATCAACTTAAAATACTTAAGTATAAGAGGCCACCATATAAGTTCTCACAAAAAAATTATCTTCAATTATTCCAAGACATCCAATGCAATTGGTGTCCTGTAATATAAGGTTAAGCTTTGTGTCCTTGAGAATGGTAGTATCGGAATTTAAAGGAATTATAGAAATTAAAGGAACCGAGCTAGCTCCTCATTCCTGATAGTGATCCACCACCAACTTCAGCCCCGTGAGATGTGGCGGCAGCCGTCTGGTTTTCTAGCCGCATCATAATTCAGAGACGCTAACCATCCACCAGAGAGAAGCCCGGGCACAGAAAGGAGAAAGAAGATAAGGTGAAACCATTCAGCCATTCCTTTTCCTAATTATACTTTTGCGTCTCTCCATATGTTTACAGAAACATTCATCCCTCCGATACGCCTTTTCGCTGATGGAAGATACCTTTTATTTTTATTTTTTTCCGAACGATAGAAAAGAAGACACCTTTTAGAACCAAGTACTTTAGGTATTATTTTTTTTGCAGAAACATTTATGCCTCTCCTATCCCTCGTGCCATTTCGTAAATTGAAAAGTCTCAAACTATCAAAACAACTCTCTAATTTTTGCTTGTTCGTAGTAATTAGCACTCTTGTTTAATGTAAGCAAGTACCATGGATACCATTAATTAATGACTGAGTGAACTATTGAATCTCAAGGATAGGATGATGAACAATAAGCGAGAAGGCGTTCAACGCGGGAGAAATAATAAAAGATACTGCCGCACTGAGCACTACAAAATGGAAATACAACATATAACACCAAAAGAAAGATGACAATAAAACTATTGAATAAAGTTGTAAATATTAATTTTTCCCTTTCCCCTTCTCCATCAAATCATTTAAAAGCGATATCACCGCAGTCTTTGCGTCCATATCCCGACAAAGTGCTACTATAATCTTCTCACAACAAGAAATTACCTTTAATTATTCCGCTACATTGCTGATATTTAACATACAAATCTCAAGTTGATTGTCCCATTGTTCAAGAAGATTGGCAAAAATAATATGTGAAATTCATATCCCCTCTCGAAATTGACTTTTGTAGTATTGATCAATGGCAATGAAAACCACACTCGAACAACCATACAAACGAGAAGGAAAAATTAAAATTCAAGTAATTCAAGCCTTAAACAATAAGATAACCAATGCTCCTCTTTTCTAGTTTCTTATGTTTCAACCATATACATATATTTCATCCTAGCGAAAATATTGAAATCGGTGCAACCAAATTGAGGTGGTCGCCAACTTTTGCCACTAAATGGAGAACCTATATCCGAGTGAAGTATTTGGAGATAAGGAGATTAAATGTTTACACTTAGGATCACCGTAATTATTGAAATAATTACTTATAAAAATCACTGAAAATTCATTTTAATTGAGTATATCCAAATAGGTGCGATGAATGATTTCTTTCGTGGAAAAATTCAAGATGTACACAAAACATTTCCAAAAAGTTCAAAAAGATTAAGACATTGAAAATTTAAAATTAATACTACAAATTTCAGGCAATTCTTAAAAAAAAAAAAAAGAGACGAATCGACATTGATGAAGCCAATTTCCTTGTTGCGCAACATTGCCTGCAACACATCGAGACCATATTTTTGAATCACTCATGCGACTTCCCGACGCGATCAGTATCAACCAAAACCAAAACAGAAATAATGATTCTCTCGCTTAGAATAATACAAGAAAAACACAACACATGCATAGGGTCCTATCCTGGGTCAGCTCAGCTCTGATACAACTTAAACTGTCACGCCCCAAATGGGACCATGACGTGATCAATAACTTAAACAGAAATTAAGCCAAGCAGTCAAGAAAATCATCAAGAATAATCCCAAAGTAAAACAGAGTAATGTAGCAGTGTAGTAAAATTACAGTCCAAAGTGTCAAATAAACCAAATTACATCCCAAATTCAAACTTAACAAGTTCAAGGTTCCTACGCCCTTAAGATAACAGATTTAAGAAAGACGATCCAACAAAACAGTAAACAAAAATCCACAAAAGTCGGATAGCCTGGAAATGAAACACTTCGTGGTCTGGTCTTTCCCGTCCATATTATCATCATATGGACCTTCATCATATGGCCATTTAAATAGAAGTGGGTGAGATGAAAATTCTCAGTGGATGGGTGATCGTGTGAAAGTGTGGCGATTTATATATAGATGCAAGAAATTAGTTATGTGAAAAATATGTGAGTTATGATGCATGTATCACACACAGTTCGCAAGCAACATGATATTCAAAATCATATACTTATTGTAGGTCCCAAAGGGTGTGGTGTAAGGTTTAGAAGGGGGGGTTGAATAAACCTTACCAAATTTTCGATTTTAGTCCTTTTAAATAGTTCAACAGAGCTGACTCAAATCAGCTATATCCTTAAGGGACAACCAAGTTGGCTATTCAGCTAAGTTACCCACTCAACAGACTTGATAGAGCTGTTGATAGTATAACTCGGCTGCTTAAGCCAAATATTTAACTTGGCTGATTTGGTTTTTAACAGCGGAAGACTTAGCACCCTTTGATTGGTTTAAAGCTTGTTTTAAACACTTGTTTTAGCACTTAGTTATTTATCAGTTAGATAGCAAATATTAACTAACAATAGATATAAAATAGATATGCAGGAAAATAAATGCTGAAAGTAAATTGACACAAGTATTTTTATAGAGGTTCGAAGATGGGATTATTCTTCTAGTCATCTCTTCTCCAACTCCTGGAGGAATCCACTAAGTAACAGACCAGTTTACAAAGCGGTTATCAGTCTGGAGACAGCCTTAATCATACAGCTGGCTTTTCTTGCTACTACAGCTCATTTCTCAAGTTCTTGGATTTGATCACGAAGCCCTCCAACAAACTTGATACTTGGTTCGACCTTGAAATTTTGTATAATCCTTCAACTTGGAAAGTAGACCCCTTTTGATTTTCAAATGTTTTCCTCTTCAACTGATTGAAGTTATTTCTTCTTCACAGCTTGTGTTGGATTGAGTTTCTTCGAGTTTTAGGCTTTGAGGAATAGCTTGTAATGCTTTGAAAATTTGCAGGTAGGTTCAGGTCACCTTTTCTCAAATGCTTCCTCAGCCTTTTATAGTGCACATTTGAAATTTGCCCATTGAAGAGATATGCTAGTTTCAAATGTCACTTTGTGTTATTTGGCTTGTCTTGTCTTGGTCTGCAGTCCTTGTGATGTTGACCTTTCCTCGTATTAAATGGCCTTTCAGCTTTGCAGGTTCTGACAAAAGATACATTGTTTCCCATTGGCTCATTCCTTTTGCACAAGTCTGGGCCAAACACTTTAAGACCTGACAGCTTGACATATTACTATATTGAGTAATATTCTTGACTTTATTCAACGTATCGAAGTCAGTTGTCATGACTTGACTGCTTCCATTATCCCAGGTGACTTTAATCTGCTCCAATCATGGGATTGACTCAACTATCACTTCAACTGATAGACTTGGCTTCTAGAGTTTACTTGACTGACACTTCTCATAGTTGTTCCTCAGTTGACTCTCCTTCAGTCGAGTCCTTGACTTCCTTCTAGGCCATACTCAGGTGGCACACAACAGAGTCTTCATTCCAGTCCGCAGTTGACTTCTTGTAATCTTGTCTTAGCTGACTTAACTCAGCTCTTCCAGTCCTATCTATTGCAATGCAGAATTACAAGGAAAATGGGATGTCAACTTCCTAGTTTAGGTTTTACATGGTATCATCAAAATCTGACAAATATGCCAAAACTTAAAACATACAGCATAAGTAAAAAGCAAAAATACAAGCAGTGCAGTAACAAATAACTTTCTTGTCCTTTAGAAAGCTGTTTACAATAGGTATCAGAGCTTTATACGAGTATGACAATACAACGTATATATAAGCTAAGATACATAGTGAATGAAAATTACAGGGAATTTACAGAGCTTATTACAGAAAACTTACATCTATGTATTTACAATGAAGTAATATACATGAAGGGGTTCGCAGCACACTTCAACGCTCGTTGTTGCTTCCTTCTTTTTTCTCTTCATCTTCACCTTGTTCCCGTCATCCTCCTCGGTCTTCTCCTCTTCTTTTCTTCTTCGTCTCGCTTCTTCTTCCCACAGCTCGCTTAGCGGCAGGTTATCCCTTCGCCGTGCCTCAATCCATTCGCGGTGAGCTCTCTCATTCTCGCCGCTTCTTGCCTCCTTACAGCCTTCAAAGTTCTTGTCGCAAACTCAAGGTTGGCAAGGTGATCGTATCACCCAATATATAAGACCTTTCTTCCCTAGATCTACATATGCCACATATTTTGGTCTTGGCCGTGGTTGAGAACCTCTTACACCGCCACCATGTCTTCCCCTTCTTGACTCAGCTCTTCTTCCTTTAGGAGTATATTGTATTGGAGCCTTTGACTTTCCATTCGAGTGACTATTGGAAGTCTGTTTCTTATCAGCTGATTGACACAAATTCAATCCCTTCTCCTAATACAAGTCCCAGGCTTGAGTCAGAGTCATCCCTTGAAAGTAACCTTCTGATTCTAGAGTGTGGAACTCCTCTAGTGATCTGGGCTCAGATCCATCATCAGGCATGGCAATGTCTCTCGGGGGTTTGATCGCAGCATATTCTTTTCCGGTTGGGGGACCACCATATTGCTTTATAATCTCCTGAACGCGAGCTGACTGCTTCTCAGCTACATCATCGAATGCAACTTCGATGGCCTTTCTTTTATCTTTCATGGCCAACTCAACTTTCTCAATAGGTAGGTTCTGGGGTAGCTTGATGAGAAAGGAAGTTGTGACTTCACCTAGCTGCGGGGTTTCAGCATACATCAATTTCAAAGGAAGATTTCTCGAACTTCCTTCCCCCTCAGCTTTGTCACGTCATTTCTTCTTCTCTTCTTTCAATCACTTTAGGGCCTCATCTTCCCCCTTTTTGGCATCATCACCAAATCAAAGGGTTAGCCTAGGGAACAATCCACTTAGGAAGAAATCTAGTCGGCTAATAGTAGAATCCTGCTTTGAGTCTACTGTGGAGTGAGCCTTTCGGAACTCGGACCGAGTAGCCTTCGACTCAGCTGTCACCAGTTTTATCTCTGCCAAATAGAAGACTGAACTTTTCATTCATCTTGTTCTCTAGGCGAGCAATTTCAGTCTGGTGATAGTGGTTAAGCAGATCCATATCCGACTTGTGGGTTGTTTCCATCCTGGCCATGAATTCCTTAATCCTCTTCTAATACATCAAAGTGTCTGCACTCTACAACAACATTTTAGCAAATAAGGCCTTGAAGTGGCGGACCTGCTCAGATTGCATGGTTGTATGTTGTGCAGCCCATTCCCTTTTTTGAACAACAATCCCTCTCAAGTCAGCTGTGAGGGTTGTATCCCGATTGTCCAATCTAAGATCCAGAGATGCCTGGTGGCGTTCCATCTTCTCAATCTCTTCACAGATAGTCTTGAAGGCTTTACGGAACTCAACTGCTGATGTTGACTCAGCTATTGGCCACTCTGCATCGAAATTGAAGTCCATTAGCACAATCGTATTTGTGCGAATGACGGGCTCTTCTTGCACATTAGATTTCTTTAGTTCTCTTGCAGATTCAGCTCCCAAATATGGTAATTCGACTGTGAAGGGAAACATGTTCTCAAAAACATCGTCACGAACAAATGGAATCTCTGAGTCTACTTGTTGGGGAGCCTTCCCTTGTTCTTGATTCAAAATACCAGCTCTCTGTGCCTCGACTGCGGCAGCGTCATTGATAGATGTCACAACAATGAAAGCCTACGACGGAGCTATTGAAGTCATTACCGCTGCAGTTGTGGAAGCCTCGCACTGTTGACTCTATTCCAGCTGGAGCAGTTGAGAGTGTTTGCTCAGCTGAATGAGCCTCAGCTGTTCTAACAGCTTCTTCGGTCTCAGTAGGTTTGTCCTATTGAGTTACCTGGTCCTCAGCTGTATCATAAGCGTCATCGGAAGATGATGAGGCCTGGGGAGTTGGCTCATCATCAAAATTGAATCGCATCGAAGCTGTCTTATCACTGACATTACTCCGAGATTTAAGAACGTCCTCAGCCTTGTCCATTGAAGAATCTTTAGCATGTGTGGACTCTGTTTCATCCCCGGATCCCAAAAATGATGTATCAATCTGCTCTTGGGAATCACGAACGACGATGATCTCCTCTTCTGCATCAGCTCCTTCTAAATGAGGAATGTTCTGTTCACCTTGCTTTTTACCTAGGGAAGTCTCAACCTCCCTTAGGCCTTCTTTACCCCAAGCATTCTCAACCGCTGTAGGGCCTTCTACAATCCCTTCGACAGGCTCAGCTGTCTTAGCGTCTTCAACGGTGGCATCCTTTGGAGTCTCAACTCCTTGGATTGCAATTTCATGGCCCATAGTCTCAACTCCCAGGGCCTCTCCATCCTTTGCCTTAGCTACAACAACAGCTTCATCGGCCTGCAAAGCAGTTGACATATCAGCTGAGATAGACTCAACTATCTGAGCATCGTTAATGCCACTATACTACTCAATGATATTCTCTCCTTCAACTCCTAACTTCTTTGGTTTGTCTCCCACAGCATTCTCCGACCCTGCTGTGGTGGAGAGAGTTTCCCCCTCAGCCAGCGCACCAGCTGAGTGAATGATGATGGGGTCACTCTACTCCTAAGACGTGACTGTTGTTTCCTTTGAGTGTTCAGACATATGGGCAGGTATCTCAACACCTTCTTCAGGGTTAGGCTTGGCTTGGGTGCCCAAACATCCAGCTTCATCGCCAGTTCCCTTGGAGCCATCTTCAGACCGCACGGGGGATGTGGTTGCAGCAATAATAGAGGCAATCTGTTGTTCACCTCCCAAAGGATCAGTCTGAGGAGAGAATTTGGAGGACTTTCCTGGGCCTTCTTGAAGACTCATCTCGTCCATGGCTCTTGATTCTCGAATGACCTGCTCTAACTCGGCCTTTTCTGCTGCAGCAATAGGGTCCATGTCCTCCATATCACTATCAGTTGACTCATGGGGATGCTCATGTGTCCCTGTGTGCAAACACATCTTGGATTTCTCCAACGCTCTGGCTCGCTACTCAACTTTCTTCTTCTCTTCCTCCTTGATGAGTCGGAGGGTTTCCAAGCAGCTTTCTTCATTAAGGGCAGATTGGACAGATGTATGTCCAAGGAATATAAGAAGCTCTTCCTCCTCCTCAATGAACTCAGGATGAGCAAACTGCCGCCTCGAATAATCCAATTTCCATGCCTTCCATTCCCTCAGTCTACATTGAATGTCTGGGTAGACTGGAGAATACATTATTAAATCATCATCTTCATTTTCCTCTCCGGTCTCCTGAATGGTGGTTAGAGGGTCTTGCTCCTCCTTAGACTCAATTGTGTTTGTCTGAGAGGGTAAGACGTCATGTTCTTACATCATGTTCTTCTATAGGCTTAGCTGTCTCAGCTGCTTCAGTCTCCACAGCTGTCTCCCGCACAACTGGGTCTTCTGTTCTCTGCTGATCAGCATTAGCAGTCTTCTCGGGCATATCTACTATCTCTAGAGATTGCTCCTCTTGAGCATCAGCAGTCTCCTTTTGCTTATCCGGCTGAGTACCGGACTTGGCTGTTTTCTCCAATTCAGATTACTTAAAAAATCTCCTTCTCTTAGTGGCAACCAACAGAATCTCTGGCTCCACTCAAGTAGGCTCTTTAATGGTGAAGGCTTGTGTTTCAATAGAAGCCTTTGCAACTGCCTTCCTTGACTTAGCAGTGCGCTACTTTTTCACGACTGGAGAAGAAATTTTAGGTTTCTTCTCAGTCTCGGCTGCGGGGGCAGGGGCTTGGGCTGCTTGGGCAGGAGCATCGGCTGCATAGGCAGGAGCTTTGGGTTTGGCTGTGGGGGCAGGTGCCTTTTTTGACTTGGTTGTTGGGGCAGGGGCAGGCTTCGATGTCGCAGCTCTCTTCTTAGAGATTTTCTTCGGAGAGAGATCTGGAGAGATCTTAGCTGTGTCTTCAGTAGGGTCAGTTGATTTCCCCTCACTTGTATCCGCATTTCTTGCATCGGCCTTCTTTTGCACACCAGAGAGGTTCAACTTGATCATCCTCTTGTTCACATGGAAAGGCTTTCCATGGCGCAGAGCAATCCCTTTCACTTCCATTAGATGGCCAATCAAAACGCCATAACCCAGCGAGTATCCGAAGGTCCCATCCACCTTGTAGGACCGGTTGATCACATTCTGGCACACTTGGCTGAAGATGAACTCAGCCTAGTTCACTTTCTTCTCTTGCATGATTGCAGCCATCACGATCAGCTTAGTCTTGGACAGCTGATTAGAACTCCCAAATTTCATGTCCACAAACTTGGACACGATATACATTAGCTTGTGATAATCTTCCTTCAGGAAGTCCTTCTTAGTTGTATACACACTTTAGCAAAGATACTCCGGCTTTGCAACTTACTTCCAAGCTGCAGCCAGGTTGACATCCTTTTCAACGATGTCCTTCAACCTTTCAAAGGGTAGGAAACAGTGCTCAGCAAGGTCATTTGCAGTGATTTTAATGGCCTTGATGTGGACGGATGACGGATTTCATCGTCATGCACCGCAGCATTCACGTAAAACATAGCAACTTCTTCCAGATAAGTGTGCGTGAACTGCATCTATAGAAAGTCCTTCAGACCGGAATTTTCCAATTTCTCAACTATTTTCTTTACCAGGGCACCATCCATGCCCTGCTTGATCATTCCAGCGAAGTCCACTGACGCTCCAGTGTGGATTTTCTCAGATAGCAACATGAAATCATGAGAACTAGTCATTTTCAGAACTTTCGACCAATTAAAACTTGAAGAACTCGAACTTGAAGAACTTAGGGTTTCACTTGCTTGCAGAGAGAAATTTGTTATCTTGCTGAAAACGAGAAAGTTTAGTGTGAGGAGAGAGAAAATGAAATTTCGTATATATGGGACGTGAAACGACGGTTTTTCGAATTTGAAAAATTTGATCAAAATCATCAGTCAAGATTAAGCCTTCAAAACAGCATTAAATTCCCCACATTAAATGCATCAACATTTATATCCAATCATATGGTTTACTATGCAGCTTTTGTGCTGATAGTCATAATTACGCCTACGTCATCCTCAAAAACATTCCCGCTCGAATAAAACAACTATGTTTTTGTCACTTAGCTCATAAATGATTCAGCTTTTTTCCAAAGTGACTTAGCTCTGCTTCTCTCTTCACATATCATCACTCAGCTGTCAGCTAACTTGATATAGTTGACTTCCCGACTAGGCTGTTTCACTTGGCTGAAAAGTGAAACTTGCTCATTTTCCAATCTTCTATCACTGTTGATTGAGTCTTCTAAGTATCTTAACTTAGCTCAATTAACCATAATTCATTCTTGAGCTATTCAAAACTTGGTTCACATAATGGCTTTGTGAATATGTCAGCTAACTGCTTATCAGTTGAGATGTATTCCAACGTGATGTATTTCTTTTCAACATGATCTCTTATAAAATGATATCTGACATCAATGTGCTTTGCTCATGAATGCAATACTGGTTTTTGAGTAATTGTAATAGTACTGGTGTTGTCACACATAATTGGAATATCTTTTTCTTCAATCTCATAATCTCTCAGCGGATGTCTCACCCACAAGATTTGGGCACAACAGCTGCCCACAACTATGTACTCTGCTTCAGCTGTGGATGTAGCTATTGAATATTTTTTTCTTGCTGAACCAAGAAACCAATCTATTTCCAAGCATTTGGCATGTACCTGAAGTACTCTTTCTGTCAACTTTACATCCAGCATAGTCTGAGTCTGAGTATCCTACCAGTTTGAATCCACATTCCTTTGGATACCATAAGCCGACTTCCTGGCATCCCTTCAAATATCTTAGGATTCTCTTAGCTGCAGTCATGTGGCTCTCTTTTGGTGCAGATTAAAATCTAGCACATACACTTACTGCAAATGTGATGTCATGTGGCTCTCTTGGGTACATATGTGTGCTGATGATAGCTCTTTTGCCTTTGGAATGACCTTTGCTGAGGTTTAGGTCTTTGTCATTTTGGTTTGTATTCCATAGGTCTTTGCTGATGTTTCACATTATTCCAATCAGCTTGGTTTGGATAGTTTCTACCATTACCATCATATGTATTTCTCTGATGAAATTTCTGGGATTTTTGGTAGCTCTGTTTGCTTCTCACAGAGTATTTTCTGTTAGGAGTCTGCTGAGGGACACGGCTGAATTTCTTCTCAGTTGTCCTTTCAGCATACTCAACTGGCTTCTTTCCTTTCCCTTTGTAACCAATGCCAGTATGATTGTGGTTGTGCTTTGGAGTGAATGTGGGTGCAGCATTTGGTGTTTTGGGTTTTTGGAATGCTTCATTGCTTGAATATCCCTTTTCCAAAATCACTCTTGGAGTTTGACTGTGCACAAATGAATTGAATCATATGCCTGTTTTGTCTCCACATTCCTTTTGACTCATAATAAGTTCATCCAATGATTTGGATGCTTTTGTAAATGAGGTAATCACATTTTTAAGATCTTTTCCCTCTTTTCTGTAGCAGCTAACTCTGCTATGATCTTGGCATTTACAGCCTTCAGCTTAGTGAATTTCATCAGCTATGTGACTCAGAGTACTCAGCTCTTTTGTCAGTTATGAGTTTTGGCTTTTAAGCTGGCTGTTTTCCTCATTTAAGATTGTGTGTGAGGACTTTATGTGTTCAAAATCTTTCATCATTTTGCCTAATGAATCATAAAGACCTGTGGGTGATGAAGTGTGTGTATCACAGTCACTATCACTTGAATCAGAATGAGATGAGTTAAAGTGTACCTCATCTTCTTGATCTTGTTCTTTGGCTATGAGGCAGATTATAGCCTCTTCCTTAGAATCACTTGAGTAGTCTTCTTCTCTTCTATCTAAGTCTGCTGCTTCTTTGCACTTGGATGGCTCAGCAGTCTCAGCAGCCAACATGGCTTTCTTTTTTTCCTGTCTTCTTTCCCTGAAGACTTTTCTTTCTTTTTCATTCTTATACTTGTTGACTGGTGGATAGGAACAGTCAACAACAAAATGTCTTGGTTGTCTGTAGTTCCAACACAAGTTCTCAACTCTTTGATCAGCTCTATCTGTTCTTTGATTATCAGCTATCTGATAATCAGCTCTTTGATGCTCAGCTCTCTTGGGTGGCTTGTCCTCCCTTGCTTTGGAGGGTGTTGAATGTCTTCTGTAGGTTTCACCCTTGTTTCTTTTATAGTTCTTGTTAAAGAACTTATTGAATCTTTTAACCATATGGGCAATCTCCTCCTAGTCAATGGTCTCCTTTGGCTCAACTCTTTTCCCATCACTGGCCAATAATGCAGTTGTCTTGGGTACAGTTGTTTCCTCCTGCTCTTTCATTCTCAGTTCAAACTCATAGGCTTTGAGGTCTGAGAATAGCTCATGGTTGGATGTCTTTGATAGGTCCATTGAATGTCTCAGGGCCATGACCTTCATTTCCTATTCAGCAGGGAGGGCTCTTAAAATCTTCATACACATCTCCTTCTGTGTATATTGTTTTCCAAGAGCTGAAAGCTCATTTGTTCTCTTAGTGAATCTGGCATCCAGCTGATCCAGAGTTTCACATGCAAATATTTTAAAATTTTCAAATTTTTGAACAGTAACGGTTAATTTGTTCTCCTTAATTTGTTCTGATCCTTCACAAATTAAGCTCAGCTTATCCCAAATTTCTTTAGCTGTTTTGCATGACTTGACTTTGTTGAACATCGCCTTGTCCAACGTCTTGTAGAGTATATCCATGGCCAAATTGTCCAGGTTATATCTCTTTCTATCATCATTTGTCCATTCAGTCCTTGGTTTTTCAATCATGGCTGGTCTTGCTTCAGCAGCAGATTCTTCTCCTTCAGCTGCAGCTGCTCTTCTTACAGTATTGATATTGAGTATTTGCAATAGCCCATCCTCTATCATTAGCCACATTTCATCATGTAATGCTGATAGATGAGCATGCATGCGAATTTTCTAGTCATCCAATTTTTCCACAGTAAACATTGAACTATGAGTTAGATTTGCTTACATGATAATGACTTTGCTTAAAAAGTTGAAAGACTTTGAAAAATACAAGTGTTAAAACCTTTTGAAAAGATAGAGATCTAGTTCAGTAACCAGTGCGGAAGGCTCAATGAACCAACCGCTCTGATACCACTTGTAGGTCCCAAGGGGTGTGGTGGAAGGTTTAGAAGGGGGGGTGAATAAACCTTACCAAATTTTTGATTTTAGTCCTTTTAAATAGTTCAACAGAGTTGACTCAAATCAGCTGTGTCCTTGGGGGACAACTAAGTTACCCACTCAACAGACTCGATAGAACTGTTGATAGTATAACTCGGCTGCTTAAGCCAAATACTTAACTTGGCTGATTTGGTTTTTAACAGTGGAAGACTTAACACCCTTTGATTGGTTTAAAGCTTGTTTTAAACACTTGTTTTAGCACTTAGTTATTTATCAGTTGGATAGCAAATTTTAACTAACAACAGATATAAAATAGATATGCAGGGAAGTAAATACTGAAAGTAAATTGACACAAGTATTTTTATAGAGGTTCGAAGATGGGGTAAATTTCTCTAGTCCTCTCTTTTCCAACTCCTGGAGGAATCCACTAAGTAACAAATCAGTTTACAAAGTGGTTATGAGTCTGGAGACAGCCTTGATCACACAGCTGGCTTCTCAAGCGACTCAGCTTCTTCACGAGGCAGCTGTCTGGCTACTACAACTCACTTCTCAAGTTCTTATATTTGATCACGAAGCCCTGCAACAAACTTGATACTTGGTTCGACCTTGAACCTTTCTACAATCCTTCAACTTGGAATGTAGACCCCTTTTGATCCTCAAATGTTTTCCTCTTCAACTGATTGAAGTTATCTCTCCGTCACAGCTTGTGTTGGATCGCGTTTCATTAAGATTTAGGTTTTGAGGAATAGCTTGTAATGCTTTGAGAATTTTCAGGCTAATTGCTTGAATATTGCTTGTTCTTGCTAGGTTCAGGTCACCGTTTCTCAAATGCTTCCTCAGCCTTTTATAGTGCACATTTGAAATTTGCCCGTGGAAGAGATAGGCTAGTTTCAAATGTCAATTTGTGTTCGTTGGCTTGTCTTGTCTTGGTCTGCAGTCCTTGTGATGTTGACCTTTCCTCGTATTAAATGGCCTTTCAGCTTTGCAGGTTCTGACACAAGATGTAGTGTTTCCCATTGGCTCATTCCTTTTGCACAATTCTGGGCCAAATACTTTAAGACCTGGCAGCTTGACTTTATTCAACGGATCTAAGTCAGTTGTCTTGACTTGACTGCTTCCATAACCTTAGGTAATTTGAGTCTGCTCCAACCATGGGATTGACTCAACTATCACTTCAACTGATAGACTTGGCTTCTAGAGTTGACTTGACTGACACTTCTCACAGTTGTTCCTCGACTCTCTCCTTGATCGAGTCCTTGATTTTCTTCTAGGCCATACCATACTCACACACACATCGAGTTTTCATTCCAAATCCATGATTGACTACTTGTAATCTTGACTTAGCTGATTTAATTCAGCTCTTCCAGTCCTATCTATTGCAATGCAGAATTACAAGGAAAATGTGGTGCGGACTTCCTAGTTTAAGTTTTACATGGTATCATCAAAATCTAACAAATAAATTTCCTAACACTTATACAGTTTTGATGAAAGTAGTTCATGTATATACAAGCACTATGTGCGATTTTCAAGCAGGTCAAGTAGTGGTTGCCTACTAAATGTAGTGCCAACCGAAACGAGCAGTCTGGTCCGAATAACTCCATAATCATGTGGATCATACAGTGATTCTTTCGTTCTACCTTATGACTCCCCAGGCAATTGGCACAAGGCCTCCCCGTCATGCCATAGGCACGACAATCCAACAGGAAATGGCTAGCAAGGCCCAGATTGTCATAATCGCGATTATACATCAATTCTACGACCCACTTCTCCGGTTGGACACTCCGTCCGCCAAGGGTGGGATTAGGACGATGGTCCCGGAGAGTGGAATAGCAGTCGAGCTTCCCAATTCTATCCCCAAATGGTCCACTCCAAATGTGAGCTTGACACTCCAAGTTGACTCAACAAAGCAGTCGAGTATAGCTTTTCAAGAAAACAGTACAAGTACAGTTATACGAAAAGTTTACACGTAACATATATCGACATTGGCGGAGGAAATATTGAATGAAGTTAATTATCGGGGGGATAATTAATCTTCAATGTATTGGGTATATTATGTGGGATATTCGCCCCGTTGTAAGTTCAAAGTCATAAGGCAAGGAAGCCGCCCCGCGAAAATGCGTATTATTCGATCAAGGGGTCGGTTAAGACACGGATAATTTTAAGAAAACTAAATTTCATAAATAATTATGTAATTCAATAAATACCAGGGCTATAATATGGGAAATAATTAATTTGAGGTCCTTGGCAAAAGAAAATTTTACAATTACCCTCGTTTTGGAAAACTAGTCTTTATCGAGTTTAAAATTGAATAAGTTTTTGTATCGACCTCAGAAATTATAAGTTTAGTTCCTAAATTCTCCAAAATGTCCAGTGAATTAGGTGTTTTAAAATTTTGGGGTCAAGATTCTGGTAAATTTCCCTTTTGGCCCTAAATTTGTCAAAATTATCATTTTGGGCGTCGAATTTAAAATATTTAGATCTCACAAACCGGAAAAGATATTAATGTGATTCTATTTTTAAAATATTACTTAGGTTAGTGGGTAATTGGGACAAAAGCAGTTTTGAAAAAGTTTTAGTTTAAGTCCCGTAACTTTTAAAAATTCCCTTAAAGTCCAATTTTTAAGTTTTTGCCCTAAAGGCTTATTTGGGGTCTAATTGTTATGAAATTTGAACCACGGATTCAAATGGTTATAAAATTATGGTTAAAATACCTTTTTCAGGTACATGGACTGTATAAGTCCTGAAAATTTCATTTTGATCCTTTAGTTGAGTATTTTACACTTCAATCCTCAATTTTACAAAATTGCTTTTCTTTACTCAAAACATTTTGATTTTTGGAATTCATTCAAAATATATGTTCTTAGGTCCTAAAAAGTTTAAATTTAAATTGTAAAAGTGGTGCTGGTACTGCTTCGAAAATTGCATTTTAGCCCTTAAACTTTAAAAATATATTACAATCTAGTCATTGAGCTTTCAAGGGTTGATTTTTGTTATCTCAAAACCTTTAAAACATTATTATTATATCAAAATTTCATTTTTAAACATTAGTACAGTCCAAAATTCGAGTATTTACAGAGGGGTCCCATAATTTTTATTTTCTTGCAATTTAGTCAACCAATTTTGCTATTTTTGCATTTAAGGTCCAAAATTGGAATTTGTCCAATTATGAACGAAATTTACAGAACATAAGACAATTAAAATATGGAATTTTTAAGTACATAAACATGCAATTACATATCAAACAAGAATTCATCACATAAATCATGAAATCGCACATTCATGCATCTAATTTGTGAGAATTGGAACTTTAAGCATAATTTGAGAAAATTTTGGAACATCACATCTTGAAATATACATGCAATAGATAATTATAAGATATCTTAATATTTTCAAGATACTACATGCCATTTTCATAAAAATCACTTGAGGTTTAGAACATTTTTCCACCCACCTTGTTTGTTTGGTTGATTTAGTGTAAAATGATGGTTACTAAACCTTGAGGATTTTAATCTTCACTTAGGACAGATGGTAAAGTTAATTATGTAATTATTATATACAAATATAACTTATCTGGATTGTGGTGAGTTTTATATATGTTAATTACCTATCTTTATATCTCATTTAGGCACACTTGAATATCTAATAATAGTACACACGCTCATATATATACATATATATATACAAATTCCAAATCTATCTACTTATCATCACTTGGTGTAAGAAGTGCGTGCATGTTTTGTAATTTAAATGATAAGGGTGAATAAGTGGGTGCAATTACATCTTTAGTGTGTGCGATTTTTTCATCTTCTTCCAGGTTTCTTCTTTCATGTCGATGGCTGGTTCTACAGATTTTCCGGCGGTCCCCATCGTCAACTCCATGGCAGAGCCGCCTTTCTACGGTTTCACATCAAACTTCGATCCACCCCCAAAACTCCTTCATCACAACCAGTCCCAATCGTCTTCTCCGTTGCAGCACCCCTCGCTTCGCACAACTCCGTGACGACCACAGCGCAGTAGCGATGACGGACACCAAAAAACGATGATGACTTCTTCCTTGGCCTCTCCGATGCCTTCTTCCTCAAGTATCCAAGTGTTAGGGTTTCGGGAATTATGCCCAATCTCGCCACCTTCATCGCACGCTCGCGACGACGGGTATCATCGTTCTCGCGCATCATGTTGACATGCGGTCCGTCGGAATCATGGCGTGCATCCTGTCGGAAAATATGGTGGTGCCCGTCCTGTTTTGTTCCCAAGTTATGGCTTGCTTGGCGAACTTCATCCCCCACAAACCCACGTCACCTCAGCCTCCACCTCACCCCGCGGCTGCTGGCCTCATCCCACCGGAACAGTACTTGCAAGGCTCATACTCTACTATGGGGCCCACTCCTAGGGAAGTTGTGAAGGAGGACATGCGTCCTCAACATATGGCAGCAGCTGGGATGTTTACCCCCATGGCTGCCAACTACCATGGGGGCCCCTCCATGCCAACAGCCACTCTGTCTTCTAGAGTGGTCCCCTCCCAGGGGGGTGATGACCCCTGGGCCGCCGTCGACCGTCTGCAAGGGTGTCCGATCTCTAACCATCCAAATCCATCCTGCATCGGCTGCTGGAACCTCTACTACAACGACTTGCGTTTATGAAACGAACCTACGACAATCGGCTCATAATTTGAATGCTCAATCCAACTTTGGCCAATCTTTTGCTAAAATCGTTTCAGGTACACACCATGACATGGATTCAACTACGCATGCCCAAGGTACTTTCAACACCTTTTCCCATGTAGTTTCTGGTAAATCCCATTCTATCCCTAAACCGGTTAGAAAGAAAGATTACTCTTCGGTGACGATAGATGATAATGTGTACCAATAACGTCTTGCTTCATTCTCTTATTCTTTAATTGGAAGGGTTATTTTGGGTAATGGTAATAAGCCATGGACGACTATGCTCTTGCATAAACCCCTATCTGAACTATGGGGTATTAAGAGTGACTAGAAATTAATTCCCTTGGGCAAGGGATTTTTTTGTGTCAAATTGTTTAATCCGCAGGATCGATCTCGAGCTCAGGAACGCATTAATTGGACGCTTAACCCTGGTACTATCCGTCTATCTCCATGGGTGCCGGACTTCAGCCCTTATTAGGTGCAAACCTCCATGGCCAGCGTTTGGGTACGCATCTTTTAACTCAGCTTGGAATACTGGGACCCCAATAACATCATGGGGATTGCCAGTGCTCTTGGGAACCCATTACAAATTGATCAACGCTCACTGGATGGTTCTTTAGGTCATTTTGTTCGGGTTCTGGTGGACATCGATCTCTAAGCCGTTGGAAGCACACATCGGGGTAGAACACACTTTGCAAGTGCTCTTTTGTTTTCGCTCGGCTATGAAAAACTCCCTCGCTTTTGCTCGCGGTGTAGTGTTACGGGACATTCAACAACTTCTTGTCGTATTAACAATGCAGTAATACGGCTACGAAGGCGTGCATCACGCCCGGGGGACGCTCACGGGCGCTGTTTCGCCACAATTCAAAGGTGCAACGAGGGGTTCTAGGGTTCGAAAAATTTATCGTCTTGTTCAAGAGACAAGGGCAAGGCACATAGTCACTTGCTCTACTTCCAATGGGATATATGGGTTCAGCTATGCGCGCAGGATCCCCCCCTCGCGCCATAGTCACTTGCTCTACTTCCAAGACCTTTGAGGCTCTTGGTTCGGTCCGATTCCCGGATCGAACTTTGTAGATTACCAAGCCTAGTATCCAGCTAGGGAGTTCTCTCCCAAGGCCACTAATTCCAACACTGGCACGGTTTCTAACGTTATGCCTATTACAGTCCAGTATCCTTTGGGAAAGCCAATTAGAGCCCTCAGCCGTGCCTTCAGGATAGCTCCTTGGACTCGGAGAAGTCTGGAATTCTCCAGAGTGTTGCGTCGGGTCCGTCGCCGCCGGTATACGACATTACTATCGAACAGGAGCATACAGAGCCACATGAAATGAACGTTGCAGCAACCAAGAAATGGGCTGATTATGCAGATGAAGTTGGTAATTCTCAATCGTCTGACCCCACAACACACCACACGCCTGTTTTTACTATGCGTTCGACACGGGTGCCACCTCCCCCGCCGTCTCAATGAATTGCATCTTCTGGAACATCCGAGGGATTGGGAATATTGCTTCTCGTAATGTTCTTAAGACTTTATGTCACAAACATAAACCTTCTATTGTAGCTATTTGTGAGCCTAATGTGGACATTTCATCCATTTCGGATTCTTACTGGAGTAGCTTTGGACTCAGGAGCTTCGGGCGAACGGCGCCCGGATATCCGGGTCCTATGCGATGCAAACGTTTACGTCCATAATCGAGGTTTGGTCTTCTTCTCACTATTATTTTGCATATTCAATTTGGTTCTATGGTTTTCCATGTTGGTTTTGCTCATGGTTTATGTGATCATGTTGCTCGGCGTACACTGTGGTTGGAGCTGAGGAATTTGGGTCTTCTTGATCTGCGCCGCTTATTGGGGATTTCGATGATGTGTTGGGTCATCATGAGCGCTCGCACGGGTATTTTATCCCGGCTTCTTGCAAAGACTTTAGGGATTTCTGGGAGGATGCAAGGTTATTTGCTGTGCCGACTTTGGGAAACTTGTTTACTTGGTGCTCCCCCCAAAGGCCTCTAGCTCTTCTTAGGCTAAACTAGATCGAACCCTGGCAACTAGCCAATTTTTTGCTCTTTTGCAAGTTGTTAAGGGTTTAGTCCTTCCGCGCATTGTTGAGATCACCATCCCATTCTCGGTTTCTTGTTCTTCTTCCATTATCAAGGGCCCGTCTCTATTTTGGTTCCAGCGTATGTGGATTCATCATGCTTCTTTCCGGGTATTGTCATCGCCTCTTGGGCGCTCACGCGCGTCGCCCAACCATTTGCGGCCCAAGGCGCATGTGGAAGCTCAAAAGGTTGAGATAGATGATTAAGGCTTGGAATAAGGAGGTTTTTGGGGATGTTAATCGTCAAGTGGATTATCAGATGGAAAAGGTCCAGCAGATTCAAGCAGATATTAAATCCGAGGGTTTCACGGAGGATCTCAGGGAAAGGGAATTGGAGACGTGCGGAGATTTCTCGCACGTTGCTCATGCGATCGATTTTCTTTAGTAGAAAGCTTGCTCGCTTGGTTAAAAGATGGGGACCGCAACACGGCATTCTTTCACCATCGCTGCCAGATTAGAAATGGGCATTCAGGGATTCAGGGATTGATGGTCGATGGTACGTACACAAAGGATCCGGTGGCCCTTTCAAATCACATTATTTCATTTTATACGGACCTTTTCGCAGATACAGGGCATACCAGTTCGGATTACACTTTGGTTGACCAGTTGATTTCACCTACTGTGACCACATTCGATAATGCACTCTTGACAGCCATTCTTTCGGAGTCGAAGGTTAAGGAGGCAGTGTTTGATATGGGTCTGGATAGTGCTCCGGGGCCGGACGATTTCAGTGGGAGATTCTATCAGCGTTTCTGGGACGTGGTGTCAGAGGAGGTGTTGGAGGCCGTCCGTCATTTCTTTGTCACGGCCTCCTTTCCGGTGGGACTGAACACCAGTTTCATGACACTCGTCCCAAAGAGCAAGGAGGCTAATGCGGTGGAGGATTTCAGACCGATCGTCATGAGTAACTTTCTTTTTAAGATTATCACGAAGATTTTGGCAACTTGTTTGGGTTCTATCATCTCTTCTTACTTTTCTCCGACTCAGTTTGGCTTTATTCCGGGGAGGCAGATTCACGACTGTATCGCGTTGGATTCGGAAGGGTTTAATATTTTGCAGGAGCGGAATAACACAAACATGATCTTAAAAATTGATATCCGCAAGGCTTTTGATACAATTAATTGGTGCTTTCTGATTCACGTGTTGCGTCGCTTTGGTTTCTATGAAGTGTTCATTCACTGGATAGAGATTATTCTTCATTCTTACAGAATTTCGGTCCTTCTAAATGGGTCGCCTGTGGGATTTTTCTCTTGCTTTCAAGGGGTTCGGCAGGGGGATCTATTATCATCCCTGCTCTTTTGCATCGCAGAAAAAGTTCTGAGTAGATTAGTGGAGGAGGCGGTGAGGAGAAACCACCTTCAGGCCTTCATGGCGCCTAAGCAGGTGATTTTCCCTTCAACGATTATGTATGCAGACGATATTGTTATTATGTATGGGGCCTCCACGAGCAATGCACGTTCCATTATTCAGAGGCTCAATCTTTATGCGGACATTTCGGGGCAGATTTTCAATCCGAATAAATCTAAAGTTTATTTTGGCAGCCGGGTTTCTAATTATGTGCGAGGTCGTATTCAGACGATTACAGGGATGCATTTGGGTGCTTTCCCTATGGTCTATCTAGACGATTCAGCCTGTGTTCGATAAGATTATCTTTATGTTCAGGATGTGGAAAGGGTCCTCTTTGTCCATTCTTTGGCGCATTTGTTTGGTGAATCGGTGATTACCGCTCATTCGTGCATACTATGATGGTGTACAAGTGGCCTAGAACATTGCTTCGGAAAATGGAAAAGACCTTGAGAAACTTCACCTGGATTGGGAATGTGAATGCTAAAGGGTCATTGGTGGTAAACTGGAGTCATTGTTGTATGCCACGGGCGGAAGGAGGCTTGGGCGTCCGTTCGATCGTTGTTGCCAATAATGCTTTCCTTATGAGATGGGTTGGAAGATTATGACTTCAAACTCTTTGGTTTACAGCACCCTTATAAAGCGCTTTTTCACTTCTCAGGGTTTTCCACGCCGTTCTTATATCCCCTCTTCCATTTGGAGGGGGGTTCGGCCTGGGATCTCAGGATTCTTGGAGGACTACCTTTGGATTCCCGGATGCAACTCCGGAATTTTATTCTGGCTTGATACTTGGCTGGGTTACACCATTGCGGATAGGATTGGTATCCCGCAGGAGTACAGATATTTATTTCGGTAGCGCATTTTGGATTACTTTTACGATGGGACGTGGCACTTCACTCTATCGTTTATTGAGGCATATTTGGATATGGTTCACGAGATTGTTAGAATCCCCATCGCCCTGGATTCATCAGACACGCGGGCATGGATACACTCCGATGATGGGTCCGTTTCCTCGAAAGCAGCTTACTCTTATCTGCGCCCTCACCCCCCGGTGGTTCAATGGGGTTCCTAGATTTGGTCACCTCACATTCCGGAAAGACGTTCAATCGTGACTTGGTGCACCATTCACAGTCGGCTGGCGTTTTTGGATGTTCTGAGACCACGGGGTTCCTTCACAGGCCCCTCGGTTTGTGTTCTTTGTTGTGCTGATGCGGAATTTGTTGATCATTTATTTTTCTCTTGTGTTTTTGCAGGGGCCTTATGGAAGTGGATTTTTGACTCTTTTGATATCCATTACTTTAGGGCTTATAGCTTCAATGAATTCCTGGTGCGTTTAATGAGTTTTCAGTTCAGTGAGCAGGTTTCTTTTCTTTGGCTGGTTGCGGTGTTATCTGGTATTTGGCTCATCTGGCAAATCAGAAATGACTTGACCTTCCATGACAAGATCTGGACACTAGAGGCGACAATCCTACGCCTTCGTGTTCTTATTATTGAGTCATCTTGCTTGGACAGTGGTTGCATGCATAATGACCAAAGGGATCTTCTCATTTTCCGTCGGCTACGGGTTCCTGGGCGCCCAAGACAGGCCCCAAAGATTGTGCAGGTTAATTGGCAGAAACCCTTGCCGGGCTGGATTAAATTGAACACCGACGGCAGCGCCTCTGGTTCGCCCGGCGTCTCACTACTTCCGGGGTTTCCGCAATTGCAGAGGGTTCTTTCGCAGATGTTTTGTGGAAAGATGTGGTTTGGGTTTTGCTTTTGAGGCGGAGTTAATGGCCGCAATGCGGGCCATTCATTACGCTTCTGCAAGGGGCTGGAATCATCTATGGTTGGAATCGGACTCGATCTATGTGGTGGAATTGCTGCGAAAGAGATCCATAGAGGTTCCTTGGTGACATCTGAGCATGTGGCGATACACTCTGCACCTCCTCTCCCAGATGAACTTGGTGGTTTCGCACATCTTCAGGGAAGGCAATCGGGTAGCGGATATTCTCAGCAAGACTTCGCATGAGGATACGTGGTGGGGGGAGCCCCCAGTGGCCATAATTTCGAACCTCACTCAGGATTTTGTTGGCCAAGCCAATTATAGATTTGTTAGCTAGTGCGTCTGGTCTTCCTGTTTCTTATGGGGGGTACTCTTTTTCCTTCCAAGGGTTTTTCCCACAAGGGTGAGTTTTACCTTGGAAGGTTTTAACGAGGCCCCAACCATTCAGCCATATGGTCGGCTTGTGACCATTTCGTTAGTTTCTTTGACTTTGTTCCCAGGCTTCACTTCTTCAGTTACCTTATAAGCTTGTGATCAGGACTACTCTTTTTCATTTATATATATATATATATATTCGCATTTATTCAAAAATCTTCACTTAGGACAACCCCTAAGTCAAATAATACTAGGATTTTTGAGTTAGAAAATGATGAATTAAAATAAGGAGGGAGAAAAAGGAAGAATAGGCCTTAAGGTACCACACTTACCTTGTGTAGTTGGAAAATTGTAGTCAAATTTGGAGAGTCTCTAAAACAAACTTGATCACTTCTTAGCCAAGGCTCCAAGGTCAGCCCCTAATACTTCAAAAATGGTGCTCCAGCATCGTCATCTTCTAGTGTTCCAGCTTCAGCTTCAGCTTTAACTCCAGCGACAACATCTGGTCCTCCCACCCATGATGATGATGCTCACTCAGATATTGATTGGACTTTTTCATTTAGACTCTAACTCAGTTTTTTGTAATACACGTATATTGTTCATATTCGTTTTCTATTTTGAGAAAAAATATTGCATTTGTGTTTTATAATGTGTTTGGTATTGATTGATATACATGCATATATGTTATGTCATTAAAAAAATTTATAACAGATTTTAAAAAAAGTGTAAGGTTATATGGAGAAAAGGGTTAGGATATTTGCAACGACATTGTCATTACAAAAAATTACGGAAATATAACCTTTTTGCAACGACACTCGAAGGAGTCTAAAAAATAGTTTTTGCAACTCAGTATTTGGGTCGATGTTTTTGCCACAACATGGCCTTGCAAATAATTTATTAGCAACGAATTTTTAGTTTTTGGGACGACTTTATGTTGTCTCAAAAACCAGTTTTTGAGGTAGTACTGATAAGAGAAGTCATCTAAGGATTGCACAGGGGATGACTCCCATACATCAGAGTGGATAAGCTGGGCAGGGTGGTAGTTTTCTGTGGTTGAGATGCAAAATGTTTTTGATGTAACTTGACAAGTTTACAAGCCTCACAAAATTCAACATTATTAGAATGAAAAGGAATATGTAAAGGCTGCATTACAGAGGAAAGTGTAGCATTACCAGGATGACCTAACTTCTTATGCCAATTGAGGACATTATTTGAAGTCTGAGAAACATGAAAAGCTATTGTTGTACTACTTTGAGGAGCTTGAGACCTGATTGGACATGAAAAAGAGCTGTGAGATTTGAGTTGGGAGAGATCAAATTGGTAGAGTCCATCTATAAGAATGCTTTCCAGCAGGATCTTGTGGGAGGTTTTGTCCTTGATAAAGCAACAATCATGAAGAGAATTCAATTAAGACATTGTTGTCTTTGGTTATTTCAGAAATGCTTAGAAGATTTTTGGTGATGTTAGGAACGTAGAGAATTTTATTCAGAAGTAGGGGTTTGGATTGTGAAGAACAAGGAATAAAAGAAGAGCAAACTTTTGAGATGGAGAGAGTAGAACCATTACCAACAAGAAGCTTCTTTGGTCCTTGATAGTCAGCACTGTGTAGTGAAAAAATTTCCAAATCAGCTGTCACACATGTGTGGTTGCTCCACTATCAAAATACCAATTTCCATCACTAGAAGACTGAGTAGAGGCACTGGTTAGCAAAGCCTATGGAGAAAAATCACTTCGAGAAGCACTTGAATTTTCCAGGAAGCTCAAATCAAATCGTTTGTAGCACTTTAATGCTACATGATTTGGTGTGCCACATAACTGGCAAATGACTCTGTTGGAGTTATTAAATGGCTCTAATACCATGTTAAAGTAGAGAAAATGTTTAGTATTTCATTATTGTTAATTGAGTCTCAATGTGTTACAACTAACTTACTTATAGACAGAGAAATAGAAATGATGGGAAAGTTAGTTACGAGCTAACTACCATCTAACAGAACTAATAGAAACAACTGTCATCCAACAGATTTGTAACTAAGTATTTTGAGATATTCTAACAGTTATTGGGTGGGCATTTGTAATTTTGAAAGATAACTAGAGAGGATACATTTTAGAGTTCGTCGGATTTTTGGTATTTACTCAGTATTAAAAACGTTTTTTAGCCATGTTTTCCAAAAACATGTTTTTAGTCAATTTTTAGTTCAAATATCCACTTTACTCTTTTTTCATTTCTAGGGATCGGTACATAATTCGGCAAATGTCCACTTTACCCTTTTTTTCCATTTCTGGGGGTTGGTACATAAATAGCAAATGTCCACTTTACCCTTTTTTTGATTTATGGGTACAGGTACCCAGTTATGTAATTAGTTATCGAGACACATAACTTGGTATCGATTTATATACCGCATCAAATTTTTGAAAAATGATGAAGTACCTCACTAGAAAATACATTAAGAGTGTGACCATCGGTTTTTTGTCAAAATGGCTAAAAACCCTATTTTTGAAAAGACATTACTATTTTTCATTTTTCACAAAACAAAAATGACCATTTTGGCCTATTACCACTAAATTTTATTGGTAGTTTTCGTTATTATTATGTATTAAATGATAAAAATACCAATTCAATTTTTTTTAATCTATTTTGTTAATCTAAGCTGCATTCACATTACTAGAGAAACTAAGATAGTACTTGGATGTACCGCATCAATTTTTTGAACAATGGCGAAGTACCTCATTAGATAATATAAGAAGATCATGACCGTCAATTTTTAGTCGAAACTGCTAAAAAACATGATTATTTTTCATTTTCACTAAACATAAGTGGTCAATTTGGCCTATTACCACAATTTTTTTTTGTAACTTCCGCTAATATCTTTTTAATCCAAACAATATAGTGGATGGATAAAAAACAAAACAAAACATAACGAATCGATAACAATAAAGCTCCATATCAGATTCGAGGAATACAAATCTCATTGGGTTGATGTTCGCACGAACAACAAAGAAACAAAACGCTCAAAGAATCCGAATTCCTACCAAACCTACATATCCAACGAAGAAAATTCCAATCGTCCAAACTAGGTTGTGAAGAAAAAAAAGAAGAAACTATAAAAATCTGATAAAAAAAAGATCCTACGAAAGAGGAGAGAAAACTTCCATAGTGAGGAGTGAAGATGCCGTCCAAGAATGAGTTTCAACATTAAATTACCACAATCACGTGATTGAGAATTGAATTTCTTATTTTATTTTCATCCGCACATCAATCATGTTAGAGTACAAAGGGTTCTAGAAGGAGTTAGCTAAATAAACGGTTACATGTTAGTTAAAGTCTATTAGTTGTTAGTTTGGTTGTTAGAGTTTCTGTTAGCATTCACTAGTCTACAAATAAGGCTCATCTATGCTTGTAAACAACGGATTCATTCTATCAATACGATATGGAGGTTTTGCTATCTTTTATATTTTCTCTCTTTCCACCATATGTTTAACATGGTATCAGGCTGGGGCACGGCGGTGTAATTGATCGGAATCTGCCATGGAAGCCACCACAACTTCATTCTCTCGTGTTTCCTTTTCGCATCCAATCTCCTCCAAGCTAAATCATGAAAAATATCTAGTTTGGAATAAACAAGTTCTTGCGACTCTTCGAGGAAATTGCCTTCAATCGTTTCTCACTGGAGAAATTCCCCCTCCAACTCACATAGATGTTGCTACAGGCTGTGTCACGTCTTCCTTTCTTGAGTGGGAACAACAATATCATCTAATCCTTTCATGTATTTTTGCCTCTGTAGATGAAGATATTCTCACTCGTTTGGTTAATTGTGAAACTTCTGCATCTGCTTGGAAAACTCTTGAGATTTATTTTGCTGCTCAAATTCGTGCTAAAGTAAGTCAGTTCAATTGCAATTACAAAATTTGAATAAATGATCTCTATCCATCAATGAATATGTGCTTAAAATCAGACATTATGTTGATATGTTGACATTAGTTGGTTGTTCTGTATCTGAGAAAGATCATGTGGATGCTATTTCGGAAGGATTACCCCTTTTGTATGAAACGTTTGTCCTTTTTATCACCACCAGAAGTGATCTTTATACGGTTCATGAAATTGAATCACTTCTCCTAGCACATGAAGTACGCATTCAGAGGTCACATAAGACACTTGACTCTGCTATAGCAAATATGGTTGTTTCTCATTGTCCTATTCAGCCTTCGGTTGGTTCAAATTTTGCTCCTTCTAGTAGGTTTTGGACGCGGTAGAAGTTACAATACTAGAGGTATCTTTCATAGATTTGGTCATAATAATGGCAGATTTTATCGAGGTCAAGGTTTTAATTCAAATAAACTCATGTGCCAATTGTGTGGTCGAAATAATCACACTGCTTCTCAGTGTTACTACAAATTTGATCAGAGTTTTCAAGGTCCATCTCAGCTGCAGTCAAAACCTCCCTACAGTCCTTCTCCTCAGGGTCATATTGATCATATTACTCCTGTCACTCAGCAACCTCCTTCATCATCCTCTCACTGGCCATCTGGTTTAGAAGAATGGTATCCAGACTCAGGAGCAACTAATCACATCACTGCTGATTCTCAGAACCGCATGCATCACACAACCTATATATGAAAATTGGCAATGGTAAGGGGTTACAAATTAAGCATATTGTCTTCCTTCCACTCTCCATTTGTTCCTAACCGTACTCTTAATCTTACACAGATGCTTAATGTTCCTCAAATTACCAAGAATCTTCTTAGTGTCTCAAGGTTCTCCGAGGACAACAATGTATATTTTCAATTTCATCAGAATCATTGCCTTGTCAAGTATTCCAACACTCATTCTATTCTTCTTACAGGACAATTTCAGCATGGATTGTATGTTTTCCCCCAACAACAACTCCATTTGTCCTCTGTTTCCCCTTCTTTTTCTAGTTTTCTTGTCAATAATGGCGTGTGTATTGCTAATTCTACTTGTAATCCTGCTTCTACTATGGCTAGCTTTGATATTTGTCATAAACTCCTTGGTCATCCAAGTGATAAAATTGTACAAATAATTTTGTCAAAGAATTCCATTCCACACAGTCATAAAACTAGCATTTCTCTCTACCAGTCATGTTGTGTTGGTAAGATTCATAAATTTCCTTTTGCTTCATCACACACTACATATACTGAACCACTCCATCTTATATACTCTGATTTGTGGGGTCCCTCTCCCATTGTTTCCACAAATGGTTGTAGATATTATATACATTTCATTGATAGCTTCTCAAGATTCACCTGGATATATCTCTTAAAGCACAAATCAGGGGACTTCAAGCCTTCATTACCTTTCAAAAACATGTTGAGCTCCAATCAGGCTTTAAAATAAAAGATGTTCAAAGTGACTGGGGTGGGGAGTTCAGGCCTTTCACTAACTACCTTTCATCACAAGGAATTTCTCATCAACATCCATGCCCTCACACTCATGAACAAAATGGTCTAGCCGTACGTAAACATCGTCACATTGTTGATATTGATCTAGCTCTCTTAAATCAGGCCTCCTTACCTTTCAAATTCTGGGATGAAGCTTTTAGAACATTTGTGTATCTCATTAATAGACTTCCAACTCCCCTTCATTCCCATAAATCTCCATTTGATGTCCTCTCTAATCAAACACCAAATTACACTATCCTCAAGAAATTTGGTTGCTTGTGTTATCCCAATCTCATGTCATATAACAATCACAAGTTCTCTTATAGGTCCTCCCCTTGTACTTTCTTTGGATATAGTCTCAGCCACACTTGAACAATGTTGGCCGCATCTATATATCTGGAGATGTTATTTTTTATGAGACACAATTTCTCCTTCCTCTTCCAACATTCCTCCTCCTCTTTCTGTTTTACCATATCTTCACACATCTCCTCATCTATCTCCTCCTTCACTCCTCTCTATCAAGTTTCTCCTCCTCCTATTTCCTCATCTCTCAGTCCTTCATCCTCTCCTCATCTAGAGGCAATTAATGCTGATTCTCCACCTGTTACTGCTACTAATCCTCCATTGCTTGAGTCATTACAGTTTTTCCTGCAGGTTCTCTCAATCATCATCCTATGACCACCAGGGCCAAGCATGGTATTTTTAAACCAAAAGTCTTTCTTACAGCCAAGGAACCTCCAAATGTTAAGTGTGCTCTTCAGGATGAGCATTGGAAACAGACTATGGTTGATGAATATTTGGCTCGAATGAGAAACAGTACCTGGACCCTTGTTTCTCTGCCTCCAAACAAACATGCAATTCGTTGCAAATGGGTTTCTCGGGTCAAAGAAAATCCAGATGGCACTATCAATAAGTTCAAAGCTATACTGGTGGCAAAAGGGGTTTAACCAAGTGGTTGGTTTAGATTTTACTGAAACTTTTAGTCCGTTGGTTAAGCCTACTACCATTCGTGTTGTTCTCACTATAGCTCTCAGTAAAGGATGGTGCATTATACAACTTGATATTGCAAATGCTTTTCTTCATGGGGAATTAAAATAGGAGGTCTATATGCAACCACCCTATTGTTTTGAGGATCATAATTATCCTCACTATGTGTGTAGACTCCAAAAGTCTCTCTATGGCCTGAAGCAGGCTCCTAGAGAATGGTTCAACAAGTTATTACAAGTTGTTTCTAGCTTTGGCCTTCACTCAACCCGGTCTGATCCCTCTTTCTTTGTTAAACAAAATTCCACTAGTACATTGTATGTTCTTGTGTATGTGGATGATATACTTGTCACTGGTAGTGATTCTCATGAGGTACAGGAGTTTATTACTTTTTTAAACAAGGCTTTTACCTTGAGGGATCTTGGACAGGTTGATTATTTCTTGGGCATACAAGTTCATCATGCAGCTATTGGTGTTATTTTATCTCAGGCTAAGTATATTAAAGATCTTTGTAAGGTAAACATGCAGAATGCTAAGGTTATTCATTCTCCAATGACCTCTGGAGAGAAAATTTCAGCTTATGAGACAGACTTGATGGAAAATGTTCAGTTATATAGAAGTATCGTTGGAGATTTACATTATATCACTATCACTAGGCCAGAAATTGCTTTTGCTTTGTGAATAAAGTGTGTCAATTTATGCAAAAACTTCTCAACTCTCATTGGAAAGCAGTTAAACGAATTCTGAGATATCTTTGTGGCACAATTGATTTTGGTTTGCATTTTACAGCTGATTCCACCCTTCAGTTCAATTTTGTAGGCTATTTGGATGCAGATTAGGCCTCCAATTGTTATGATCGACGGTCTACAACAGGGTATTGCTTATTTTTTGGTCCAAATTTGATTTCTTGGCAGTCTAAGAATCAAAGCACCATTTCCAGGTCGTCCACTGAAGCAGAGTATCGAAGTGTTGCAAGTCTTGTAGCAGGAAACACTTGGGTTCGAGGTTTACTAACAGAACTACACATATCAGTCATTAAGATATCAATTGTTTGGTGTAACAATCTCAGCACAGTTAAGTTAACAGCGAATCCACTCTAAAGCTAATTCAAGCTCTACCTTTACTACTACTCGAGACAAACTTAATGGTCATGATTCTGAGACATTAAGTTTCAGGGGAGCTGTTAGTTGTTAAATAAATGGTTACAAGTTAGTTAAATAAATGGTTACATGTTAGTTAAAGTCTGTTAGTTGTTAGTTTGGTTGTTAGAGTTTCTGTTAGTAATTCTGTTAGCATTCACTGGTCTATAAATAATGCTCATCTATGCTTCTAAACAACTGATTCATTCTATCAATACAATATGGAGGTTTTGCTATCTTTTCTATTTTCTCTCTTTCTACCATATGTTTAACAAATCATAACCCAAGATGCTAATTAGATTTGTCATGGTTCAAAGTGTGACTGTAAGATAGACAATGACTTTTTCTTATCATTATATAGATAGATTTTGCGTTTGCATGTTTTTGGTAATTTTATAACACTTTCTTATGTTTGTTGGTGAGTAGTTGATGAAAAGCTCAAGATTTCAATTCAACAAGTGCACTCATTCAAAGAAGGTACGAAATCACCATTTGGTCCTCTTGAATTCATCTTAAAGCTCATTGAAACAACTAAAATTTATGTCGCATTCAAAACTTGTCCAAGCAACTAATCGACTTTACAGTCGTCCAACATTTAGAAGTAGGACTTAATAGTTTAGGGATTTTTAACTTGTAAATTATTGGATTGAAATTGAAGAGTTGGAACGAAAAAACAGAGGTCAGAATTGGGTGAACCATACCTCTAGAATTTATTGTATATTAAGTGTTTGATAATTTGTTTGAGTGAATATTTTTAATTAAGTTGTTTGATAATTATCAGTGCCCTCGAATGAAATTTGCCTTTTTTTATCTGTTTAGAAAGTAATGTAATGGCAAGACCTTTTCACTAAATTGTTACTCGTCTTGCTCTAAATTTGATTGTCATGGCCTTAGGATGCTCCTATCATCCACTACACGATCCACGTGTCGACTACATTTTCTCATTTTGTGCAACAACATTGGAATATGCACATATAAATACAGATGGTACTATTAGATTAGGAGATGATGTCCTAAATAATGTTGGTTTTTTCAATGCAAGAAAATCGTTTTGCATTGACAACAGAGAAGTTTTTTTTTCTTTTTATGTTTAAATTGTTATTGCCGTCACAGTTATGTTTCTTTATTGCTCTTTTGTCGTTTTGCATTTTAATAGTTTTGATAAGCAATGTGAGGCTACTCTTTGATCTCTAATTCTGCACGCTATCGGTATCAAGTTTCTTTCCTCAACTCATAGTTTGTCATCCTTAGATGAGATTGTTTAGCAAGCTACTCCAAGGATTACATAAAATAAAGGGTAAATTAGAAAAAGTAGTCATAAGGTCTACTAAACTGAATTTATTGAAAACATAGCCTCAGCTTCTCTTACATACATACAACTACAAAATGGATGAAATTCCATTGCAACCTTTCATATTTCCAGCTCTTATATCTTTATTCTTGTTATGGTTCAGTACCAGATGGTTCTTTAAACCTGCTGGAAAAAAAAACTTACCCCCTTCACCACCAAAGCTGCCATTACTTGGAAATCTCCATCAATTCGGCTCATTGCCTCACCGAAATCTCCACTCCTTGGCCCAAAAAAATGGGCCACTTATGCTTCTTCACTTTGGCAGTGTCCCTGTGCTTATCGTCTCATCGGCAGATGCAGCCTGCGAAATTATGAGAACTCATGATCTCACCTTTGCAAATAGGCCCCAATACAAAACTTTCAAGAAACTTCTCTATAATTGCAAAAACGTATGAGTTTCCCCCTATGGCGAATACTGGAGACAGGTGAAGAGCATTTTTGTTCTCCAGCTGCTGAGTTACAAAAGGGTTCAATCTTTCCATTACATAAGGGAACAAGAAACGACCATCTTCGTGAAAAGGATACAAGAATCTTCATCATCAGGTCCAGTGAATTTAACTGAGATGTTTTCTGAGTTCACTTACGATGTAATTTGTAGATGAGCTTTTGGCAGGAAGTATCGTGAGTCTGAAAATGGGAAGGAATTTTTGATGTTGGTGACAGAATTTATGGACATGTTGGGGACTATAAGTATTGGAGATTTCATTCCGTGGCTCAGTTGGGTTACCCGTGTTAATGGTTTCGATAAGAGAGTGGATAAGGTTGCCAAAGGCCTGGATGATTTCCTCGAGGGTGTGATTAAAGAACACATGGAAACTCCAAACGAGAACAAAAATGGAGAAAACTTTCTCGATATCTTGCTTCAGTTTCATACTGAAAACACTTCTGGTGTTTCAGTTAACAGAGACAACATCAAAGCGTTAATTATGGTAAGTGCTTAACGCATGTAATCCACTCTCTGGTTGATCGATCTCTACAATTTTTTGCTTTATGGTTTGTCTGCCTAATTTAGCACTGGTTATTAATGGAGTTGTCAATGGATCGGGTCTCGATTGGGTCTCCCCAGACCCACCTCAACCTGTCTCGACCTAAACTCGTACCCGCTCCAACACGTACACATGAGTCCACTAGCCCAGTTCACTTCATATATTTGGCCATATTTGTATAATTTTTAGACTGATAAGGGAGTATGACTGAAGGAGAGCAAGAGACAAACAAACTACTAGTGTTAAATCATACATGTTAGTTATATGTGCCACGTCTTATTAAACCCGTTACCAGACTCGAAACCGTCTTGATTAGACAAATTGTATCTACCCGTTACCAAATGGTTCGGGTCTCGTTCGGGTCTTACCCGGACAATTGCCACCCGTAGTTATTAAGATCAGTTCTCCAAGTATTTTCTCCTCAAACTTCATAAGAACTCAACCATGCAAGTAATGATGGACAAGATAGCACGATATATAATCTACACACACACACATATATATATGTGGGATAGTTAAAAAAATCCCCTAAGGTTCGGGCTAATTACAAAAAACTCCAGAGATTTTTGAAAATTACAAAAAAAAATCCCTTGAGGTTTGATTAGGTCTTATATTTCCCCCTTAATAAGCAAAAAATATTTCGAAAATCACCCTCGGGGAGCTTTTTGTAATTTTAAAACATCTCTAGATTTTTTTGTAATTAGCCCAAACATCAGGTGTTTCTTGTAATTATCCCTATATATAGTTTGTTTTAGAATAAAATTATTCTAGTCCAAATTAACAGTTGAGTTCTTTTGCTTGAACGATCATATAAAGCTAAAGAGAATGAACCCCGCTGGGGTTCGTTTTACTTAATAACTTTTAATGTCCAAGATAATATTGTATAATATTTTAAACCTTCTTTTCTTCTTTTATATTGTGTACTTTTCAGGATGTGTTTGCGGCTGGGACTGATACCACGTCTATAGTCCTAGAATGGGTAATGACAGAACTATTACGACACCCTATAGTGATAGAAAAACTGCAGAATGAAGTAAGGGAAATTCTTAAAGATAAATAGGACATAACAGACGATGACTTAGAAAAAATGCATTATTTAAAAGTTGTGATCAAGGAAACCCTTCGTTATCACCCTCCAATGCCGTTATTAGTACCTAGAGTAGCATTGGCAGACGTGAATATAAAAGGGTATAACATTTTAGCAGGAACACTGGTGATGATTAATGCTTTCACCATAAGCAGGGACCCTGCTTCATGGGATGAACCAGATAAGTTTCATCCGGAGATATTTTTGAACTCTTCGATTGACTTTAAGGGCCTGGATTTCGAGTTTATTCCGTTCGGGTCTGGAAGAAGGGGATGTCCTGGAATTACATTTGTTGTTGCTACTATCGAATTTGTGTTAGCAAATCTTATGCAGAAATTTAACTGGGAATTGCCTGATGGAGCACAAGGAAAATATATGGACATGGGACGAAACCCTTAGAGTTACAGTCCATAGAGTTCTTCCTCTTTTTACAGTTGCCACTCAGAGAAAATAATTTGGCACACTCTATAAAAAAGTTTGAATTTCAAACTAATCCATGCAGTGTATTTTTATAAATATATATAGATATTGATCGAATTTCTACTTCTTTTTACTATACTTTTGTACGACATAAATAGTTGTTGTAGCACTTTAGCAGTGTTTTATGATTTGAGAAGTCAAGAAATAAAATTACTGCAATCGTTGAGAAGATAACTATGTTGCTAAAAGTTTGAAATCAAACTGAAAGTCTTATGCCATTTATAATGCATTGTTGCAGATTTCTTGTAACACAACTGGATGTTACTGGTGGCAAGTAATAGAGATTAAATTAATAAAGTATGGTTCCCTAAGGAGACAGGGGCGGAGACAGGGGAGGGTCAGCCACCCCCCTCCAATTTTGATTTTTCCTTTTTTATACTACAAATTTTAAATTTATAAAGACTTCCCCCCCTTCCTCCTCCTACGTAATCAATTTGCTCTTATATTATTGATAAGGGCAAAAGATGGTCTATGCCGACCTACAGGGTTCATAGCATTGGGCCGATCTGTTAAGCATTAAGCACTGGGCTGGTCTGATAAGGCTCATAGCATTGGGCCGACCTGATAAGGCTCATAAGCATTGGGCCGACCTATTAAGCCCATAAACATGGGGCGGAGATGATGAAGCCTATTGTTAATCCCTGAACATGATTGATCCGATAAGGCCCATAGTATTAGGTCGACCTGTGTAAAGCCTAGCGTACGGGGCCGACCTAATAAGCCCAGAACATGAGGCCGATCTGGTAACGTCCATTGTATCGGGCCGACGTGTCAAGCCTCGTATGTTTAAGACGACCTATTGTTGACCCGTTACATTCTAAGAGGACTTGGGGGATAGGAGGAAAGAGGCTGAGCTGGGAGAGCTCAGTTCAACCCAAAGATGTATAATGCTCTGAGGATGCCTTGGAGATTTCAAGGGATAAATATTAATACGTGGACCCGACGTCCCTCAGATCAGTTCGGGACTGAGGCCTTAAGGGCGTAAAATTAGGGTTTTTAAGAGATCCGATCCTAATCTAATGATGACTCTGACACCAAATCGTAACGGAATCCCGAATTTTACGGAAACCCTAATCCTAGCTAAGGTATAAAATCCCAAGCCCAGGTTCATTCTAAACCTAATCTCATTTTTTTACTGTTACATTGCTCTTTCTCTTTCTTGCCTTTTGCTTCTCTTCCAAGTCACTGACTTAAGCATCGGAGAGGGTACGCCGGAGCCCCCCTCCGGCCCCCCTTGTGCAGGTTTCGCGGAGGAGTTCGTCTGGGAAGGTGATCGGCGAGAGGAGGTTGTTTTTGGGAGCAACCAAGTGGTGCCGTCTGTGGGAAGATTGAGCACAGACGTGAGCTTCAAGCGATGGTTATGGAAGATATCAGGAGAAATTTGGAAGATGATCTGAATCATACGCCGTTCGGAGACACTTCGGGCAGAGTTACGCAAGAAGACACCAGGCCTCCACCTCCACCACCTCCGGTGGAGGGCGGAGGGCAGCGGTTTCCGAGGGCAGGAGCGGATGGACAGACAGCCATGTCTAGTGGAAGTGTTGATTTGGGCCCAATGTTCTTTGAACAGTTGGGTGGTTTCATCACTAGGGCCGTTGAGCAAACGGTGGAAAGGCGGCTGAGGGAGATGCTTCCGCAACCAACTCCGCCTGTGGTCCCTCCTCCTGTGGTCCCCCTGGAGGTCGGGGAGAGAGGTCGGAGGCCTGCGGTGGCAGAAGAGGTGCACTCGTCGAGGGCGGAGCCCACATCAACTGACGATCAGGATTGGTCGGAGCTGATGGATGACCTCCATCGTGAAGTAAGGGATATTCGTCGGAGGGTGGCAGGAGCGCCGAGAGCGGCTTCAGTCCGAGTACGGAGGGGAACTCCCTTCTCGGATGAATTGATGGCAGATGTGCTCCCATCCTCCTACCGAGCTCTGAGTTTTGAATACGATGGTACCATGGACCCGTGGGATCACCTCTGTCGTTTCGAGAATGCCGCTTTGTTACACAGGTTCACGGATGGCATGATGTGTAGAGTTTTTCCTACCACTTTGACGAAATCAGCTCAGCAATGGTTTAGTCAGCTCACCCCAGGCTCTATTAGAAAATTTGATGATTTCAGTTCAGCATTTCTTAATCAGTTCACGATGGGGAGTTTTTCGAGTCTTTGGTGGTAGAGCGAGCTAAGACTTTTGACGAGCTGTTAGCTCAGGCTGAGAGGTATATCAACCTGGAGGAGGCGAGGAAAATGAAGAGGGAGGAAGGAGAGAAAATGAGGGATAGAAAGGAAGATCGGGAGGATAAGGGATCTCAGAAGAAGCCGAGGTCTGAGGCAATGGGTGGACGCCCAAGATACGAGAAGTATACGCCATTGGTTGTTCCTCAGGGTGAGGTACTCATAGCTATTGAGAGACACCCCGACCTGAGATGGCCAAAGGCACATGCGGAGGCACCAGTAAAAGCGAAGAGTATGGAGTTCTGTAGGTTCCATAATGAGTATGGGCACACGACAGATCGGTGCACACACTAGAGGGATGAAATCGAGAGGCTTATTCAAGCAGGTCATCTCAGGGAATTTGTGTACATCGACAAAAAAGAGAAAAAAGGGGAGTATAAGAGGGACAACCGGGGATATCACCAACCTCGGCGGGAGCCGGAGCGTAGGGGGGAGGAAAGGGAGGAGCTACCTCCACCTCCGCCCCCACCTCGGCGAGAGGTCATCCATATGATTATTGGAGAGCTGGCGGAAGGAGATTCTAGGTGAGCTCGGAAAAATTATGTGAGAGCAGCGGCACCGGATCGAGTGCAAGAGCAGCTGAAAGTGGAACAGGTCGGGCCGGGGCCGAGTATCCAATTTGGGCCAGAGGATAGCAAGGGTATCGTGACACCTCATAGCGATGCTCTTGTGATCACGACAATGATCTCTAATTATGATGTGCAGCGAGTATTTGTGGATACAGGGAGCTCGGCGGACATCCTATTCTATGATTGCTACATGAAGATGGATCTCCAGGTTGGCCTGGAGACGGTGGACACGGCGCTGTTCGGGTTCGCTGGAGGAGTGATCCAACCAATAGGTATGATTACTTCACCTGTCTCTTTGGGTAAGGAGCCCAATCACAAAACTAGGATGATTCGATTTTTTATAGTAGATGCTTCTTCTACGTACAATGCTATGTTGGGTAGACCATCACTAAATGCTTTTCAAGCTGTGGTGTCGGTCTACCATCTGAAAATAAAGTTCCCTGTGGGGGAAGAAGTAGGAGAGGTCGCGGAGATCAGTATATGGCTAGAAGGTTATATGTAGAGAGTATTCAGAAGGCGGAGAGGGGGTGTGTTTTTTATGATGGTAGAAATAGAGACAAGCTGATTAGGTTGGATGAGCCGGTGGAGCATGTCCAACCTAATGAGGAGATGATGATGGTCGAGCTGGTGCCAGGTGACCCCGATAAGGTCACCAAGGTCGGGAAAGGATTACCTGATGAGTTAAGGGAGGAGTTGGTGAGGTTTCTAAGGAGCAATGTGGATGTGTTTGCTTGGACCGCAGAAGATCTGGTGGGGATTGATCCGAGCATTGCTGAGCACAGCCTCAATGTCAATCCATCGTACAAGCCGGTGAAACAAAAGAAAAGAAATTTTGGTCCTAAGAAAGATGGTATAATTCGAGCGAAGGTGCAGAGGTTGTTAAAAGCAGGGCATATCAAAGAAATCCAATTTCCAAAATGGCTATCCAATGCAGTGTTGGTACCAAAAATAGAGGATGATTGGCGCATGTGTGTGGATTTTAGGGACTTGAACCGGGCCTACCCAAAGGATTACTATCCATTGCCCTAAATCGATCAGCTTGTGGATTCGACGTCGGGGTGCGAACTGCTTAGTATGATAGATGCATCGCAGGGCTATCACCAGATCAAACTAGCAGAAGAGGTCCAAAAGAGGGTGAGCTTCACCACCTCTTTTGGCACCTTTTGTTATGTAGTAATGCCATTCGGGTTGAAGAATGTGGGAGCCACATACCAGAGGTTAGTGGACAAGATGTTTGAGGGGCAGCTCAGGAGGAACATGGAAGTATACGTGGATGATATGTTGGTCAAAAGTATGAAGGCTGGGGACCATGTGCGTGACTTAGCTGAGACATTTGACACTTTGAGAAAGTATCGGAGGAAGTGCTTTCGGGGTAAGGTCGGGAACGTTTTTGGGATACACGATGACGGAGAAAGGAATAGAAGCCAATCCAGAGAAGGTCAGAGCCATTAGAGAGATGGCACCACCTCGGGACGCCAAGGATGTGCAGTGTTTGATAGGTCGGTTGGTAGCTCTGAACCGGTTTATTTCGCACCTCGCGGAGAGGAGTTTGCCCTTCTTCAAGGTGTTGAGGAAGGCCAAAAAGTTTGTTTGGGATGAGGATTGTTAGAAAGCTTTCGAAGATTTGAAAAATTATTTGGCCGATTTGTCATTACTAACTAAGTCATTGCCAGGAGAGTCCTTGTACCTGTACCTTTCGGTGGGAGAACAAGGGATTAGCACGGTCCTGATCAGGGAGGAGAGGTCGGTTCAGAGGCCGGTATATTATGTTAGTAAGGTATTGAGGAATGCCGAGCTGCGGTATGCGGAGATTGAGAAGGCAGGTTTGGCCTTGGTGGTGACGGCAAGGAGACTTTGGCCGTATTTTCTCTCGCACAAGGTAATCGTCCGAACTAATCTTCCATTGAGAAATGTGATGAGCAAGCCCGAGGTAGCAGGGAGACTAGTAAAGTGGGCTATTGAATTGAGCGAGTATGATATTGAGTTCGAGAACAAGTCGGCCATTAAAGCTCAAGCTTTGGCGGATTTTGTTCAAGAATCAATAAGGGATAATAACGGAGAAGGAGCTTGGGTGATTTATGTGGATGGTTCAGTAGGGAGCTCGGGATGCTGTGCTGGTATTATCTTAATCAGCCCGCACGGGATCGAAAATGATTTTTCTGTGAGGTTGGAGTTCAAACTATCCAATAACGAGGCAGAGTATGAAACATTCGTCAGAGGGATGTAAATGGCCATTGAGATGGGGGCTACTAGAATGGTTGTTTACATGGATTCTCACTGCGTTCATAAGCAAGTTCTTGGGGAGTTTGAAGTTAGGGAGGAAAGGATGAAGAGGTATGTGGAAGCATACTTGAGCTTTAGAAGGAAAAGTGAAAGAGATCAAGATCTCACGAGTCCCGAGGGCGGAGAGTGGTCGGGCGATTTTTTTAGCAAAGATGGCCATTCGACCTTAGAGAATCAAGCTAAGCAAATCACACTTTTGATGGCAAAAGAAACCGTGCTGGGCATGGAGGTCGGAGAGATCGAGGAGAAAGAGGATTGGAGGTCAGCTATCATAGCCTATCTAAAAGAGGGATCTTGCCGGGGGGTAGGCGTGAAGCAGCTCGGCTGAAATCGGGCGACACGTTTTTGCATTATTGGGGACAAGTTATATAAGAGAGGCTTCTCCATGCCCCTGCTGAGGTGTTTGAGCGGAGAAGAGGGTACATATGTACTAAGAGAGATGCATGAAGGGTTGTTGCGGAAATCATATGGGAGCAAGAATTTTGATGAAAAAAAGTGCTGAGGGCAGGGTATTTTTGGCCTTACTTAAAAGAGGAAGCAAAGAAGCTAGTGAGGGCATGTGAGAAGTGCCAAATTCATGTGCCTTTGGTACATCGTCCGACAGAGGAGCTCATGACTATGAGCTCAGCATGCTCGTTTGCGAAATTGGGGATTGACATTGTTGGTCCTTTTCCTCTGGCTTCGGGTCAGAGGAAATTCTTGATTGTGGCAATTGATTATTTTGGCAAGTGGGTGGAGGCAAAGCCCCTTGCTAAAATAAATGAGGATGCAGTGATGAAATTTATCTGGCAGAATATTGTGTATTTTGCTTGTATGTGTTGTATCTTGTGTCTTCAATTCATCCTATATTTATAGGGAAGCTTCACCAACATAGGCTCCTCTATCTTCACTTTTGTCTACAAAAAGAAGATCACAAGATGTAGAAATATTGTTCAAAATAGAAAAGCAAATCTTGTCACATCACAGATTACAACGGTTGAAATTTTTTCATCACAAAATAACAAAGGGCGACGGTTGCCTGTGAAGATTGATCATTTTTTGAAAAAATAGTGCGATCCGGTAGGGGTTGCGGGGGTGCGACCGGTCGAGGTGGGGTGCGACCGGTCGACCTCACCCTTGACCGGTCCCCCTCCCTCTTTTTTCAAGACTTGTAAGTTCTGTTTCGATTATCTAATCTTGGTACCGGTCGACCACTTTGGGCGACCGGTCGACCGGCCCCTTTTGAAATGTTGTCCGATTTTTTCAAAAATAAACTTCAAGAAATACTCCAAAAAATTAGTAAAAATATTTTAAATCATTTGGGAGTATTTAGACAACATTTATAAACATAGTTTTGGTGTAAAAACCAATTTAAACAAAACCATCAAAAGTGTTGTCCAATTTTTATCAAATTAAAAACTAAGAAATACTCCAAAAATTAGTAAAAACATTTTAAATCATTTAGGAGTATTTGGACAACATATAAAAACATTGTTTTGGTATAAAAACAAAATCATCAAAATCTTGATAAAAACATTTATCTAACAGACCCGACGTCCCTCAGATCAGTTCGGGACTGAGGCCTTAAGGGCGTAAAATTAGGGTTTTTAGGAGATCCGATCCGAATCTAATGATGACTCTGACACCAAATCGTAACGGAATCCCAGATTTTACGGAAACCCTAATCCTAGCTAAAGTATAAAAGCCCAAGCCCAGGTTCATTCTAAACCTAATATCATTTTTTTACTGTTACATTGCTCTTTCTCTTTCTTGTCTTTTGCTTCTCTTCCAAATCACTGACTTAAGCATCGGAGAGGGTACGCCAGAGCCCCCCTACGGCCCCCCTTGTGCAGGTTTCGCGGAGGAGTTCGTCTGGGAAGGTGATCGGCGAGAGGTCGTTTTTGGGAGCAACCAATTATTATAAAATTTTCTTCCATAACTAGACTTTTATTTTTATTTTTCCTTCATCTTTTTTTTTTCCATTTTTGATTTCACGATTTCTTTTCTTTTTATTTTATTTTCTTGTCCAATTCTTCTCTATTTCTTTCTATTTCATCATTTTAAATCTACAATAACTACAAGTTGTGAGGCCCATACTTTTGTGACTACTAGTAAGGTGAACGAGCATTGCACATGAACCAAATAATTTTATTAATTTAACTCAAGTTAAATCTATAAATTGGAATCAATTTTTATTATATTTTTTTGTATTTATTATAAATGTCATTCATGTATTTTCATCTTAAAAGAAAGTTTGCAAAAACTAAATTTAAACTTATTTGTCGGTGAAATATGGTTAAGAAATTTTGGACTAAAAAACATAATACTTAAATGATATTATAGCTCAACAAAGTACAATGGATATTAAAAAACTGATGAATATTCTATATAAAAATTTAAAAAATATATAGTCAAGACGAGTTTTAAATTAATGCATCTTGTTTATTTTTTGAGTGTCTACTTCCATCATAATTTTTTATTTATTAATTGTATGTATGTATATTGTTATTCATAGATAGAATGTTATTTAACAAAATAAAATGTAATATGAAAAAAATAAGAAAATAAGGTTAAAAGTAAAGAGGATTAAAAAATGGTATGTCCGTCATAGTAAAATTTAGAAGAAAACATGAAAAATGCTATTTATGTCACGCCCCAGACGGGATGCGACGATGATCCACAACTTAAATACAAGTAAACCAAACAGTCTAGACAAATATCAACGAAATCTCAATGGAACAGAGTCAAATAGCAGCGGAAATAAAGAACAAGTACGAGTTACAACTTACAGTCCAACAAACATCCAAATTACATCCCAGAAATCAAATAAAGATAACAACTTAATAGTCAAAGGGTCCTACGCCCTTCAGTTACAGACCGGAATGAAAAGAAAATAAAAGAATCCAACAGCAAATAAAAGAAACAAGTCCAGCGACATCAACAATAAAAGATAGTAAGTCCAGTAAGCGGAATACGGGAGCTCAGTCCGTGGTTGGTTCAACATCTTCAACGAAATCCTCATCTAAAGTTTAGAAAACAGGTGGGGATGAGACAAAAATCTCAGTGGATGGGGTGATCGTGTGCAAGTATGGCGATATATAGTTAATGCGAGAAAACAGTTGTATGAAAACGCGTGAGATATGATGCATGAACTCACACACAGTCCACAAGCGTCGTGATAAAATATTTAAGTAATATACTTATACAGTTTAAGAAACAGATCGTGGTCACACAAGCACTATGTGATTCAGGAAAGACAGGTAGGATTGCATACGGAATGTAACGCCAATCTTAGGCAAGACAAATAATGGTTGCGTACGGATTTGTAGCACCAACCAATGCAATACAAGTAGCGGTTGCGTACGGATTTGTAGCACCAACCAATGCAATGCAAGTAGCGGTTGCATACGGATTTGTAGCGCCAACCAAATGGGTCCGATTAACTCCGGAATCGTGTGGATCAGACAGCGATTCCTTCGTTCTTCCTTGTAACTCCCCGAGCAAGATGGTCCAAGACCTATCACCATATCGCTCCATAGGCAAAGATAAAATCCGCAGTGGAGCTAGCAAGGCTCGGATTTGTCATAATCATGATTATACCTCAAGTACTACGACCCGCTTCCCTTGGACAAACTCCGTCCCTTAGTTGCGGGATTAGGGCGATGGGGCGAAGAGTGGAATAGCGATCGAGCTGCCGGTTCCATCCCGACGTATCCATTCCGATTGTGAGCTCGACACACCAAGTTGACTCAAGCAGGAAAGTAAATAAAAGTTCAGGTAGTCAACCAGGCAGTCGAGTATTATTGATTCAGGAAAGCAGTTCAAGAAAATTTTCGAAAAATAGCGAGTGGCAATTATGGCGTTGGTGGAGTTATTTGGATGAAGAAGATTATCGGAAGGATAAGCAATCTTCGATATCTTGAAAGATTAGGTGGACCATAAGTCCCGTTATGGATTCGAAATCGCAAGACAAGGAAGTCGCCCCGCGATCGGGTATTAATCGGTCAAGACGATCCGATAAGTCAAGTGATTTTTGAGAAAATAAAATACTTTTATTAATAATTAAAGTCAGAGGGTCCAGGGCTGTTTTAGAAAAAGGAAAATAATTTGAGTTAGGTCCTTGATAAAAAGAAAATTTACAATTAGCCCCGTTTTGTAAAAACCAATACTTTTGGGGTTAAAATTGAATATATAAATATCCGACCTTGCACAATTATGAGGTCAGTTCCTAAAATCCCTAAATTGTTCAGAGGTTCAGGTTTTTAAAGTTTTGAGGTCGAGTTTTTATAAAATTCTCACATTGGCCCCAAATTTGTTAAAATTGTCATTTCGGGCCTCCAGTTTAAAATAATCGTAACTCACAAACCGTAAGGGATTTTAATGTGATTCCAGTTGAAAAATGTCACTAAGGTTAGTAGGATATTGGGACAAAAACGTTTTTAAAAAGAAATAAGTATAGGTCCCTTAACCTTTGAAAATCTCATTTTTGTCCCATTTTGAAATAATTGTCTTTAAGGCTTTTAGGGGTCCAATTGTTATGAAATTTGAACTTTGGGTCCAAAATATAATTAAGTTATATTTAAATTAGTATTTCCAGGTACATGGGCTGATATAAGTCCTGAAATTTTCATTTGGGTCCTCAAGTTTAATCTTTTACAATTCGGTCCTTCAATTTTAGTAAAATTACTTTCCAAGCTCTAAACACTTGGATTTTTGGAATACATTTAAAATATGTCATTTCCAGTCCCTTAAGAGTTAAAATTCCAAATTTTAAAATTAAGGTCTGGTACAGTTTCAAAATTTACAAAGTAGCCCTTAAACTTCTCAAATTTTACAATCTAGCCCTTAGGCTTTTAAAGGTTGATTTTATTTATCTTAAAACTCTTAAAAATTTATTAAAATGTCCAAAAGTCATTTTCGAACCTGAGTGCAGTCCCAAAATTCGAAATTTGCAGAGGGGTCCCTTAAGTTTTATTTTCTTGCAATTAAGTCCACCAACTTTCCATTTTTGTATTTTAAGTCCAAAAATTGAAATTTAATCAATTATGCTCGACTCCTCCAGGTTATAAGTCATCCAAAATATGTATTTCAAAGATCATACACATGCATGTCCAATTCATACAAGAATTCATCAAATAGAAAATTTGTACGTACATGCATGCACCTAAATTTCAATAAATAACATTTTTGAGCAACACTTGAGAAATTTCATAACTTAATACATAAAATTAACATGCAATACATAAAATATATATATCTCAAGTGCTCATGATCAAAAAACTACATGCATTTAACAAAAGCACCTAGAAGTTGAAAAGATTTCTCCACCCACCTTAAATTTGGAGAGTTTGTGAAATAAAAAGAGAAATTTCACAAACTTGGTATGAGGTCACTTAGGTCAGCCCCTAAGTCAAGAAATATCAAAAATTTAGAGTTAGAAAAAGGAGTGAAAAATTAAGAAGAAGAAGAAGAAGATAAGAAAATTGGAAATACTACACTTTACCTTGTGTAGTAGGTGATTTGAAACTAGTTGATGCTTCAAATTTGGGATTTTTGGTTCACCTTCAAAATCACCTAAGGTCAGCCCCTATTTCTCAAAATTGAAAAACGGGTGTTAAAATTTGAAGAAAATAGGAAGAAGAAGAGAGAAGGGCTCTAGTGTCCAAATCTTATCTTGTAGTCCAATTTCTCTAGAAATTACTCTTCAAGTCTTCTAAATTGATCACCATGCATGCATGTCTTCAAGTAGTCTTCTAAGTACCTCAAATCAAAATTTCAAACTTAAATTAAGAAGAGAAGATGATGAGTAGTAAGATATCAAGTTGAATTGAGGAATGAAATTTCTTACCTTAGAGATAGGGGGTTCGAATTTTTTGATTTAAGTAGGAAGAATGTTTGTTTTTGTTTAGATGTTTGAAGAATGAAGGAGTGTTTGATGATATTAAGAAGATGTTCTTGAAGGTATGAAGGTATGCTTGAAGATGTGAAGGACTTGTGTTTGAAGATTTGAAGATGTGAAGAAATGGTTCTTGAAGATTTGAAGATATGAAGAATTGGTGTTTGAAGATTTGAAGATATGAAGGATTCTTAGAGAGAGATTAGAGAGAAGGAGGAGAATTAGTTAGGAGATTAGAATGTTGGATGAAATGAACATTTTTTGTCCATTTTCTTCAATGTGGCCGTCCACATTAGATGAGAGGGAGGGGATTTTTTTTATTAAATTTTGTGTCTTGAAATGTGTCTCTTGCATGGAGACAAAAGGCTGGTCAAAGGTATGGGCAATGGATGGGAAGAGAAGGAATGTTGGTTAAGTGGAGAGATGTTGGGAAAAATAGTAATAAAGAATTGATGTATAAGATAATGTGTATAATGTTTGAATTAATGGTGTAATTATACAGAAGATGACTACATAAGGTGTATATGTACAAGAGTTGGGTGGTATTTCTATACCAAAACATCACTATTGCCGTCCACTTAAGGGTATTGTGGTAATTCCATATTTTTTTATCCCAAATTTGATGATAATAGATGAATAATATCAATCTCCAAAATAATTAGTGATTTTCTTGATAACTTATAAGTCTCATGATCACTTAATCTAAATCAAATTCTTAATTCTATAAGGTAAAAGTCTCTAAAATAAATAGTCTCTTAAAATTCTAAGGTGACGAATAAATACAAAAATAGTAATAATCATCAATCAAGTGGTCATAAATGTGAAATAGAATTAATAATGATCATGATCACAAGTAATAAATAAAATGAAATTAAATGCAAAATATCTATATTATTAATATTTACCCGTCTATGTGACGCGGTAAAATAGTCGATCAAATACATAGACGTCAAAAAGATCAATTACATGCTCGGAAAAATCGGGGGCTTCACAATTTAGATCTTTGTTAATTTAACATTTACGATAAAATCTTGTTGCACTTGAAAAATATACATTTTAAAAATTAAATTGTTAAAGAGAGATAACTTTTAAAATGCCTAACTATGAAAATAACGTCTAACCTATTTAAATTATTACTTTAATAATACATATATATATACACACTACAAAATGTGAGTTCAAAATCATAATAAATGTTTTATATATAAAAATTAAAGTATAGTGCTTATATCTTTAAAGAGACTCAAGATTTAAAGGTGACTAAAATCAATTACTTTTGTTAATGAAATTAATATTTAAATTATAATGAACAATTTTTTTTCAAAATCATGTTTATTTTTGAAATAAGAAGGAATATATTACTTTGATCCATAAATAAACTTTTTGATAATTTGTTGACTCAAATCTAATGTTGTGGTCGCCGTCTAAAATTCAAATATCAAGTAGTTTTATACTTATTGTGCATAACTTAATACAATATTTTTTAAGTAAAAGATTAGCATATCAACATGTATGTTATAAAATATGTACTTATGATATAAATGTCAGATTATTTTATTTTTTAGTTTTTCTTAGCATATATATATATATATATATATATTTCTTTAAATTTTCAGGTTTTGATTCTTGTTTCAATATTATATTACATTTTTTTTGTTAAGTTAGATTATTTCACTACTTAAATAATGTAATAGATATCTTTTTACCTAAAATTATATAATTTATTAAGGGTGTATGTAAGTTTTAAGCAAAGCTAAGTATTGTCATACATGTTAAAATGTACATGTGTAAGTGATTTTTCTTCAATATTTCTTCTACCCTTCTTACAATGGTATATATATACATATATACCATTTTAATCGTATTTTATTTAAATCTATTTTAATTTATTATATTAGTTTTTTATTTTTTAAATCAAAGTCTATTTATTGATGCAATTTTTTTCAACCAATACACCTCTATAAAAGTAAAAATAAAAACTACCATAAAATAGAAAGAATAAATAGGAACAATAATTTTAATCTAAATTATATTCCTGATATGTAAAATAGAAGATTATTAAAAGCCATATTGATTTCTTATTTATAATTTAAAAATAAAATATTTTGCTACAGTAAAATAACTTTTTTCTATTTTTATCCAAACTTGTTAGACCTTTCTTCCTATATATTAAAAAATTATTATGCCAAGAAAAATAAAAAAAATTAAAAAATATATTTTCCTGCTCTTTATACCTCCATATTAAAATATAATTTATAATTGCATTTCATTAAGTTTGAGAACAATTATTTATCCTTTTAAGTATCTTTTATAGTTATTTTCATGTTTTATTATCATATTTACTGGGCTTATTTAACTAAAAAGAATATACAATGATATATTATTAAAATTGATAAATGAATCTAAATTATAGGATTTGAAAGTTCAAATGGTTCATCCATAAAAAAATAAATAAGTGCATAAATATTAAAGGAAATTAGTTCTCAATTTTCAGTTTAGCCTCAAAATTCTTAGTATTAATTGTTTTATATTGTTATTGAAATTTTGCTGTAAAATCATTTATTATTTATTTAGTTTTACAATAGAGATATATATGCCAACCGTTAAAAAAGTAAAAAGAATTATATATATACAGTTGTGGATAAAAATTAAACAAATATTACTCATCTCATCCACTTCACTTTGAGATTTAAAATATCATTTCATTAATTTTAAACACATAACTCTGAGCCAAGTTTATTTCATTTTTAAATTTTAGAGTATGTACTTATAATATATTTGTTTTGCAAATTTAACTTTACATTTGTAGTTTTGGGCTTAAGGAACACTACATTAGTGTGTACCTAACTTTAAATAACTTTCGATATGGACAGAGCATTTCAGATAATCAACATCAATAACCACGCTCACAGACGGGTTAGCCCAATTTACAAAATACAAATGGGAGCATTATATAAGTAGATGAGTCACACTCATCTCAACAAGAAACAAAAGAAAGCTTATTTACAAACTTAAGTATATCAGTTCAAAGTTTAAGAAAGAGGGGAATAGGGACTTTAGGACACCAAAAGTATTTCATCATGCCCAAGTCTTCGTGTCATACTTCGCCTCAATCTGAAAAATATAATGTGGGGTGAGTGCTATGATAATACACTCAGTGGGGTACATTTAAGCGACTGCGTAATTAATTACAACTAGCAGAGATGCATCATACGTGGCATTTGTACGGACTATGTCAATACACTATCTGTATGTATCTTTGCTGTTTGCATTTTTGAATGGTTTAAGTTTTCGCATCATCAAAAAGGGGGAAATTGTTAGGAATTTTATTGTTTAGATTTTGATGAATGCCATGTAAAACTTAGAATAGAAAGTCGGCACCCCAATTCTTGTCAGAAAATGCATTGTAACAATTAGAGTGGCCAAGCCGAGTTAAGTCGATTACGCCCTAACATGCAAGAAGACAATCAAGACTGGAAGGAAGACTCTGGCGAGAGACAAACAGTATGGCAAAGAAGAGTAGACGGAACTCTACTCAAGAAGCGGTTGAAATGCAAATAAGTGGAATATCAGTCAAGTCAACTCGAGAAAAGCCAAGTCTCAAGTTGAAGTGACAAGAGTCATCCAATGATTGGAAGTCGACTCTAAGTCACCTGGGAAAGCAAGGAAACGCAATCAAGGCGAGATAATCAGAAAAGATCCATTGCACGAGAAAATCAAGAGATTTACTTAAACAAGTAATATCTCCATACCACCTTTCTCTGAGTGCTCACCCCCGGAAGCGTGCAAAAGGAATGAACCAATGGGAAGCACTACACCGTCGAACTCAAAAGGTGAAAGAACAATTCATACGAGGAAATGGCAATTCCAAGGATCGCAACAAGACAAGCCAACGATCGCAAGTGACTTTCAAAAATAAGCCTATCTCTTCAACGGGCAAATTTTTGAAAGATCACTATAAAAGGCCGAGGAATGACTCGAGAGAATGTTACCCTGAACCACGAACATTCAAAAAATCAATCAAATTGTAACCAGAAATACTCTCAAATCATTCAAGATTAATCCTCAAGCCTACGTTACAAAGCACATCAATCCAACACTCACCTGAAGGAAAGATAACTTCAATCGCTTGAAGAGGAAACTTTTGAAGAAAAGGGGTCTACATTCCACGAAGGATTGTAGGAAGGTTCAAGGTTGAACCAAGTCTTAAGCTTTTGGAGGGCTTCGTGATCAAATCCAAAGAGCTTGAGCAAGTGAGTCAGTAGTAGCAAGGCAAATGCCCTGTGAAGAAGCCGAGTCGTAAGAGAAGCCACCGAGTGATCAAGGCGTCTCAGTGACGAGTCCCAAAGGATCAAGTCACCGTGTGATCAAGACTTGTATCCGGACTATTACCACTTTGTAAACTGATCATTACCTAGTGGATTCCTCCAGAGTTGGAGAAGAGAGGAGTAGAAGAATTACCCCATCTTCGAACCTCTATAAAAATTTCATTGTGTCATTTACATTTCAAAGACTTTAATTCCTGCATCTTAACTCGTTTATATCTCACGATAAATTTGCTATCCACTTGATAATACTAGTACTAAACCTAGACTAAACTCTTGCTTAATCAAACTTAAGGGTGTTAAGTCTTCCAAAAAACAAAACCACAGTTGAGTTAATTTAAAGTCAACAATTGAGTTATTCCATCAACAACTCGATTGAGTCTGCTGAGAGACTAACTCTACGATTGACTAAATCAATCGTCCATCAAGGACACAAATTGTGTAGAATCAACTCGTATATTTAAAAAGGACTAAATCGAAAATTTGGTAAGGTTTATTCAACCCCCCCTTCTAAACCTTACACTTACACCCCTTGGGACCTACATCTTGCAACAGGAGCAAATGTTTCATCAAAATCTATTCCTTCTTCTTGGCAATATCCTTTGGCTACCAATCTTGCTTTGTTCCTTACCACAGAACCTTCCTCATTCATCTTGTTTCTGAACACCCATTTTGTGCCAATAACATTTTGATGGGTTGGTCTTTGCACCAATTCCCATACTTTGTTTCTTTCAAACCGATTGATTCTTCTTGCATGGCTTGAATCCAATGTGTGTCATCCAATGCTTGGGACACATCTTTTGGCTCTATTTGGGAAATAAAACAAGTGAACATTGCTTCTTATTGAGCTCTGGATCTGGTTCTTACACCATCTCTTACATCTCCAATAACTAGCTCGATGGATGGTCTCTCACCATCTCACATCAAAGTTGGAGTAAATCACCGGGTTCAGTTTTCGTCTTGTGTGTGTTGTCTTGAGCAGCTCTCTCATTATCACTTAGCTGCAAATTCTCTAGTTGTCTTCGAGACTCAGCAGTCTCATCTTCATCTTGATTGATTGCTCTAGCTTCAGCTTCAACATAGGGACTCTTCTGCATAGTTGGCTGATTTAGCTTATCACCTAACTCTTCAAAATCTTCTCCATTTACATTAGGTTCATCAAAAACCACATGGATAGACTCTTCATGACCATTGTCCTCTTGTTCAAGACTCTATAGGCTTTGTTTTCACCGAGTATCCCAAAAAGATACCTTCATCAGCTTTAGCATCAAAAGCCTTTAGATTATCCTTGCCATTGTTGTGGATGAAGCATTTACATCCAAATATTCTAAACTATGCAACATTTGGCTCAAATTTCATAGGGAGTCTTTGTCATCTGTCTATTGATCATGCATCTATTTTGAGTATAGCATGCGATTTGATGGCTTCACCAAAATCTTTTTGCAATCCAAATTCACTAACATGGTTCTTGCACTTCCTTGAGAGTTCTGCTCCTTCTTTCTCGCTACTCCATTCTCACATGCGATCCTTGCTGCAGATAATTCATGAGCAATACCATTTTCAACACAATATCGAGTTATTATCCCATTGACAAACTCAGTTCCTCTATCAGACCTTATTTTTATAATGGTTTGACTCTTCTCATTTTGAACTCTTCTCAACAGCTGAGGTAACTTCTGCAATGTTTCCTTCTTTTTACACATGAAAATTGTCCATGTATATCTTAAGTAATCATCCACCACCACTAGGGTGTATTTCTTTCCACTTATGCTAGCTGGCTCAACTGGACCAAATAAGTCCATATGCAACAGATGCAATATCCTTGTTGAAGATGGACTGGACTTCTCTTTAAATGATGATTTGATCTGTTTTCCCATCTGACATGCATCACAAACACTTTCTTTCTTGTACACTGAGTCAGGCAGACCTTCCACAAGATGACTCCTTGCAAGCTTGTTAATTATCTTGAAATTCAGATGACTCAGTTTCTTGTGCCACAGCTAACTTGATTCGATTGTACTCTTTGCTAGCAGACAAGTGCTTGGGGTGGCAGTCGACCAATCTACCACATACATGTTCTTTTGTTTGGATCCTTGCAACACTACTTCATTTGATTCAGTGTCCTTGATTTGGCACACTCCCATATTGAATCCAACATTATAGCCCTTGTCACAGAGTTGGCTGATGTTGAACAGGTTGAAGTTGAGGCCTTCAACGTATGCAACATCTGTGATTTCTAATCTATTTTTCTTGATGGATCCAATGCCTCTTATTTCCCCTAGAGCTTCATTTCCTCCAAATATGACTTTTGCGCCTCTAATCTCCTTGAATTTTGACAGATTTTTCTTGTTTCCTGTCATGTGTCTGGAACAGCCACTATCCATGTACCAGGTTCCTTGGCGCTCAGCTGTTTCTTGAACCTGCAATCAAGGAAGTCAGTTTTTAGGTACCCATACTTGTCTGGGTCCTGAGGGGTTAGTGCTGTAAGTTGATCCAACCAACCTATAGCCAAATGATCTGATTTTAAAAGGTTGCCATCTTTTTGTGCCATAATCATAATTCACTTTGGCAAATTGCTTGGGGGATTTAGGTTCATACAAATTGTCTCTTTTGTCTCAGTATGCTGTGTGTGTGTTTTAGCAATTGCCTTCTTTGGGTAATTGTGATATTTCTGAGTGTAGTGTTTGGGTGCATATGTGTGCTGATGATAGCTCTTTTGCCTTTGGAATGACCTTTGCTGAGGTCTAGGTCTTTGCCATTTAGGCTTGTATTCCATAGACTCTTGCTGATATTTCACATTATTCCAATCAGCTTGGCTTGGGTAATTTTTACCATTCCCATCATATGTGTTCCTTTGATAGAACTTCTGGGGCTTCTGGTAGCTCTGTTTCTTCTTCACAGAGTACTTCCTGTTTGGAATTTGCCGAGGAACCCTACTGGATTTCTTCTCAGCTGTCCTCTCAGCATACTCAACTGGTTGTTTTCCTTTTCATTTATATCCAAGGCCAGTTTGTTTGTGGTTGTGCTTTGGAATGAATGTGTGTGCAACATTTGGTCGCTCCTAATTTCTTCATTTTGCACAGTCAACTTGCATTTGAATAGCAAATATTATACGGTTAAGTGTAAAAGTAACCCCACTTTTTTGATGTGCAAAATGATTGTGTAGGATGCAAGTCCTAGTTCTCGGGCTCAATCTCGTCTCCTACACAAAATATCATAATATGTTTTAGAAGCCTGAAATGGAAATATAATAATATATAATAATTTAAATATGCTAGATAAACCTATCCTTAAAATTTGGGGGCATTTGGATGTGAAATGAAGAAATTAGGAGCGAAACAGAATAATAAGGATGTTTGGGTCTCGTTTTACTTGAAGTTGGAATATTGAGGGGCAATATCATGATTTTGAATAGACCTTGCGTATAAGGAGGGTATAACGAGACTATGGTTCAAATTTGAGGTCAATCGGAGTTCGTTTGACCCCTTTGGTCAAAAACGAGAAAGTTAGGACTTAAGGAATTTAAATTAAAAAGGTTTGGGGTAGTTTAGGAAAATTCAAAAATTTAGTTCAAAGTATTGGTGGTCAATCTGGAATTTTCATATAAGCTGATTTTGGAGGACTAAAGTGAAACTTAGAGGGGTCAAACTGAAGTTTTCAAAAATTGCAAGCAAGTCCAAAACTATTTCAAATTCCGTTTGGCATCCCCTCAATTTTCGATTTCCACCCCAACTCATCCTCACCACCGTCTGCCACCTGACAACCCTTGAAACTATCTTCGGCCAGCAGCCCTTACCGCCGGAGACTTACCCTCACTGACCCGACGCATTTCCGGCCATTGTTGGCCGGAAATTAACACTCACACACACACACAGTAACACACACATACACACACAGACACGCACGCACACACGCACATGGGCGGCGACTCATCGTCGCCGCTCACCGCCAAACCACCCCCGACGCTCGACGCGGTGGCTTCCGGCAGAGAGAGGCTGAGAAAGAGAGAAAAACGAGAGAGAGAGAAAGAAAATTAATGAAACTTTTGTAAGTTTCCAACTTCGATTCACGGCAAAAATGAACTCGAATCATGAAATTGGTCGGTGGGATTTGAAGTCCTTGATGAGACGAAGATAACGGTGTATGGCTCATTAATTTTGGTCCGGTGGATCGGCGGAAATCGGCCGCCAAAAGTCGACGGCGTCGGCACGAATTGACAGATTTTCAGAAACTTCGCCGGCAATTAGCCGGAGATCTAGAGCTCGAATCTTATCGTGAGAGGTGGCGTTGGAAACCTTATTGAATGGGCCTTCTAACCGTATAAGGCTCGTTAATTTTGGACCGGTGGATCGCCGGGAATCCGCGGTGAAAGGTGGCGCGCCAGTGATTCCGGAATAGGGTTTTTTACAGACGTCTCCGGCAATTTGCCGGCGATCTTGAAGTCTGATCTGAGATTGGGAGATGGCGTTAGAAAGCTAATTCAATGGAATTTCGAATGGTATAAGGTTTGTGAAAATCCAATGGTCGGATCTCCGTAGATAAAGAGTCAAAGATTTCGAATTTACAACTTTACCGGCGATTTGCCGGCGAACGGGGAATCAAATCGAAATTCCGACTTCGGATTTGGAATGAGGGCGGCAAAAGCGCTCGAATGAGATATGGTTTGTTAAATTCCAGTGCCGATGGTTGGCGGCCGACGGCGGCGGCGGTGGTGGCCGGCGACCGTAAGCCTGCCGGAGGCTGAGTGAAGGAGAGAGAAAGGATTCTTACCTGTTAAGGAAGGTTTCCGTTTTTGTAAGGTTACCTGATATGGAAATGTATTATATAAAAGGAAATAAATGGGTTTTGGATATTTATGATAGGCTTGACAATTGGGCCAAAAATTTGGGATGAAAATAATATATCTTGGTAATTTATTTATATTTTGTTGGGCTTGAAATAAACCGATTTGTGAATTGAAAATAATAGGAAGCCCCGTAATTAAATTTATAATTTTTCTACCCGAATTATATAATTTAAATAATACTCTTAATTAGCTATAAATCCCAATAAATTATTAATCTAATTCCTTAAAAATTGAGAAAAATTTACCCTAAATTTTGAGATTCAAATTCTAATACCGGGTATTACACCCTCCCACACTACGAAAAATTTCGTCCTCGAAATTCAGAACTTACTAATTGTCTGAAGATTTGGATATTTGTCTTTCATCACATCTTCTTTTTCCCATGTCGCCTTCTCTTTTCTATGCCTACTCCATTGCACTTTAACTAAAACGACATCTCTATTTCTTAAGCAGTGTATTTTTCTATCAAGGATCGCCACTGGAAACTCTTCATAAGTCAAATCTTCTTTAACTTGAATAGCTTCTTGATTAACGACATGGCTCGGATCAAACACATATTTTCTTAACATCGACACGTGAAACACATCATGCACTCCGAATAACTCTGGCGGTAGTGCTAACTTATAGGCTACTCCTCCAATTCTTTCAAGAATTTCGTAAGGACCAATGTATCTTGGTTTCAGCTTTCCTTTCTTTCCAAAACGTATTACTCCTTTAGTTGGTGCTACTTTTAGAAATACTTTGTCTCCAATCAAATACCAAATCCTTTCTTCGTTTATCAACGCATTTACTTTTGTCGATCCCGAGCAATCTTAATTCTATTTTTGATGAGATCAATCTTTCCCCTTGTTTTCTCGACAATATCCGGTCCAATTATTCTTTTCTCTCAACCTCGTCCCAAAGATAAAGGGGATCTCCACTTACGTCCATATAGTTCTTCATACGGTATCATTTTGATCGCCGCTGATAACTCGTTGTTATAAGCAAATTCTACTAACGGTAAATGTTCTTCCCAGCTTCCTCCTAGATCCAACACTACAGCTCTCAACATGTCCTCCAGAGTTTGTATCGTTCTTTCTGATTGTCCATCTGTTTGTGGATGGAATGCGGTACTAAAGCTGAGGTTAGTTCCCATGGCACTCTGCAAGCTTTGCCAAAACTTAGAGGTGAACTTCGTGTCTCTGTCTGATACAATTGTTACTGGGACTCCATGTAATCTCACAATCTCTGCTAGATATATCTGGGCTAATTTATCTAACTTATACGTCATCTTGACTGGCAATAAATGAGCTGACTTCGTCATGCGATCCACTATTACCCAAATAGCTTCGTTTCCTCGCGCAGTTCTAGGCAATCCAGTAACAAAATCCATTGTTATATGCTCCCATTTCCATTCAGGTATTTTGAGAGGTTTCAACAACCCTGATGGTCGTTGATGTTCATCTTTTACATGTTGGCACGTCATGCATCTCAGCACAAACGACCCTATGCTTCTCTTCATGTTTCTCCACCAAAATGTCTTTCTTAGATCTTGATACATCTTAGTACCTCCAGGATGTGTATATGGCGTGCAATGTGCCTCTTCCATGATTTCTCTCCTTAATTGTTCATCCTTTGGCATGCATAAACGGTTCCCAAGCATTAGTGATCCGTCATCTGCTACGCCAAATCCTTTTACGTTCCCATCTTTTGCTCGATCTCTCAACTTTATCAGAAATTTGTCATTTTTCTGAGCATTCACAATTCTGCTCCTGAGGGTAGGTTGGACTATCATTGTTCCTATTACTGCCTTCGTGGTATTTGGTGGGACAATGACATCGATTCTTAGCTTGGCAAAATCTTTGATAAGCTGTTCTTGGTGCGTCAACATGCAATTCAAACCTTCATGATTCTTTCTGCTCAAGGCGTCGGCCAATATGTTTGCTTTTCCAGGGTGATATAAAATTGTACAATCATAATCCTTGACCAACTCCAACCATCTTCTTTGCCTCATGTTCAGTTCCTTCTGCTCAAAGAAGTACTTCAAACTCTTATGATCAGTATATATTTCACATTTTACTCCATATAGATAATGTCGCCAAATCTTCAAGGCGTGTACTACCTCTGCTAACTCTAAGTCATGAGTCGGGTAATTTTTCTCATGAGGCTTCAGTTGTCTGGAGGAATAGGCAACCACTTTATTGTGTTGCATTAGAACACATCCTAATCCTTGTTTGGACGCATCACTATAGATGATGAACCCTTCTGATCCGTCTGGTATTATCAAAACAGGGGCAGTCATTAACCTCTCCTTTAATTCTTGGAAGTTTTTCTCACATTTTCGGACCATTGAAACTTCACACCTTTACGAGTTAGTTGTGTCAAAGGTAATGCGATCTTCGAGAATCCCTCGATAAATCTCCTATAATAACCCGCCAAACGAAGAAAACTTCGTACTTCATTCACATTAGTTGGCGTCTTCCAATTCCTTACAACTTCTACCTTGACTGGGTCAACCTCGATCCCTCGAGATGAGACGATGTGTCCAAGAAACACCACTTGTTCCATCCAGAATTCACACTTCTTGAATTTAGCATATAGTCGTTCTTTACGTAATGTCTCCAACACAATTCTCAAATGCTCTTCATGTTGCTTCTTGTTTTGTGAATATATCAAAATATCATCTATAAACACGATCACAAAGTTGTCCAAGTCAGGATGAAATACTCTGTTCATTAAATCCATAAACACGGCAGGTGCGTTGCTAAGTCCAAAATGCATCACCACAAATTCATAGTGACCATAACGGGTTCTGAAACCAGTTTTGGGTATGTCATTTTCCTTAACTTTCACTTGATGATATCCGGATCTCAAGTCAATTCTAGAAAACACACTTGCACCCTTCAACTGGTCAAACAAATCCTCAATCCTCGGCAATGGGTACTTATTCTTGATTGTAAGCTTGTTTAGTTCTCGGTAATCTATACACATCCTGAATGACCCATCCTTCTTCTTTACAAATAACACTGGTGCGCCCCATGGCGATACACTAGGTCGAATAAATTTCTTATCCAATAACTCGTGTAACTGCACTTTTAGTTCTTGTAATTCTTTTGGTGCCATTCTATATGGTGCTTTTGATACTGGACCTGCTCCTGGCACTAGGTCTATTACAAATTCCACTTGTCTATCTGGTGGAATGCCAGGTAAATCCTCAGGAAAAACATCTTTGTATTCTCGTACAATTGGCACCTCATCAATTGTCACTTCTCTCAAATCAGTGCTCATTACATTTACCAAGTAAGCCTCACATTTATCCTTTCTCAATGCTTTCATGGCCTTCATAGCTGATATTACTAGGGGTATAGATCTCACTTTTGTCCCATGAAAAACGAATTCTTTTCCATCACAACTTGGGAATTCCACTTCCTTCTCGTGGCACGTAATTATTGCACGATTCGCTCTAAGACAATCCATTCCCAAAATCACATCAAAATCCGTCATATTTATCACATGTAAATCGACAAATAGATTCCGATCTTCAATTCCTATTTCCACTCCACGACACACTTGGTCAGTATTGATCGTTTGTCCAGATGGTATCCTAACTTCCAATACATCATCTATTGTGACACTATCACATCCCAACTTCCTAAATAACTTAGTAGAAATAAAGGAATACGTAACCCCAGTGTCAAATAAAACGAGAGTGGGTAGCTTAGATATAGTCAACATACCTGTCATAGCGCCTGGGTCCTTGGCTGCTTCCTCTTGAGTCATAGCGAAGACTCGTGCTTTTCCAGCCTTCTGTTTTCCTTTATTATCTTCTCTTGGATTCTTTGCTTCTGGACAATTTTGGATAGTGTGGCCTGGATTCTTACAGCGGTAACAAATTCCTTTTCCATATAGACATTCACCTCTATGATTCTTCCCACACTTTGGGCACTGAGGTTTATCCTCTTGGGTACTTATTCCGGTATATTCACCAGTTCTTGCTTGCTTGTTCTGTGGGCCGATATTAGCTTTCCACGATTAGTATTGTCCCATTTTCTTTTCTCAATTACGATTTGAGCCTTTCTATTTCCAAAATCTAAATTCTGTCGGGATGCAATCTCCAAAGCCCTTTCAACGATTAATCTCGCATACGTGGTAGTCTTCGTTCTTTGCCAAGATATCACGATCTCGATCGTAACCCTTGTTCAAAGCATCTAGCCTTATCATATTCAAGTGCTCACCAAACTAGTAGCGTCGAGATAATCGGTTAAACTTTCTCTCATACTCAATGACTGTCATTGATCCTTGTTTCAAGTGTATGAACTCCCATCTTTTCTTTTCACGGTAAGATAATGGCAAGTAGTTTTGCATAACCACATCCTTAAATTCTTGCCAAGTCAGATCCCCAATCTGTTGTTGAGTGCGAGTCCTACAATACGATTCCCACCAATGGTCGGCATCTTCAGTCATCTGAAAGATTGCACAAGACACCTTCTGAGCATTAGTGCAGGCAATGTGAGTGAATATATGTTCTAAAGCACGAAGCCACTCCTCGGCAACTGCAGGTTCTTCTCTTCCATTAAAAATAGGTGGGTTGAATCGACAGAATTGCTCTACCACTTGAGTCAAGGTATCACGTGGATTCGGGGGTTGTGGTTGTTGATTTTGAGCAGTGGTGAAATGGTGTGCCAACCCACACAACACGGTAATCAAATCTTCACCAGTATTAGCCATCTCTGGAGCATGTGGGGCAGGTGGAGCCTCAGCTGGTGGGTGCTCTTGATTACGACGACCACGTCGGGCCATTCTAAAATTCCAACAACTAAATATATCTAGAATCAACAACCATAAACTAAAATAATACTAATCATTGTTGCTAATAATCATGGACTTACATCAAACTATTTAGGCTTAGTATTTCACTTCAACTTGGGGCATGAAGTTTTCAAAAACAATTGTCCCTGAGATTAAACTTCAACTCAAAACTCAATTCGACACCCTATAGAATCATTTTACAGAGTATAGTCCAAAAACTTGCTCTGTTACCACCTCTGTAGCGCCCCAATTTTGAAAATTGTAGTTTTGGGCTTAAGGAACACTACATTAGTGTACCCTAACTTTAAATAACTTTCGATATGGACAAAACATTTCGATAATTAACATCAATAACCACGCTCACAAAGGGTTAGCCCAATTTACAAAATACAAATGGAGCATTATATAAGTAGATGAGTCACAGCTCATCTCAACAGTAAGCAAAAGAAAGCTTATTTACAAACTTAAGTATATCAGTTCAAAGTTTAAGAAAGAGGGGAATAGGGACTTTAGGACTCCAAAAGTATTTCATCATGCCCAAGTCTTCGTGTCATACTTCGCCTCAATCTGAAAAATATAATGTGGGGTGAGTGCTATGAAAATACACTCAGTGGGGTACATTTAAGCGACTGCGTAATTAATTACAACTAGCAGAGATGCATCATACGTGGCATTTGTACGGACAGATAGTAACTTTGTAATATGTACGAGCTCATAATGTGAAGTGATCGTCACCACATCAAATAAATATTTAACATGTACGGTACAACCGCAACATGGGATTCATGCAAAACATACTAATCATGATTAATTAAACAGTCTGCTTGCATTTAAATAGCAAATATTACACGGTTAAGTGTAAAAGTAACCCAACTTTTTTGATGTGCAAAATGATTGTGTAGGATGCAAGTCCTAGTTCACGGGCTCAATCTCGTCTCCTACACAAAATATCATAATATGCCTTAGAAGCCTGAAATGGAAATATAATAATATATAATAATTTAAATATGTTAGATAAACTTATCCTTAAAATTTGGGGGCATTTGGATGTGAAATGAAGAAATTAGGAGCGAAACAGAATAATAAGGATGTTCGGGTCTCGTTTTCCTTGATGTTGGAATATTGAGGGGCAATATCATGATTTTGAATAGACCTTGCGTATAAGGAGGGTATAACGAGACTATGGTTCAAATTTGAGGTCAATCGGAGTTCGTTTGACCCCTTTCGGGTCAAAAACGAGAAAGTTAGGACTTAAGGAATTTAAATTAAAAAGGTTTAGGGTAGTTTAGGAAAATTCGAAAATTTAGTTCAAGGTATTGGGGGTCAATCTGGAATTTTCATATAAGCTGATTTTGGAGGACTAAAGTGAAACTTAGAGGGGTCAAACTGAAGTTTTCAAAAATTGCAAGCAAGTCCAAAACTATTTCAAATTCCGTTTGGCATCCCCTCAATTTTCGATTTCCACCCCAACTCATCCTCACCACCGTCTGCCACCTGACAACCCTTGAAACTATCTTCGGCCAGCAGCCCTTACCGCCGGAGACTTACCCTCACTGACCCGACGCATATCCGGCCATTGTTGGCCGGAAATTAACACACACACACACACAAGAACACACACATACACACACAGACACGCACGCACACACGCACATGGGCGGCGACTCATCGTCGCCGCTCACCACCAAACCACCCCCGACGCTCGACGCGGTGGCTTCCGGCAGAGAGAGGCTGAGAAAGAGAGAAAAACGAGAGAGAGAAAGAAAATTAATGAAACTTTTGTAAGTTTCCAACTTCGATTCACGACAAAAATAAACTCGAATCATGAAATTGATCGGTGGAATTTGAAGTCCTTGATGAGACGAAGATAACGGTATATGGCTCATTAATTTTGGTCCGGTGGATCGCCGAAAATCACCCGCCAAAAGTTGACGGCGTCGGCGCGAATTGACAGATTTTTAGAAACTTCGCCGGCGATTTGCCGGAAATCTAGAGCTTGGATCTTATTGTGAGAGGTGGCGTTGGAAACCTTATTGATAGGGCTTTCTAACGGTATAATTTAAATAATACTCTTAATTAGTTATAAATCCCAATAAATTATTAATCTAATTCCTTAAAAATTGAGAAAAATTTACCCTAAATATTGAGATTCAAATTCTAATATCGGGTATTACAACATTGTTACAATGATCGAGTTTTTTTATAATCGAAAGAATATGTGAATAAAATAAACTAATAATTGAATCTAACTCATGTTGAACCGTATATCCATTATTACGGGAAAAAACATCATAAAGATTAATGAATAGATCTTAGTAAAAAATAATATTTTTTCAAAATTTTAGTAAAAATTTATATTTAACTTATATATCTTAAAAACTAATTATTTTTTTTATGGGAAAAGCATAAAATTCTTTGAAATTTTCAATAGTCGCGAATTTCCATCTTCTCATACCTAAAAAATATATCATTTACTCCAACCAAAAATAATATTATCTCACAATTTAGAGTGTGTGATAGATGATAAATTTATTATAGTATGGATATTCTCAACCAATATTGAAGTTTAAAAAATATATTTTGTCCTGTTATTTATTTTGAATAAAATATATTAAATATGTTTTTTTGTTTTTTCTGTTCATTTTTATGTAAATTCATATTCTTTTTTCTTTTTTGATGTATTTAATTATTTAGAAAATTAAAGAAAGATATTATAAATTTGTATTTTACATAGCACTCAACTTTAAATGACTAAAATTCTCTCATATGAAGTCTTTTATATATGCTTATGACATATGGTTGGAAAGCTCTTGATATCTAGTATAATATAAAATAAATATTATCTAAAAATTTAAATTATTTTAAAAATTAAAATTGAAATAAATCATATAAGAAGAGTTTGGAATATAAAGAGACACTTGTCAATATTATTAAACAAATAAAATCAAAATCAATATGAAAAACTACTTAATTACCCTTAAAGCTAACTTTACCATGAGGACATTTTTGGCAAATCAAAATTTTCAAGAAACCTTAAAACCTATTCACACTTTTATAATAGGTATAGATTATTTCTCCGCGAATTCTTAATTCGTATTAACAAGAGATATTAGCTTTATTATGGGAATCCAATATAATCCACAACAGAAAATAGATTTATTTTGTGTATAGGCTGCATTTATTTAGAAACCTCTCATATGAGAACTCTAACTGAGATATGAGATTGAGATATTGATGTGTGTAAAATATATGTTTGTTTTGGGGCTTAAAATGACATATATTTGATGCATTTGCACGCATATTTAATATGTTTTTACTTGGTTTCCTTATAAGGGCATGGTACTGCGTATTCTTGTAATTTTTACAGGAAATTGAGCTTAAAACGAAGAAATATCAGTTGAAATGCTCGGCTAAGACTGACGAATGCGTAGAGAATATCAAACGACGAAGAAAATGGACAAAAACACTTCACACGGTGGGACTGTGTGGTGTCACACTGCCGTGTGAAAATGCCGGTGTGGAATGACACTACCGTGTGAAGTGGGGAAAAACAAGGGTCATAACCAAGCCCGCACGGCCAGGCCGTGTGAACCCACACAATGGTGTGGGAAAGGGAAACGGATCACACCACATGGCCGTGTGGTGCCACACAGCCAGGCCGTGTGGGACTCAGCCAAATGCATTTTTCGAAGTTCTATTCCCGTTCTAACTCTACAAGTGATCTCTCCATGCATCTATAAAAGGGACCCAACGCTTGCACGAAAATACATCACTTCATACAGAGAAAATACATCAAATTTCACAGGAACGCAAGGTTAGGTTGCAAAGAACATCACAAGTCCTTTCACATCTATGATAGCACAAGAGCTTCGAAGGCTTAGGAGGGGAATCCATCCTGACAAGAAGGGGTTTTCTTTCTATGCCTAGATCTTTTGTCTGTGCTTAAACGATGTCATAATGTTGATTTCAAATTTGTCTATGAGTTTGTAATCAATGTTTGGCTAATCTTTCGGATCTTAGGGGCATAATAAAAACTGTGGATTCATGTTAAATTGATTCATAATTGTTTTCTTAATTGCTTCATGCTTTCTAATTTATGAATTCGGGTGCTTATTCTTAATTGCTTTTTATTTGCCGGGAATAATTTGCATGTCATATTTGTTAGTGCGAAATTCGGAAGAGGAGTTCTAATAGAGACGGAAATCGAATTCAGACATAAATGGGTGTATCGAGTCGGGAGACCTACAACTATTTGTGGGGAGTCATTCAATTCATAAATCTTTTGGGAGTTAATAATAGTTGTATCGAGTTGGGAGACCTAAAATTTTTATTAATCTACTGTTTATGCGCCGCCCGGGAGGAGGAATAAACTATCTTAGGAATTGAACCTATTGAACTGCATGAATTGGTTTTGAAACTTTAATTGGATTTAATATTGAAGAAACATGTTTAGATTATGTGCCTAAGATTTCTCTTGTAGTTGTTGAATACTTGTGGGGTTCGTAAGTTTATTTTTTTATTTTCTTATTTTCTATTTTATTATAAACTTGATATTCGGTCGCTTCAATAAAATTGGAATGCGATGTTATTATAGCCTAAGTGTTTCACATATCAATCCCTGAGGAGTACGACATTGTTTGATATTATTCTATAAACTACACTGTACACTTGCAGTTGTATGATCCAAATATTTTTGGCAAACAAGTTTTTGGCGCCGTTGTCGGGGATTGATTAGATTCTACTTAGATATAGTAATAAGTAGTTCAATCTTAATTGAAACATATTTTTTATTTTTTTTAAATTTTTGAAAAAAAAATTCGAAATTATTTTTTGTTTTTTTACTATTCAGTTCTAACATTGTTTTTTTAAGTGCCGATACCTATTGATTTGGAAATCAAAAAGACAGCGAAGCAACTAAGGAAAAGAGCCAAAACAATTGCGGATGAGATTAATCCAAACACAATGGACAACAGAAACAATAAGGAGCGCCCACTTGGGGCAGATGTCCAGAACCGAATTGTGGAGAGGCCCGCGAGAAGGGCAGTTAGGGACTACTTCCAACCGCAGGTAAGTCAGACTTATAGGGTGTGGCCCGTCTGCCGATCAATGCAAACAACTTTGAACTAAAACCAGCGTTGATCCAGATGGTGTCACATAATCAGTTTGGGGGCAGAGCCGTTGAGGATCCAAACGCGCATCTAGCGCACTTTTTACAAATTTGCGATACTTTTAAAATGAATGGTGTTTCTGAGGATATCATTCGATGTCGCCTTTTCACATTCTCTCTACGCGATAAAGCTAAGGGATGGTTATGCTCTCTAACACCACGAACAGCAAATTGTGCAGAACTAAGTCAGCGTTTCTACCCAAATACTTTCCCCGCAGTAAACGCTGCAACTAAAATCTGAGATCGCCCAGTTTAGGCAATTAGACGCTGAGCCACTATATAAAGCATGGGATAGATTCAGGGAATTGCTAAGGAAGTGCCCTCAACATGGATATCCCGACTACCAATAGGTCCAGTATTTCTATAATGGTTTGAATGGAAACACAAAAACAATTATAGATGTTGCATCTTGGGGTGCACTGTTAGAAAAGTATCCCGATGAGGCACTAAAATTGTTAGAGGAGATGGCGAACAACAATTATCAATGGCTATCCGATAGGTCTACTGTCCGACGTGTGGCAGAAGTCCAGGATGAGAAGGTCGTCATGCTCACAGAACAGGTACCCGTGCTGAATATGAAACTGGATGTGATGCAGCAAGTGACTACAAGAGATCCTGTTGTTGTTGAAGAAGAAGCAAACTTTGTGGGCCAACAAAGGAACTTCAACAACAATTATAGAAATAATTAGACACTCAACTACTATCATTCGGGGTTGCGAAACCAAGAAAATTTCTCTTATGCTAAAAATAAAAATGTTTTGGAGCCACCTCCAGTATACAATGTGAGTAATCAAGGTAGACCGGAGTCAAACGAAAAGCAAGCATCTGTTGAAGAGATGTTACCCTCGTTTATCGAAGAAACAAGGGCGAGACTTAACAAAGATGAAGCAAAGATAGACAAGATAGAAGAACATGTCACTCAGCTGAACACAAACGTAAACGCAAGACTGAAATCTCTGGAAACACAAATAGCCCATATCGCAACTGCTGTGGGAGACTAGCATCAAAAAGGCAAATTCCCAAGTGATACTGAGTTGAATACACGAGAATAATGCAATGCCATTCGTCTGATGGATGGCATTGAGGGTTCACAGATTTCAAATGACACGGTTCAGCGAAAGTAATTAGAAATCTGAAGTCTGGCTGAAGACGTAAAACTTAGCGCTTTATGGGAGGCACCCCAATTTATTTCCTAGTTCCGTCCATTTTTTTGTTTATTATTATTTATTTTATCGCCTTACAATTTTAATTTCAATTTTATTTTTATTAACTTAATTTTTAGTTTTGTTTAGTTTTCTTGAGTTGTTGTGTAGGAGGCATCACGGAAAACTCCCGGTTAAAAAAAAAGTACGGAAAATCCCACACGGGCGTGTGAGACCACATGACCAGGCCGTGCGAGAGGATGCAACACCCAGCACCACACGGCCAGGTCATGTGGCATTACACGACCATGTGGGCAAGGACTGACGAATGGCGCGCAGGTGGACACGTCCAGGGCCACACGGCCAGCCCGTGTGGCACCACATGGCCGTGTGGCCCAAAGGAGCGTAAACGGGCGGACCACCTACCCCTATTTTTACCCCAAAATCTCACTTTGTCTCCCACTTTCTCCTACACAAACCCTAACATACAAAAATTATATCCCAAAACTCTCAAACTCCTCTCCAAATCTCTCCAAATTCACCATAAATCTCACCCCAAAAACATAAATCATTCATCTTCTCAAGAAACCCAGCACCAAAAGACTCAAAATTTCCAACTTCTGCAAGTTCTACACCAAATTTGGGGCACTCCAAAACTCCAAAATTTCAGATTTTCACCTCAAAAATTGAAATTCATGGCCTCTAGAGATGAGAGAGAACAAGGAGAAATACAAGAAGAAGAAGGGAACCAACTCCGGAGCCCGAACCCGAACTTCAACCAATATTCTACCCCGAGGATCCCGAAACCTCAAATGTAATCTTGCCAAATCAAACACACCGGGCTAGATGGGCAATACTCTACTTTCATCCATGGTTTAATACAAGGTATCCCGATTAACCTACTCTTACTAATTTAGGTTTGTTGGAGGATTTTAGAGCTATGTGTGGTAGAATTGATTGGCATGATTTTTTAAATGGGCATTGGGCCACTTATTCGGTTATCACACTTGAATTTTTGAGTAGCTTTGAATTGATGGTTTGAAAAAGAAACTTGGTGGGAATTAAGTTTTGACTGGGGAATGAGCCGAGGGAACTAAGTATTGATGATTTAAATGAAATTTACAAAACTCCGGCTTATGGGGTTGAGGAGCACGAGGACTTTAATAAGGATAGATTTTGGAGAAAGATAATCGAAAACGAATCAAGACGCCAGGTACCTCAAAGGCGTCTAGTATTCAAACCCAAAGATTCCATTATGTTCAGCGAGTCTTAGCTGAAACAATTTTTGCGAGGGAGGAAAGTTGAGGGGCGTTGAGGGTAGACGAATTATTCATCATATGGTGTATGGCATCGAGGCTGAAATTGTGCCAAACGCCGGAGCTATGATAGCCCGACAATTTGATAGGATAAGAAAATCTGAGAGGGGTGGAATTTGCATTGGGGGGATGATTACCCCTATTCCTGAATATTTCAATATTAACTTGGAGGGGTATGAGGAGGTCGCGGGGCCTAAATTGATTGATCTGACTGTTCTATCTACTATGCAAATGATAAAATTTGATGGGCATGATTACTGGCTCAATCAAGAAGATAGAACAAAGGTTAGGCTTTCTAACCCCGAATCCATTAGAAATAGGGGTAATTGGTTGCTTAGAGAAGAATACGAGGGTGTTGCTCAAGAAGTGCACGATGAGCCAAAATCCTCTAGACAAAGGGGTAACCGGCCACTAACTATGAGTGAGAGGCTTGAAAGGGTGGAAGCTAATGTGGGTAGATTGATAGATGACACATATCAGTTGACGGCTACGACTAATGAGTACCACCAGGAGTACTCACAATGATTCGATGCCATCACCCATCAACAGCAGCATATGTACGAGATGATGTCTCGTATGGACCAGGGGCATATATCACAGGGCCACTACCCTCCACCTCCACCACCACAGTGATCCATGTAAGTACTTATTACGCATTCCTCTTTCTTTTGATAATTTCCTCATATGTTCGGGACGAAGCATATTTTAAGTTTGGGGGGGTTGTCAAGAATGCGTAATTTAGTACTCTCTTGCATTTTGCATTGCATTTAGGACTGCATGTAGAGCATAAAAAAATTTTAATTTTTTGTTTATTTTTTTTATTTTTATTTTAATTTTATTTTTAGCATGTTTATTGCTTTAGCACGTTTAATTACTTTGTGTGTAATTTTAACGAAGGTTTTTGAAAAATACCCAGCTTCCGTTTTACTATGAGCATTTTATGGAATGAGATAACATACTTCTGGAAATAATGTGATCAATTATTAGGAAGATGTCATTTATTTTTTTGGCATTAGTGAGAAAATTGGGTATTTGAGCATGTGGCAAAAAATAAGTATGTGAGCTTTTGTGCCGTAAACTGCTTTATATTATGCAGATTTATTTTTTTTCTTGAGTGTATCATTCATGATTGATAGAACTCTCTAGAACTTGCTATGGTATCTTCATTGAAGTCATGTGTGTGTGTAATTTTTGAAAATGATTTAAGGTCATCTTTGTTTTAGCCTACTTAGTTTAAAAAGTACCAATGAACTCATGATTCCCTAGTTAGCCAATTTTGGGCCAAAAAAATTTATTGTTAGCCACATTGATCTTTAAAATTGCAAAATGATTTTATCCCAAAAATTTCTTGAGCTTATAGAAAATGAATACGTTTGGGGAAGATGTGGTGAAAATTTATAAAAAAGATAGAAAATTGGCAAAAGAAAGAGGGATGAGCAGTATCTGGGTGAACGAAAAATACATGAAGCTCGAAAAAAAAAATATATCTCTGAAAAAGAAGAGAAAAATCGAGCAAAGAAAGAAAAAATCTGAAAATTGTGAAAAAATGAGAGTTTGAGACTAAAGAAAAAGAAAAGAGGCAAAAAGACCTAAATAATGAAAAACGAGAAATAAGGGTGGAATTGAGTTGAAAAAGAAAAATTAGTATTATGCTGAAATTGGGATGGTGAATTGCAAGTATGTATGCTTAAATTCTTTTTGCTCAAGTCAAGTCACTTAATCCAGATTTTCTCTACCCTTACCAAAGAGCCTATATTACAACCAAATGAAAAGTCTTTTTTGATTCTTAGATTGTGCACACAAAAGTGGTCGAGATGTTAGACGATTTGCAAGCCTATGGTAGTTCTACTTTCACTGAATTGAATTTGATCGTAAACACTATCCATACACTTTTCAGAGTCGAGTGATACACTATCTACTTGTGAGTCGTAATGTCGAGTACCAAACAGAGTATTGATTATGTCGAATTTATGAATGATGACTTCTTGATTATGAATTACATGGTTTTCTTAAGTATAGAGTCAAATGCTATTTAATGTTTAGTGTTCTTGGGTTTTTGTTTTTTACCCCTTGATATTATTTTTCTTAAATTGCTCGAGGACGAGAAACGCTTTAAGTTTGGGGGAATTTGATGTGTATAAAATATATGTGCATTTTGGGGCTTAAAATGACATATATTTGATGCATTTGTACTCATATTTAATATGTTTTTACTTGGTTTCCTTAGAAGGGCATGATACTGTGTATTCTTATAATTTTTACAGGAAACGGAGCTTAAAAAAAGAAATATCAGTTAAAATGCCCGGCTAATAGTGACAAATGCGAAGAGAAAATCAAAACGACAAAGAAAATGGACAAAAACACTTCACACGGCCGGACTGTGTGGTGTCACACAGCCGTGTGAAAATGCCGGTGTGGAATGACACAACCGTGTGAAGTGGGGAAAAACAGGGGACGGAACCAATTCTGACAGCCAAGCCGTGTGAACCCATACAACCGTGTGGGAAAGGGCAACACATCACACCACACGGCCGTGTGGTGCCACACAACCAAGCCGTGTAGGACTTTGCCAAATGCGTTTTTCGGAGTTCTTTTACCATTTCAACTCTACAAGTGATCTCTCCATGAATCTATAAAAGAGACCCAAGGCTTGCACGAAAATACATCACTTCATACAGAGAAAACACATCAAATTTCATAGGAACGCAAGAATCAAAGATCTTTTGAGAGAGGAAAGCTAGGTTGCGAAGAACACCACAAGACCTTTCACATCTACGGGAGCACAAGAGCTTCGAAAGCTTAGGAGGGGAATCCATCCTGACAAGAAGGTGTTAGTCCAAGTGGCTACAATAATCTAGAGGGGGTGAATAAATTATCCCGGTTTTTCAGATTTTGCCCTCTTTTTCGAATGATCAAGCAAAGATGAAAGTTATAAGTGCGAAAATTAAACAACACTCGACGTTTTATAGTAGTTAAACCTACCTAGGGCCTAATCTACAACCACCCCAGTATCTCCGGGATGGATTTCAAAAAGAAAAAAAAGATTTTATTAATTACCAAAATTAATACAACACCACCTTGAGGATTACCACAATCCTCTTACAACACATTCAAGGAGATTACCACAATCTTCCTTCAACACCTATGAAGAGTACCACACTCTTCAACACCTAAGATCACCCAAGTGTGCTCTTACCACAAGAACAACAAGAAGGATATCTTGTTTTGGATGATGGACAAAATTCAAGATTATAACTCTATAATAATAATACAGAGATTGAGTGCAACTGTAATCAAGAATCAAAAGCCTAGACCTCAAGAATGTGCAAGTGAAAGTACTTAGGCTAATACAATAAGATATGAATGTGTTTGCTTGTATTGCTCTTTGCTTGTATGTTATGTTGTATCTTGTTGCTTGAATGGAGCCTCTATTTATAGGAGAGGTCTTGGCTTGATTTCCAGACATAGGCTCCTCCTTGGGGAGTGATTTTCTGCAAAAGAAACCATTTAAAATCAAGATTATAGCTGTTAGAAATCAATCTCACAAATTAGGGAAAAACTGTCTGAAATGTAACTGATAGTTTGCTGATAAAAGAAGAGTGCGACCGGTCACGCAGAGATAAGTTCAAAATGAAATTTCTGCGAAAATTACACAGGGGGACCGGTCGATGGGGGGTCCGACCGGTCGTCCCCTATGTTGACCGGTTGGGGGTGCTAAAAATATGAAACAGAGTTCTGTCTTCGAATTGAAACTTCCAGGTACCGGTCGCCCTGAGGTCGACTGGTCGCCCCCTCTATTTTCCCTTCCGTCACTTTTTCTATTTCAAAGCTCAACTCAAGTACAGGTTGCCCTATAGGGCGGTCGGTCGAGCATGAAACAGAAATGTTGTCCAATTTTTATCGAAAATAAACTTCCAGAAATACTCCGAAAAAATAGTAAAAACATTTTAAATCGATCGGGAGTATTCGGACAACATTTAGGAACATTGTTTTGGTGTAAAAACTCATTTGAACAAAATCTTCAAAATCATGATAAAAACATTTTTCTAACAAACTCCCCCTTTTTGATGATTACAAACTAAAACAATATTCAAGAGGACGATTTTGAAAAGAAAGCAATTTTCTGGTCAAGGAGTAAACTATCCGTTTAAAAGGGAGTTAAGATTTTGAAAAAACATTTTACAAAAGCTCTCCCTATCAACAAGCATAACAAGAAGAATAATTACAAAAGTTAGAAGCATAAGCTTTTACAAGAAAAACATAAACATCATGAGCTTAGAAGCTCCCCCTGTCAAAAATACTCAATTATCCATGCAAATAAGTCCATAATACATCCAATGGACTAAGACTACATCACAACTTATGGCTTTAACAAGCCATGGCTTACAGCTTTTTTTTTGCGAGCTTTTTATTAGCTTCTTTGAGCCAATGAGCCAATTTCCTGTTTCTCCCCCTTTGGAATCATCAAAAAGAATGTTAGGATGATAAATACATCATACATGTATATCAAAGTGCGCCAAATAGTCAAGTTATCAACCGTTTTGAAGAAAAGAGGCGTAGAGTCCAAATAGAAATGGGAGAAATTAATCATTTGAAATCCATAAGCTCGTTTGATTGGCAAGACATGATCTCAATAAATATATAAGACATTTGAAAGCATAAGAGTCATGTAAACATTGAAATTTTCTTTGCGACAATTAATCGAACACTTTGCGGGCGTGAAAAATAAAAGAAGTTGTATAAGGCCCTTGTAAATGAATCAAGCCAAAAAATTTCATCACTAAATCAATTCAAACAACATTCATACAGAACAATTAATGAGCTCATCACAAACAAGTAGAACTTGCATTAAGAAAATATCATATAAGTCAAAAACTCAAGGGTTCAACCCAATTGAGCAAAGGGAGTAGAATCCTTACCATTCAATCGGTAAAGATGAGCAAGTATGATGATAATCGAGTGTAATGAAGTCCAAGATATAAAATGAATGCAAGAAAATAAATTTGAAGTGAAAGTTGCGTGCAATTTGTGAAGGGGACGAAAAATTGACAAAATGAGCAAAAATGGCTAAATATGAAAACATAAACTTTTTTATCCAAAATCCAAAGAAATGGGCGACCGGTCGGAGGTGAGGGCGGCCGGTCGAGGGGTGGCCAACCGGTCGGCCTCACCCCAGTCAGCCCACTGGTTCATTCTATTTTTCAAAATTCGAAGTTTGAACCAAAAATCCGATTTTTCGCCCCTAAGTTTTAAAAACGTGCAAAATGCAAACATGAACCTCATTCAATATGCATTATGCCTAACCGAGCTTGTATAGACTCAAAAGTCTCTAAGCTAGAGGTTTTGTAAAAATGTCCGCCAATTGATCTTGAGATGGTAAGAAAGATATCTCAATTTTTCGTTTAGAAACACAATCCCTTAGAAAATGATGTCTAATCTCAATATGTTTAGTACGGTTATGATGAACCGGGTTTTGAGCAATATTTATAGCGGATATATTATCACAAAAGATAGGAACATTTTCAAAAGAACATTTGTAATCCGCTAAGGTTTGTTTCATCCAAAGAAGTTGAGTACAACAAAAAGCTGCGGAAATATATTCGGCTTCGGCCGTTGAAAGTGAAACACAATTTTGTTTCTTTGAAAACCAAGAAACTAGGCAGTCGCCCAAAAATTGACATGATCCGGAAGTACTTTTACGATCATTAATATTACCTGCATAGTCCGAATAACTATAACCTTTAAGAGAAAATTTTTCATTCTTTGGATAAAATAAGCCATATTGAATAGTGCGTTTCAAATATCGAAAAATCTTTTTAACGGCACTCATATGAGATTCTTTGGGATTGCTTTGAAAACGAGCACATAGGCATACAAAGATGAAGAATGTCCTACTTGCGTTAAATAAAGTAAACTACCAATCATACCTCGATACTTTGATTCATCCACGGACTTGCCTTTCTCATCTTTGTCAATTTTGACATTTGTTGCCATAGGGGTAGAGACGGTTCTTCCTTCTTGAATGCCGAACTTTTTCAAAAGTTGTTTTGTATATTTTGATTGCGAAATGTAGATACCTTCTTGGCATTGCTTAATTTGAAGTCAAAGGAAGAAGTTGAGCTGCCCCATCATGCTCATCTCAAATTCACCTTGCATCAACTTAGAAAATTTCTTGCATAAGGATTCATTAGTAGCACCAAAAATAATATCATCAACATAAATTTGCACAAGTAAACAATCTTGCCCTTTTTCAAAAAACAAAGAGAGTAGTATCAACTTTACCTCTTGTAAAACCATTTTGCAAAAGAAATGAACTAAGTCTATCATACCATGCACGGGGTGCTTGTTTTAAACCATACAAGGCCTTTTTAAGCTTATAAACATCATTAGGCCTAGAAAAATTTTCAAACCCCGGAGATTGTTTTACATAGACTTCTTCTTGAATAAAACCATTTAAAAAGGCGGATTTAACATTCATTTGGTAAAGCTTGAAATTTTCAAAACAAGAATAGGCAAGTAAAATGCGAATATCTTCTAAACGTGCTACGGGTGCAAAGGTTTCATCATAATCAATACCTTCTTCTTGACAATACCCTTGAGCTACTAACCTTGCCTTGTTTCGAACAATGTTGCCTTGATCATCAAGTTTGTTCCGGAATACCCATTTCATACCAATAATAGTTTGAGATGGAGGACAAAGTACCAATTCCCATACATCATTTCTTTCAAATTGATTCAACTCCTCTTGCATTTCTAAAAACCAATCCTCATCTTCAATAGCCTCATTAGCATTTCTAAAAACCAATCCTCATTTCTTTGGGTCATCACTTTATCAAGGAGATCACCAATAATAAGATCTTTTGGGTGATCTCCCTTAAATTTTAATGTCATTGGAAGATATGAAGTATGACCTTTGTCTTCTTGAGGAACATTTGAAGTAGATGGTTGATCACTTGAGGTAGAAGGTTGATCATTTTGAGCATCATTTTGAATAATGGGTTCAATAACATCTTCTTCATCACTATCATCATTGGGTATCCTTTCAACACCCGAGGCTTCATTGAATTTTACATGAATAGATTCTTCAACAACCTCACTAGTCTTATTGTAAACCCGATATGCTTTGCTCTTTGTTGAATACCTCATAAATATTCCTTCATCGGCCTTAGGATCATGTTTGTCCAATTGATCCTTAGTATTCAAAATAAAACACTTACATCCAAATATTTTGAAATAACTAATATTTGGAGTTATTCCTTTCCAAAGCTCATATGGAGTTTTATTCATTTTAGGACGAATATAAACTCGATTAATGACATAGCAAACGGTACTTATGGCTTCGGCCCAAATTTATTTTGGAAGTGAAAATTCATTAAGCATGGACGGAAGTGTCCTATTCTTCCTTTCGGCTACTCCATTTTGTTGAGGTGTCCTTGGAGCCGAAAAATTATGTGCATATCCCTTGGTTTCACAAAATACTCTAAATTCACCATCAAATACTCCACCTCGATCACTTCGAATAGACTTAATATTATCTTCTTTTTCATTCTCAATAAGTCTACACAACTTAACTAACTCATAAACGGCATCGCTTTATTAGCAAGAAAAAGAGCCCAAGTGTATCTAGAAAAATCATCGACAATAATGAAAGTGTAATGTTTTCCACTTAGACTAGCCGTACCAATATCCCCATACAAATCTAAATGAAGAAGTTGTAGAGGCTTGGTTGTGGAAATTTCATTTTTGGGCTTAAAACTAATCTTAACTAATTTGTTCTTTTGACAAGTGTCACATAAGCCAAGATTTTCAAAATTCAATTTGGGTAGTCCTTTTACATGTTGGTTTTTGTAAATATTTTTCAAATTCTTGTATCCAAATGTCCAAGTCGCCTATGCCATAAACTCGTTAAATCATTATTGGCGACAAGGCAAGAAACATTTTTGACTAACCAAATTACTAGTACAAATTTTGTAAAGATTGCCTTTTCTATTTGCTTCACAAATAATTTCATCATTTTTAAGAATAAGGCATTTTTCTTTATTGAAAACAACATTGCAATTTGAATCACAAAGTTGGCTAATACTTATCAAATTAAACTTAAGCCCTTCTACAAAAAGAACATTACTAAGAGAGAAAGAAGAGTAACCAATTTCTCCATTTCCAAGAATTCTTCCTTTAACATTGCCGAACATGACCATACCCTCTTCTTGGAGCTTGATGTTGGTAAAAAGTTCTCTCTTTCCGATCATATGGCGTGAACACCCGCTGTCCACGAGCCATTTTGAATCCTCCATGGTTGTTATAGCCCCTATTACCTACAAATGAACCATTTTTAGGTACCCTTTAATCTTGGGGTCCATGGGGGTTAGTCTCGAGACCTTTGGGTCTCCAAACATAGCTATGGCCATAAGACCATGTTCGGTTTCACCTTCCTCGTCGGATGTTGCAAGTAGCTCATCCCAAGTCTTGACATCTGCATTTAGAGCCTTCTTTTTCGGAAAAGGCTTTTTCTTCTTTTGTTCCTCCTCTTCGAGTTTTGGGCAATCGGCTATGAAGTGCCCGGATTTTCCGCATTTAAAACACGAGTTGTCTCTCGGTTTTCTTGCCTTATTTTTATTCACAAATTTTGCAAATTTCCAGACAAGTGTAGCCGTCTCCTCATCATCCTCATCATTATCATAGTATGCATTATTAGAAGAAGATGCAAGACCTTTAGGAATATTTTGCATACCCGATTGAGTGATGGATGGTTTGGAATTTTTCCTCTCCTTGAGATAGACTTCGTAGATGAGGAGGTTCCCGGTGAGATCATCGAACTTGAGTGTCTCAAGATTTTGTGCCTCTGTGATTGCCGTCACCTTTTCGGACCATGAGCCGGGAAGTGCATTCAATACCTTAGTCACCTTGTCTTCTTCGGAGATGACTTTACCAAGGGCCACAAGAGGATTGACAATGTTGTCAAGCCTTTCCACCATTTTTGAGATGGTTTCACCATCATGCATGTTGAAGTTTTCAAAGTCTTTAACAAGCATTATTTTTCTTGCTTGTTAGACCTTCTTTGTCCCTTCATATATTGTCTCCAATTTTTTCCAAACTTCATGTGCCGACCTTATTCCTCTTATGCGATTATACTCGGTGGTGGTAAGAGAGCAATGCAAAATATTTAAGGCCTTACCATTTAGAGAGAAAGTCTTCTTGTCATTTTCATCAAACTCCTTGAAAGGTTTAGGAGCCGAGGTGCCATCCTCCAATTTCTTGGTTGGTGAGATAAGCTATATGCGTAGCCATGGATCTTTCCTCTTTACTCGGAACGAGTTAGCCAAAGAGTTTGGCTCTGATACCACTTGTTAGTCCAAGTGGCTACGATAATCTAGAGGGGGTGAATAGATTATCTCGGTTTTTCAGATTTTGCCTTCTTTTTCGAATGATCAAGCAAAGATGAAAGCTATAAGTGCGGAAATTAAACAACACTCGATGATTTATAATAGTTCAACCCACCTAGGGCCTAATCTACTACCACCCCAGTATCTCCGGGATGGATTTCAAAAAGAAAAAAAAGATTATATTAATTACCAAAATTAATACAACACCACCTTGAGGATTACCACAATCCTCTTACAACACCTTCAAGGAGATTATCACAATCTTCCTTCAACACCTATGAAGAGTACCACACTCTTCAACACCTAAGATCACCCAAGTGTGTTCTTACCACAATAACAACAACAAGGATATCTTGTCTTGGATGATGGACAAAATTCAAGATTACAACTTTATAATAACAATACAGAGATTGAGTGCAAGTGTAATCAAGAATCAAAAGCCTAGACCTCAAGAATGTGCAAGTGAAAGTACTTAGGCTAATACAACAAGATATGAATGTGTTTGCTTGTATTGCTCTTTGCTTGTATGTTGTGTTGTATCTTATTGCTTGAATGGAGCCTCTATTTATAGGAGAGGTCTTGGCTTGATTTACAGACATAGGCTCCTCCTTGGGGAGTGATTTTCTGCAAAAGAAACCATTTAAAATCAAGATTATAGCTGTTAGAAATCAATCCCACAAATTAGGAAAAAGTTGTCTCAAAAATGTAATGAGATAGTTTGTTGATAAAAGAAGAGTTCGACCGGTCGCGCAGAGATAAGTTCAAAATGAAATTTCTGCGAAAGTTACACAGGGGGACCGGTCGATGGGGGGTCGACCGGTCGCCCCCTATGTTGACCGGTTGGGGGTGCTCAAAATATGAAACAGAGAGTTTTGTCTTCAAATTGAAACTTCCAGTGCACCTGGTCGACCAGGTCGCCCTCTATTTTCCCTTCCGCCTTTTTTTTTTCGTTTCAAAGCTCAACTCAGTGCGGGTTGCCCTATAGGGTGACCTGGCCGAGAATGAAACATAAATGTTGTCCAATTTTTATCGAAAATAAACTTCAAGAAATACTCCAAAAAATAGTAAAAACATTTTAAATCGATCGGGAGTATTCAGACAACATTTAGGAACATTATTTTGGTGTAAAAACTCATTTGCACAAAATCATCAAAATCATGATAAAAATATTTTTCTAACAGAAGGGGTTTTCTTTCTATGTCTAGATCTCTTGTCCGTGCTTAAAGGATGTCATAATGTTGATTTTGAATTTGTCTATGAGTTTGTAATCAATGTTTAGCTAATCTTTCGGATCTTAGGGTCATAATCAAAACTCGTGGATTCATGTTAAATCTTGATTAATTATTTTCTTAATTGATGCATGCTTTCTATTATATGAATTAGTGCTTATTCATAATTGCTTTTTATTTGCCGGGAATAAATTGCATGTTATATTTGTTAGTGTGAAATCAAATTCGGACATAAACGGGTGTATCGATTCGGGAGACCTACAATGTTTTGTGGGGAGTCATTCAATTCATAAATCTTTTAGGAGTTAATAATAGTTGTATCGATTCGGGAGACCTAGAATTGTTATTAATGTACTGTTTATGCACCGCCCGGGAAGGAAAATAAATTATCTTAGGAATTGAACCCATAGAATTGCATGAATTGGTTTTGAAACTTTAATTGGATTTAATATTGAAGAAACATGTTGAGATTATGTGCCTAAGGTTGCTCCTGTAGTTGTTGAAAATACTTATGAGGTTCGCAAGTTTATTTCTTTTATTTCTTTATATTCAATTTTATTATAAACTTGATATTTGGTCGCTTCAATAAAATTGGAATGCGATGTTATTATAGCCTAAGTGTTTCACATATCAATCCCTGAGGTATATGATCTTGCTTGCCATTATTCTATAAACTACACTTTACACTTGCAGTTGTATGATCCAAATATTTTTGGCTAACATATATATTGATATGTCTCCATATAATATCAGTCTATGGAAAATATACGTCTTCCACACAACAAGAAAATATTCTCTCTCCTAAAATTTCTCCAAGGGATTAAGGTGTGCACATCAAAGTGAATAACTCTATTAGTTATTTGCACCAACGAGAAATATAGTTCGTGATCTCGTTCGTGGATTGTTCGTGGTTCAACCAATCTACAAGATTCGTTCTTTGTTCGCGATTAAATCAAGAGAAGGCTTGTAGATGGACTTAATCCTCGACTACATGGATCGACTTGTTCGTTGCAAATTGGTATACACGATCCACTTTATAAATCCAAATATGTGATTTATATTTTGACTCATATTTACTAACAAAGTGGTATTAGAGCCATTAGGGCTCATTCTCGCATATTTGATGTTCTTGAGTTTATTCATACATGAGATTTAGTTTTTATTTTAGAAAAAAATCGAAAAGAATCAGATTTTTATTTTTATATATGCAATATTAGTGTCCAATTGTATATCTCGGAAAGAAGATTAATTTGATATACTATGCATTTAAAACAGATTTGAAATGAAAACATTATGTGGATTCAATGTTTTGAGTGAAAAACAAAAACAAACTACATTGGTTTTTGTGGCAAATAAGCGAGAACATGTTTGTGCGCTTTTTCTCACAAATTTCGGACTCTGCGTGTTTTTATTTTTTTATAACCGAGATTATATGTTCCCACATGACTAGTCATCGGGGAAACAACCCTGACCCCTCAGGAATTGCCCCATGTAAACCGCGAGAATGCACAATGGCTCCCGGTCTCTAATATCCTCAACTATTGCACACAAGGAGTCGTCCCTTGTTGGTAAATTTATGTAATAAATTTTGATGATACCATGTAAAACTTAGATTAGAAAGTTGGATGGTTCTATTGTTATATAACCGCTTAACCTTATCCTTATAAATTTGCGTATTTTCATACGCTTAGTTTCTAAGTTCATCAAGCTCGATAGATGAATTTTTCGCTCGCCCCTAGCCGCTTTAAGTTCAAAGTTTGCCGCTTTTATTGCCCAATATTCCTTGTGCCACTTCGACCGCAAATTACACGATTTTTCATAAACTAGTCTATAAGGACTCATTCTAAGGCCGTTTCATATGTTGTTATGTATGCCCATAGTGCGTCATTTAATTTGATAGCCCAATCCTTCTTAGTGGGATTCTTGTCTTCTCCAAAATTCCGTTTATTTGTTTGTTTGTCGTCTCTCCACTTGTCGGTGTTTTTAGAACGATAAGATGTTGCTATTATATCTATGATTCCATATATTTTTCTTCATCGATTTCTCAAACAACTTGTTTGCGATATTTTCCCCTACGCTAATGATAGCCCTAGAAATCCAAACTTGCTTAATATATTTTCCTCGCACAAAGTTGATGATAATATTACATCAAAAGTCCTTGTGAGGATTGCCTCAACCCACCGACACATAATGACATCAACAAGAATATATTTAAAACCATGGGACGTAGGAAATAGGACCCATAAAATTAATTCCCCACACATCAAAGATTTCAACTACCAAATTATTATTAAGAGGCATCTCATTCCTCCTACTAATACTTCCAGGATCTTTGGCATCTATCACATGTAACTCCGTAGTTATGTGCATATTTGAACAATAATGGCCAATACAAAGCAGATTGGAGAACCTTGAAGGCTGTTTTACGGCCTACAAAGTGCCATCATAGTGCATTTTATGGCTAAAGGCCTAGACATCGTTCTGCTCGTCTTCAGGAATGCATCTACGGATAATTTCATCTTTACGAATTCTAAACAAATATGGTTCATCCCAAAAGTAAACCTACAAGTAGATAAAAATCTTTTCTTTTACTGAAATGAAAGGTTAGCTCTAACAACTCCACATGCAAGATAATTCACAATATCGGCATACCAAGAAATTGAAGTAACCTCAAAAAACTATTCATGGGGAAAGAATCAATTATGTGCCCATGTCTGTGATATGCAAGGGTAAGACGAGTCAAGTGGTCAACAACCAATAATTGTTTTACACAAGAGGATTAAGATTATGAGTAATAAACTAACATTAAGTCTGCGATGAAATTAACTAAAGTATGTGATCTTAAATTATAACATCACTAATGCAACCCAAAACATTTATAATTTGACAATCTTAACATGCCCAACCACACGAACTTTCACAACCCAAAAATACGTGACAGAAGTGATATCATCTTTGATACGTATTTTGTATAGTGCTTCAATTAGAAAAATTCTGATTCAACATCTCTTACTAGTAAATATTTTTCAAATTCACGTCTCCCTAGTCTTTAAGTCTTTAATTGACTTTACCAAACAAGCTATGTTTCTCGATAAAGTTTTTTTTGTTTTTTTATTCATTTCTTAATTTAGAGTTTTTATTTTTATTTTAAATAAGAAAATGTCATGATGTTTGATTAGATTCAAACCTTCATATTTCCAAAATGTTAGAATAATTAACTCTTAAACTATATATAGGTTTAACATGCCATTTATAAATATAATTTATATACTTTATATCTTTTATTTCGATATTAAATTCTTGCAACATTAAAATTCACCGAATTAGCCTAGGTTTAGCGTGTGGCTTACTCAACAAATATTGCAAGGCAGCGTGATCACTTTGAATAATTACCTTAGACCCAACAATGTAAGATCTAAATTTATCCAAGGCAAACACTACAACCAATAGCTCGTTTTCAGTGGTAGTGTAATTTACTTGTGCATAAGTGAGAGTGAAACTAGCATAGTGAATTATATGGAGCAGTTTATCAATTTGTTGGCCTAGAACGGTCCTACAACATGATTAGACGCATCACACATAATTTCAAAAGGCAAGGACCAATAAGGGGACAACAACCACAAAAGTAGTAATCAGTCTAATTCAATGTGTTAAAAGCATGTAACATTTTTCATCAAATTCAAAAGGGGCATCTTGTGCAAGTAATTTACAAAAGGATTGACTTATCTTGGAAAAATCCTTAAAAACCTCCTATAGAAACCAACATGCCCAAGAAAACTCCTAATGCCCTTAAAATTCATAGGGGGGCCAATTTTTAAATAATATCAATTTTAGCCTTGTCAACCTCAATTCCCTCTTTAGAAACCACATGGCCTAAAATAATTCCGCTTGTCACCATAAAATGACCTTTTTCCCAACTTAAGGTTAAATTGCATTCAATACATCGTCCTAGAACTTTAACCAATTTATTGAGACAATCAGAATAAGAGGACCCAAACAAAGAAAAATAATCGATAAATACCTCAATAAAGTCCTCCACCATGTCAGAGAAAATTGAAAACATACACCATTGAAAAGTCGTCAGTGCATTGCAAATCCCAAATGACATCCGTCGGAATGCGAAAGTCCCAACCGGGCAAGTGAAAGTAGTTTTTGCTTGAACCTCCAGTGTGATGGCCACTTGATAATAACTGACAAACCATCCAAAAAGCAATAGAAGCTATGTCCTGCAAGTTTGTCAAGCATCTGATCAATAAAGGGGAGGGGGCAGTGATCTTTATTTGTAGCAGCATTCAAATTTGTATAATCTATGTACATGCTCCACCTAGTCGTGGTCCTAGTGCAAATAATTTCACCTTTTTCATTTTCTATAATTGTTATCCCACTTTTCTTTGATACAACATGCACTGGACTCACCCATTGGCTCGGCTAGGAGTTTCAATACCTCTTTCTTCACTACTTCCATCATAACGAGGTTCATACTCCTTTGAGCTTCTCTATTAGGCTTAGCTCCCCCTTCTATAATGATTCTATGCATGCACATAGAGGGGCTAATCCCTTTGATATCACTCAACCCCCAACCTATCACATTCTTGAATTTTCTAAGTACCGCCAACAATTCTCCATCTTCTTCTTTAGAAAGCACGACAGAGATAATTACTGGCTTCTGCCCACCTTCTTCTTAAAACATATAATTCAAATAGTTAGGGAGTTCTTTCAACTCAAGTTTTTGTCGGGGTTTATTTTCTATATCCTCTATCACAAAAATTCCATCCCACCCCTTCGTTTAGGTCTTGCCCATATGTCTTCCATGACGTCAAAAATATCATATTGTTCAACAAATAAAGTATCAAGACTATAATCATGAAAAAAAATGTACTTTTGATAGCTTCATCAATGAAATCAATGAAAGAGCAATTTTCAAGTGACGCATGCAAGGGGATAGGGTTAGTGTCAAAAATCAAAAAAGTTACAGTTTAAACACGCACAATCATAGTCATGCATCCATTTTTAACATCAATAAGTGTTTGCGTGGTGGCCATAAATGGGCGGCCCAACATAAGTGTGTGCTCATTACCATGATTCTCCACTTCTCCTACTTTTAAGGCAACAAAATCAACAGGAACAATGAGACCACCCACTTTTACCAAAGTATCTTCCACAATACCTTTAGGATACCTAACGGACCTATCATCAAGTTGAAGACACATTCTAGTGGACGTCAAGTCCCATAAATCAAGTTGCTTAAAAATAGAATAAGACATCAAGTTAATACCAACACCCAAATCGAACATCCGAGATGTTTTTTTTACCATTTCCCATTGCAATTTTAATAACAAAACTACCTTTGTCTCGATGTTTAGGAGGCAACTGGTGCCAAAGAAATCACTCGCTACTTCCGAAACTATTACCTTTTTGTTGTCCCAAAACTTCTTCTTGCTGGATGCGAGTTCTTTAAAAATCAACATATGCTGGCACGTTTCTAATAACATCTAGCAGAGGTAAATTAACATTAACCTTATATAACATGTTAAAGAAAATCCAAGAACCACTTATCCTGTATTTTGATCCTAAGACGACTTGGGAAAGGAATATGAGGTTTGCAGGGATTGTCGGTTTTGTGCAAGACAGATCCCTTACTCGTCTCTTCTTCTTTTGGCTTATCTTTCGAATCCTGGGCCTTCGTAATGTCATCTTCACCTTCAGGGTTAGTAACATGGTGACGACTTGGGTTTGTTCTGATTGGCTGGGTAGCTTCCCCTTATTAGCCACATGTTGAGCGATTTCACCGACTTGAGTGGCTAATTGACCAACTTGAGTCTCAATATGCTTAACCAAGGCTTCTATAGATTCAAACCGTTGATTGTTGGCCTCTTGAGTTTTCTTGCTAACTTGGATAAATAAACTCAAGCTTTCTTCAATAGATGGAGGTCGTGATTGGTTTGATGGTTGTCCTTATGGTTGCGGCGGCCACGAACAAATATGAGATGGATTTTGTGAATTTCTCCAACTAAAGTTTGGTGATTCCACCAACTTATGTTGTAGGTCCGAGAGAAAGGATCATTACGAGGCCATTGTTGACATCCTTAGATAACATTAACATCCTCATCATGTTGCTCAAGGACAACATTACAAAAGTATTATAATATTAGCGCATTTTGATGATCATCATTCAAAAAAAATCGACTGACATTTGAGTGGCAGCTGAGTAAAGTGAAGTCAAGTCTCAGTCAAGTGGCAGAAAGTTGTCTCAGTCAGCAGACTGACAGCTGAGTCACTCCCAGATAAGTAGAGTTGACTGACTAGGGGGTTATGCAGCAAAAGGGATCCTAGAAAAATGAAGAGATATGTTGTCAAGCAAAGTCAAAAGTTTGTTGAAAGTAAGTATGTGTCAGACTCCCATCCTTAAAGTTGTTTTGCTGAAAGAGTGCAAAGAGCAAGGAACCAATAGGATGTCCTGAAAATCTGTAGAGTTTAAGGAAAGGCTGCAGAGCATTAAATTCAAGGATCAGTCTACATCAAAGCATCATGACAAGATAAGCCAACAACCTCAAAGTGTAGTTTGAATAATACATCTATCTCTTTAACGAATATATTTTTCAAACAAGCACTATAAAAAGGCTGAGGAATACAAGAGAGAAGACACTTATGCAATCAGAGACACACAAGAGAAATCAAGCAATCTGAGCATAATACTCTCGAGCATTCAATACTATCCTGAAGCCTAAAACTCGAAGGAAATTAATCCAACACACTTAGTGAAGGAAAGACAACTTCAAACTATTGAAAAGTAAAACTTGTGTAAAGAACAAGGGGTCTACACATCCAGAGTTGAAGGAAGTGTAGTGAGGTTCCAGTTCGAACCAAGAGCTTTGGACTTATTGGAGGGTTGTGTGAACAAATCCGGAGTCTAAAGGAGCTGAAGTAGCAAGAAAGTTGTTTTGTGAATAAGCTGAGTTCCAAAAGCAAAGTCATCTGTGTGATCAAGGCCTAACTTGGACTGTCACCAATTTGTAACAAAGTTACCGTTGCATTAGTAGATTCCTCCAGGGTTGGAGAATAATGGATTAGAGGAATTACCCCATCCTCGAACCACTATAAAAATTGATTTATGTCATTTGCATTCAACACTTTACTTTCTTGCATATCTATATTGTCATCTGCTATATTCGCCTAAGTCAACTAATAATAACTAAGCTTAAAACAAGTGTTGAAAAACGTATTCAAAACAAAGGGTGAAAGTCTTCCGCTGTAAAAACCAAGTCTACTGAATTTTTAAGGAGTTAACCGAATCTGTTGAGCTATCTTAACAACAGCTTAGTCGAGTTTGTTGAGTGGCTAACTCAACTGTGAAGGTAAACTAAGCTGTCCACCAAGGACCCAACTGACTTGTGACTTAACTCTGATTTAAAAAGACTAATCGAAAAGTGGGTAAAGTCTATTCAACCTCCCCTCCCTTCTAGACTTTACACTCTCACCCCTTGGGACCTACAAGTGGTATCAGAGCACGTCACGAGTTTGAATTCACTTGGAAGCACTCTGCACTAGAGGTTGCCAATAGCAGTGGAACTGAGATGTTGGCGCAACAGAGGTAAATGGACCAAAACTGAAGGTAGGTTGCCAGGTGGCCGGAACTAAAGTAAAAATGGACTAGAACTGAAGGCGTAGGTTGCTTGGTGGCCAGAACTGAGATGTTGGCGCAGTGGGGGTAAACGGACCTGAACTGAAGGTAGGTTGCCAGGTGCTCAGAACTAAGGTAAATGGACTGGAACTGAAGGTGTAGGTTGCTGGGTGGCCGGAACTGAGAGGCTAGAGTACGACGCTTGAACTGAAGAAGTTGGCGTTAGAACTGAGGAAGTTTGGTGGGCGGAGGTTGCCAAGCGAGCTAAGATCTTTGACAGTCTTTGGGAGGGGGATTGTTGGGCTTTGGTTCAACATCCTGCCTGCAATGGGCTTTAAAAGAGGCACGAGGCATGGCCCGTGAATCAAACTCATGAGAAATGGATTGCATAGTTAAAGGAGAGCTTAAAGGATTTGATATAGACTACCTATACCAACAGATGCATCTTCTTTTCTGGTGCCCATTACATAGAAACTCTAAGGTAAAGGTGCTTGGCCTGGAGTAGACATGGGATGGGTGACCTCTTGGGAAGTTTTTCAGGGAGCGCGTGAGTTTGGACAAAGCATGACGGAAAAGACTCGTGTTAGTTTGTGGGGACAGTTGTCAATCCGGGTAGCGCTAGAGGTCCAACACAGGTCAAAAGAGATCTTGAAACTATGTGAGTTGCAAGAGCCTTAGGAGACGCTCATTTCTTTTTTTTGGATGAAATGTGAATAATATATATCATCGCAAATGTACAAAATAATCTGGGCATACCCAGATGATTACAACACAATGGGACTAAATGTCCCTAAAAGGCTAGTACAGCTTGATGGTTAATACATGCCATTTACACACAACAAACAAAACCAAAAATGCAATAGAGCTAATGTCCCAAAGCAAGATGTTCATATTGAACGAAAACATGAGGATACAAAGAAAACATGATCTTGTATACTTGTGTTTTGATTTCGTGAATAATGTCGTCGGAAGTAACTACCGTCCCTTCAAATAGTCGCCTATTACGAGCAATCCATATATGATATACAATGCATGCCAATGCACTTTTCTTGGCACGAGATTGCCACGAACTTCCTCGAGCTTCCTTCTTCATGTATTTCAGTGCACTTTTAATAGTACTCATGGCTCTTGTAATGCAAAGCCACTTCTTGATCTGTAGCCAAACTTGTTTGGTCATGTTGCACTGAAAAAATAGGTGATCCAATGTTTGCGTTATAATCCCACATAAAGCATAATTTCGATCAATATCCATATAGTGCAGGCGATCCTTGGTTTGTAACCTTCCCTTGATACCAATCCAAAGGATAAATGAATGCTTGGGAGGAATGTAATGTCTCCATATATCAGTTGTCCAAACTTTCGGATTGCCCCTCGGTCTGAAAAAATCATATGCTTTCGAGCAACCAGAATTTTCCCCTGCGAACCACCGATTAAGGTTGTCAATAGCAAGCTGGGTAGTCCCTGCCTTATTAACAATGATGTCCCGAATCTGAAAAATGCGTTTGAGGAGGGGAGAATCTCCTTTCGCTGGTGTCCAATTCTAAATGGAAGCCCCATTATGATACACTTGGTCCACCCATCTGATCCACAAAGAGTCCCTTTTCTCATGAATGCTCCAAAGGACCTTTGCAAGAAGGGCAAGGTTCCAAGTTTTGACGTCCCTGAAGCCAAGTCCTCCTTCGGTCTTGGGGAGACAAATATCTTTCCAAGCAACCAGTGCCTTGCGCTCGCCCCAAAGGAAAAGATGACAAATGTTCGTTTTCTATCAATCACAGTGCTCGAGATTGGTAGAATTGATAACCAAAAGCACTCAACACCTTGCACAACTGATCTGATCAACTCCATTCGTCCGGCATAAGTAAGAGTGCAATTGGCCCAAGCGTTAATATAACCAGCAATTTTCTCAACAAGAGAAGCATAGTGAACCGCTTTTTATTTTTCTGCTGCAAGCGGTATTCTAAGGTATTTGAACAGCATAGATCCAATTGGCATGTTCACAAGCCTATGGATATCAACTAATTTCTGCCCATTGATACCAGCTGTGTATAAGCTAGATTTATTCAAGTTCGCCCGTAATCCTGAACACCTGCAAACTTATTCAAGCAATCTAAACAAGATCTAAGAATAACATTAGTTAATCGAAAAAGATGAGGGTATATCCAATGCATTTTTTTCGATCTTCTATGTTGGTACACTGAACACCAAGCCAATCTTGATATAAACCGACAGAATTATTGTATCCATTTGAAAAAAGCATCAAGTCATCCGCAAAAGCCAAATGAGTGATATTCAATTTGGCACATTTGGGATGATAAGAAAAACGGTCCCTATTGGCAGCAAGATTAATTGAACGAGAAAAATATTCAAGGCAAAGAACAAAAAGGAAAGGTGATAAAGGGTCTCCTTGCCTTAGTCCCTTCTTGCCCGCAAATATCCCATACAAACTTCCATTCAGTGTTATGGAATAAGATGGAGAAGTCACACACTCCATGATCCAGTGGGTGAATTTTGAAGGAAAGCCCAAACCTTTAAGCACAACCCGTAAGAAATCCCAGCTAACAGAGTCATAAGCCTTCCTCAGATCAATTTTGAGAAGACATCTGGGAGAAATTCTTTTGCGATTATACTGTCGGAGGAGTTCTTGTGCGAGATGAATATTCTCAGTCATAAGTCTTCCCCCCACAAAAGCCGCCTGAGCCGGATCCACAATGTTTTCCAACAACGGTGCCATTCGTTTGGCCATGATTTTCGTGATCACCTTATAAAACACATTGCAACAGGAAATGGGTCTATAGTCCCCAACTGATTGAGCATGTTGTCCCTTCGGTACTAAAGCAATGATAGTATGATTAATTTGCTTTAGTAAAAACCCATTAACAAAGAACTCTTCAATTGCTGCACAAAAATCCTCCTCAATAATTTGCCATGGATTCTTGAAGAAGCATGAATTAAATCCGTCCGGACCAGGGGATTTGTCTTCTCCAATGTCAAACAAAGCATCTCGGATTTCCTGTCTCGAAATGTCCCTCTCTAAACTGATTGCTTGTTCCAAAGAGATGAAAGGGTCGGCATTGATAACATCGGGATCAATTGGTTCACAAGAGTCCGCTGTACCAAGCAAACACTCATAAAATCTTGTAAACTCCTTCGCAACTTCATCTATAGAAGTGGTAGGGAGACCATCTTCCTTGCAAACAACAACAATCTGATTACGTTTCTTATTCCTTTTAACCAAGTCATGGAAGAACTTGGTGCCACGATAACTTTGGTTTAAGTGCTTGCACTTAGCTTGTTGGTAATAAAAGCACCATTCAGCTTCACTCAAACTCATGGATTGCTTCCTCATGGTAGCCACAAAATTCTGCAAGTCCACATTCATTGGATCATCATGCAGCTGAAGTTGGCCCTGTTCTAAATCCTCCTTTGCCTTTGCTGCTCGGCTAGAAATATGTGAGAAATGCTTGATGTTAAGCTCCTTAAGAGGGTGTTTCAAATTCTTAAGCTTCTTGCAAAGCATAAATTGTTTGGTGCTTGTGACATAGAAATTCCAATTTGTGGCGACTAGATCATTGAAATCCGTAGGACTAGCCCACATATTGAAAAATCAAAATGGCCTATTGGTATTAACAACCACATCCAACAACGAGACAATACATGGGGAATGGTCAGAAAGGCAGCCCGAAGGTAAGAAATTTGCCATCCCATCAAGGCCTTGGTCAAACCAATGTTTATTAACCATCGCCCGATCAAGTTTGCACCAAACCTCATTATTTGTCCAAGTAAAGTGACACCCCATAGATCTCAAGTCCGTGAGCCCCGTGAGTACGCAGGACTCTTCAAAATCTTTAAGTTGTTTGATGGTAACATCTTCGCCATTACACTTCTCATTCGCATTGAGAACATTATTGTAATCACCGATTGCGATCAAAGGCAATGAACAATTTTCACCAAATGATATAAGGTTGTCCCACAATGGTTTCCTACTACCAACAGTATGATATCCATAAATAAAACATGCAAGGAGGGAAACAGAAGATACCTTGCATGTAATAAAAAAGTGAATAAATTGGGGAGATATGTCCAGCTCCTCAAGTATGACAGTAGCAGGATTCCACAATACCAAAATCCTCCCAGCAGGATGCATGTGGAAGTTGCAAGTATGCTTCCAACCAGCAAACCAAGTCCTCATAATTTTCGGTAAAGTTGCCTCAACCAACTTTGTTTCCAACAATCCAATTACATCTAGTTTATGGTGTCTCAAGAAGTTCATGATGCCCTTTTGTTTCAGGGACTTGTTAAAGCCCCTGATGTTCCAACTAGCAATCCTCATGTTGATTTCGGAAGGGTTGGATCCCTTCCTTATCCTTCTTATTCTGGCTTTTGACGGTTCCTTTGATCGGTTATCTTGTGTGCCCTTATCGAGTGCGATGGAGCCGCATGACCCTATGTATCTTCAATAATAGGAACTGGAGTAATCCTTTTCCTTGGTCTCGCGCCCTCTCACTTCCGGTGAATGGTTGGGATTCACCGTCGGTTTGAAACAGTTGCTTCTCCTTTAAAGGTTGCACTTGAGCCTCCTCAATAGTCTCAAGAGTCGCTTATCCTTGATAGGATGGGTTTGTTGTGTATCATTGGCAACACGTACAGACTCAGGAGCCTTTAACATTTGCCTTGTTGGTTGGTTTCGTGCAGCAGGCTTCCTAACCCTCGGCTTAAACGGTTGTCTGCTTTTCATCTGGCTTCTCATTTGTACAAATTTCTAAGTAGTATGTCCAATTTCCTTGCACTTAGTGCAAAATTTTGGCTAATGCTCATAAATCACTTGTTGCTCATGTCTCTTTCCTGAAGCCAGCCAAATTCGAAGTTCCCTCCTGAGCTCCTTTGAGGCATCAACTTCAACTAAAATTCGAGGAAAGGAAATTCTTTCCTTTGTGACAGTCATAGAATCTATATGCATTGGCTTTCCAATCTTAGTAGCAATCATACTAAAAGCACTTGGATTCCAAAAGTCCACAGGCATGCTCGGCAACTGTACCCAAACCGGCATAGTCTGAATTTCAATATCGTCAAACTCGAAATACTTGGGTATCTTTTTTAGCAACAAAGGTCTGCCAAACACAAAGTAAGGTCCCCCAAGCAAGACCTTATCACGAGATAACTCATCCTCGAATTTAAAGATGAGCCATTTGCTCCTATGAGCAATATACTGAAATGGCACTTGCCATTTCTTACACATTTCCAAGAGTGCAACTCTTCCTAAGAAACGCCCAGCAAAACAACCAACGAGACAGAAGCCCCATGATTCTTCAACATTATCAGCATGTTGCTCCTCAAAAATGATATCATCAATGTCATCGAATTTGGGCTCGATGACTTTGAGCTGGTGGCCAGCCTCAGGCTTTCGATTTCCAGCAAACAACAAAGCCTATGGAGCAGCAGTGGGGGACTTTGTTGTTTGGTCAGTTTGCAAACCTGAGATTGGCTTAGGCCTTTCAACAAACACTTGGTGTGCATCAGAACTCACACCACCCTTAAGTTTTTAGGATTATTCCTCAGATTCCCCATCAGACTTGTATTCAGAAGAATCATCTTCAGTTTCCCCAAGTGAAGACGCATCACTTGGTGGATTAGCAATGTTTTTACCCTTAATAGCACCAGATTTATCGATTTATCGAAAAATTCCCGCAGACTTACCTTACCCATCAGAGCAAAGAAGCAGCAATGACTTTTTCGGACCCGTTTGATCTAATCGGTTTTTCTCCTTGTTTGATTTCGTTCTTGGTTTACCCATCCTCTAAGGATGTTAGGTAAGCGGTCTATGAACAATCAAACCAAAAATTCAAACAACCAAAGGTAAAATCGAGAAAGCCAAAAAAAGCTACGGTGATAATGGTTTTTGCAGGTTTAGATCTGTAAAAATACTGAAATATTCGGATCAAAGGTATTAGAGACACTGATCCAGGCGCAGACTAAAAGATTCACAAGGAATTGAAGAAAAATGGCAAGAAATCGAATGTTGAGAAGAGGGAGCACTTGGGGAGGTTTTTTTCGCTCGCTTGAGAGCTTCTCTCTAACTCCGGAGACGCTCGTTTCTTTAGCGAGGATGTTGTGTTTTATACTCATTTAGTAATCGCTGAATAGTGGGAGTGTCACTAAGTCGAAGGGAAGTCGGTGTCTCACACGAAAAGGATTCTGAAATTCCACGAGTAAAAAGGAGTGAGTATGAAATATTCTCCATTATCTATATGAGATTGAGTAGGTATCCTTCATAATTATGTTTGTGGGTATTGATGAGTCGATAGAACATGTTACTTCACTTTATGCCCTACGTGGATAGTTGTTGTGAAGGAAAATATGATATGAATGACTAAGAATAAAGTCTAAGAGCTTGTTGATCTTCTATCTAGATGCACAACCATTTGAAACATGTGGTTTCGGTAGGTTAAGTGCAATATAGATGGGTTGACTGGCATGTGTGTAGTTCGACCAAGGGCAAAATATTTACTCATATTAGAAGAATGCAAATATTTTGAGATGTTATCCCTAAGTGGTGAGATTGCCTGAATTCGCCAATATGTTATCTATTATTGTCACTTTCGTCTAGGTTTGTCATGGATGATTAATATTGACATACTTCAGTGAAAATTGAATAAGGAGATCTATGTGGATCACCCGTTGTATTCAAGAAGTGGAGTAAGAGTGCATTGATTACTGATCAAGAAGCTCCAACTGTGATGTGAATCATCATTGATTTTATCGAGCTATAATTTTTGTAGGCCTACGATGGTCAATTAAGTCACTGAACATATGTCAAGAGTTGGATCTCACTATATATGGTAAAAATATGATGAGTAGAAACAACAGGGAGTTATCTCCACTCAGTGGTGACTGTCTTTACACTCCATGGTCAAAGATCATGTTCTTAGTCAAAAAAATATGTCTTAGAAAGAAGAAAATAAATGCTAGCTAGTTTATGTAAGTACTGTCGAATATTTGATATTCGCTATGTGCATACTTAACAAGTCTTGTACTTTGCAATGAGATTGGTGAGTTGATATTGTAGTGATATGTGCGCTATAGTGATACTGACATGTGGATATTTAGATATTTTAATAGATTGGTCTATAATTTACTAGACGCAAATTTAATATCGTGAAACAATGCGCGTTGGTGTATGGTTTGGGCGCCGAACATTCTTGGTAGACTAAACATACTTACTCGAGGCATTACTTTACTCAAGAGTTTTGCGCATAATTAAATTATTCTCCGGCATACTTCTACAATCGGTGTAGGCGCTGATCTCTTTTATGTTCCTTTGATTGGAGATATGCTCCAAAAGAATGTGTGTCATTAGGGATTAAGTAGAATTGATTATGTGGCAAGTAAGAACATATTATGATTAATGAGATATATTGGGTTCTCTTTATATGTTTGGTACACTTGTAGGTCCCAAGGGTTGTGAGTAAGGTTTGGAAGGGGGGGTTGAATAAACCTTACCAACTTTTCTATTTTAGTCCTTTTAAGATTATTACAGAGTTAACTCACACAGCTGTGTCCTTGAGGGACAGCTAAGTTGGTTATTCAGCAAGAGTTAGCCACTCAACGGACTCGATAGAGTTGTTGATAGAATAACTCAGCTGTTTAACCTTAACTTTAACTTGGTTGTATTGGTTTTATCAGCGGAAGACTTAACACCCTTTGAATTGTTTTAAACTTGTTTTAACACTTGATTTTAACACTTGGTTATTAATCGGTTGGATAACAAATATGAGTTTATCAAATGAGATATGATGTAAGTATGTAGAAATGTAAATGTCTTTGAAAAATAAATGAAACAATTAATTTTTATAGAGGTTCGAAGATGGGGTAATTCTTCTAATCCTCTCTTCTCCAACTCCTGTATGAATCCACTATGTAATAGATCTGTTTACAAAGTGGTCAACAGTCTAGAGACAACCTTAGTCACACAGCTGGCTTCTCTTCCGACTCAGCTTCTTCACAGGGCAGCTGCCTTGCTACTTCAGCTCACTTTCTCAAGCTCTTGGATTTGATCACGAAGCCCTCCAATAACTTGGTACTGGTTCGACCTTGAACGTTCCTACAATTCTCCTTGGAAAGTAGACCCCTTTTGATTCTTCAAAAGTTTCCTCTTCAACAGATTTGAAGTTGTCTTTCCTTCACCGCTTGTGTTGGATCGATTTCCTTCGATTTTCAGGCTTGAGGATTAGCTTGAATATACTTGAGAATATTTCGGGTTAATAGGGGAATATTGCTTGCTTGTTCGTGGTTCAGTCCTTTTCTCAATGAATTTCCTCACCCTTTTATAGTGAACTTTTGAAATTTTGCCCGTTGAAGAGATAGGCTGATTTCAAAAGTCACTTGTGTTCGTTGGCTTGTCTTGTTGCAGTCCTTGATGTTGACATTTACTCGTATTTAATGTCTTGCAAAGATTGCACCGTTTCGACACTTGGTGTAGTGCTTCCCATTGGTTTGTTCCTTTTGCACACAACTGGAACTAACATTTTATCTCTGACAACTTTAACATGTTACCATTCTAAGTAACATTCTTGACTTTCATCAACGGATCTCATTCAGTTGTCTTGACTTGATTTGCATGATCTTTTTTATTCGCCATGTGACTTGAGTTAGCTTCCAATCCTTGCATGACTCATCCGTCACTTCAACTTGAGACTTGGCTTCTTGAGTTGACTTGACTGAATCTTCATACAACTGATTCACAGCTGATACACCTTCAGTCGAGTTCTTGATTTCCCATCTTAGCCATACTCAGTTGTCTCGCAGCGGAGTCTTCACTTCAGTCTTCAGTTGACTTCTTGTATTTCCAGGCATAGTGACTTGACTCACTTTTCCATATCTATTTCAATGCAAATTACAAGGAAAATGGGGTGCCAACTTTCTAGTTTAAGTTTTACATGGTATCATCAAAATCTACAAGATAAATTTCCAAACAATTTCCTCCTTTTTGATGATGCCAAAACTTAAAAACATTCAACAAAATGTAAACAGTGAAGATACATACAGACAATGCAGTAACAAAGAATGTATGCTTAATAATATCAAGTTATTGATCATAGCATTCTTGTCCTTTACAAGTTGTTTACAAATAGTATCATATCATTTTTGTCAAAACAAAACACATATCTATGCTAAGATATAAGAGTAAATACAAAGTGAAAAATTACAGGGAAAATCACTAAGTATTACAGATGACTTACAAACGATGTAATTACAAGAGTAATATACATGAAGGGTTCGCAGCAACACTTCAACGCCTTCGCTGCCTCCTTCTTTCTTCTTCAGCTCTGTCGAAGTCATAATCTCTTTTCCTTTTTCTTTCTTCTTATGCAGCTCTCTGCTTCTTCTCTTATGCTCTTTTAGCAACATCATCCTTTCACTTTCTCTCTAGCCATGGCTGATTTTGCCTTTAATTCTCCTCTTCCTGTCTTCTTACAGCGTCTGCATTCTTCCTTGCCATTTCTAGGTTTGCCACTTCGTCATACCCAGCCCAGTAGATCCTCCCCTTCTTTTCGGGATCTACATATTCAAATGTTCTTGGGTTTTGGATGAGGTTGAGAACCTCTTCCACCACCACTTCTTTCTCCTCCTCTGGGTGTATACTGTACAGGAGTCTTCTGCTTACCAGCTGAGTGGCTGCTGGTAGTCTGCTGTTTTTATGCTTCTTCGCACAACGCAAGACCCTTCTCCCAGTACAAATGCCAGGCTTGGGCTAGTGACATCCCTTGGAAATAGCCTTTAAATTCGAGCGTTTTGAATGCTTCAACTGATCTCGGCTCAGATCCATTGTCAGGTGCAGCATCTTGATCTTTCCCTACCGGAATGCCACCATACTGTTTCATCACTTCTTCGATGCGAGCATCCGTCTTTTTGTCAAACTCCTCAATCCCTGCTTCGATAATTCATCTTTTCTCCGACATTGGCACAACAGAGTGCCCAATGGGTAGGGTTATGGGGAGTTTGCTTAAGATAGAGGCAGTAATTTGACACTGCTGAGGGGTTTTAGCTATCATTAACGTCAAATCCTTCGAACGTTCCCCCTCAGCTGCTTTTTCCTTCTTCTCAGCTGCAATCTACTCAGCTGTAGATTCTTTCAACTTCTCTTCTTTCAATTTCCTTAGGGACTCCTCTTCCTCCTTTTTGGTACCATCAAAGAAAAGAGGGACCCCAGGGAACATGCTTGCGAGCATGAAGTCGAGTCTGCTGAGAGCATAATTCTGTTTGGAGTCTGCTGCTGCATAAGCTGTTCAAAATTCTGAGCGAGTTGCCTTGGACTCGGCTACCACCAACTTCATTTCAGCCATGAGTAGGCTGAATTTACCATTCATTGTGTTCTCAAGACACATAATTTCTTTTCTTTAGAATTCTTGCAGTAGCTCCATTTCTGTTTTGTGAGACTCATGTAACCTTTCGATATACGCCTGCATCCTTTGCTTTAGATCAGTGTTGTCAGCCATCCAGACGAGCATTCTGCCATATAGTGCTTAGAAATAGCGAACATGTTCGAGTCGCATGGCAGATTGTTGTTGAGACCATTCTCGAATCTGCACCACTGTCCCTCTCAAGTTTGTTGTGAGGGTAGCGTCCCTGTTATCCAGTCTTAGGTCGAGGGAGGCCTGATGCCGTTCAATCTTCTCAATTTCTTCACAAATCTTCTTGAAGATATCACGAAACTCAGTTGTCTCACTTGATTCAGCTGCAGGCCATTCTTCAGCAAAGTTGAACTCGGCTGGAACAATGGTGTTAGTGGGAACGATTAGATATTCTCTCACAAAGAATCTTCGTTGTTCAGCAGTGGTCTCCTCTTCCAAATTTGGTAGGATCGGCATGAAAGGAAATATCTTCGGAAAGGCATCATCACTCACATATGGGATGGTTTGTGAGGTTTGTGCCTGTGACAATGCATCTCTATTTTCCTCAGCCGCGGTAGCTTCATCGGCAGTGGTCACAGCTATGGGAGCCTGTGACGGAGCTGGTGTAGTCGTTACTACTGCAGCTGTGGAAGCCTACGCAGTGGACTGTGTCGCAGTTGGGGCAGTTGAGAGATTTTACCCAGCTGACTGAGCCTCAGCTGTCTGAATAGTGTCTTTGGTCTTAGTGGATTTTTCTAAATGAATAACCGGTTCCTCCGCTGCATCATCAGTGTCATCGGATGATGATAAAACCTGTGGGCTTGGCTCATCATCGAAATTAAATTTTTGACGAGCAGCTTTGTCACTTAGCTGGCTCGTAGTTTTGAGAACATCCTCAGCTGGGTCCTTTGGATCTGCAACAGGAGTGGACTCAGCTTCATCTTCAGACCCCAAGAATGATATATCAAGGTTCTCCTGGGAACTGGACGAATGTTCTGCGTCTCTTCACCTTTACCTAGGGAAGTCTCAACCACCCTTAGGCCTTCAATACCTCCATCAGACTCAACTTCTGCGAGGCCTTCAACGTTCCCTTCAACAGTCTCAATTGTCTTAGGGTCTTCTATAGTCCCTTCGACAGTCGTAGCTGTCTTAGGGTCTTCAACCATGGCATCCATAGGAGTCTCAACCCCTTGGATTGTACTTTCATTGCCCAGAGTGTTAACTCCCAGGGCATCTCCATCCTGCACCTCGACTATAAGAACAGTGTCATTAGCCTTCAAAGTAGTAGACATTTCAGCTGGGACAGACTCAACTGTCCGAGCATCGTCAATGTCACTCTATTGTAGTTCTTTCTCAGTTTCCACTTCGCCTCCTTTTTCAAATTTGAGTCATCCACAGCAACCTCCAACCCTGCTGTGGTGGAGTGAGTTTCCCCCTCAGCTGACACACCAGTTGAGTGACTAATGGTGGGGTCACTCTTCTCCAGACTCGCGGCTTCTTCCGTTGAGTGCTCAGCCACTGGGGCAGGTGGTAAAACACCTTCTTCAGGGGTTGGCTCAACTTAGGTGCCCAAAATCCCATTGTCATCGCCAATGCCCTTGGATCCATCCTCGATTGAACAGGGGACGTGGCTGCAGACGATTGAGGCAATGTGCTGCGCCACTCCCAGAGGGTCGGTCTGCAGGAGAGATTGAGACGAGTCTCCCAATCCTTCAACCAATTTCTACTCGTGCATGTGTCTTGATTCCCTCAGAGCCTGTTGCATGTCTGACTACTCTGTTGCAGCGATGGGATCCATATCCTCGTCACTATCTGTGTACTCAACAAGAGTTTCATGAGTATGCTCGTGAGTACCAGTGAACATGCACTTCTTTGACTTTTCTAGTGCACGGGCTTCCTTCTCAGCCTTATCTTTCTCATCAGCTTTAATGATGCGGAGTAGATCCATACAGTTGTCTTCGTCAAGGGCCTGTCGAACAGTCGAGACCCCAAGAAAATGAAGCAATTCTTCTTCCTCTTCAATGTACTCAGGATGAGCGAACTGCATCCTTGAGTGATCAAGTTTCCATGCCCTCCACTCTCGTAGGCATCTCTAGATGTTTGGACATAGTGGATAGTACATAATGACATCGTCATCATCATCTTCTTCTTCTTCTTGCTCTCCTTTTTCAAGAATTGAAGGCAAGAGACTCTGCTCTTCTTCGCCTTCAACAAAGATTCTAGCGAGGAGGAGAGACAACCTTTTCAACTGAAGGTTCAGTTGTCTCTGCTGCTATACTTTCCTCAAATGGTTCTCGCACAGTTAGGTCTCCGGATGGTATCTGATGCACATCATCAGCAGACTTAGTTGTTTCTTCGATTACTTCAGCAGACTACACTTCCTGAGAGTCAGCAGTCACGGATGCTTTCTCCAACTGAGTTGCAGATTTAGTTGTCTTCTCCAATTCGGATTTTCTAACCAGTCTTCTTTTTCTGGGACGAACTAGAGGCACTTCTTGTTCAGATTCAGTTATTTCATCACTGGTGGGGACTTGGGTCTTCTTCTTGGAAGGAGTTGTCTTCCTCGACTTGGCAGTCCTCTTCTTCCGTATGGCTGGAGAAAGGATTTGGGGTTCCTTCTCAGCCTCTGCTGCAGGGGCAGGGGACTCGGCTGCTCGGGCAGGCGTCTCGGCTGCAGGGGCAGGTGCATCATTTTTCTTAGCTGCAAGGGCAGCCTTCTTCTTCGGAGCTGCATGGGCAGCTTTCTTCTTTAGAGGAGGGGTAGCAGCTGTTTCCTCGGGTTCAGCTGATTTCCCCTCACTTGTGTTCGCCTTCTTTGCATGAGCTTTCTTTTGGGCACCAGAGAGGTTAGCCCGGAACATCCTTTTGTTGACATGGAAGGGTTTGCCATGTCGAAGAGCAATACCCTTCACTTCCAGCAGGTGGCCAATTACAAGGCCATATCCAAGAGATCCTCTAAAGGATCCATCTTTCTTAAACGTCTTATTCATCACATTCAGGCAGAGTCTGTTGTACACGATCAGTTAACCTTTTTTCCCTGCATGATCGCAACTATGACGATCAGCTTAGTCTTTGACAGCTGGTTGAAGCTGCCAAACTTCATATCAATACACTTGGAGACGACATCCATCAGCTTATGATAGTCGTCCTTCAGCAGTTTCTTGTCAGCTGTGTAGATCACTTTGGAAGCACACTCTGGTTTGGCTCTCTCTTTCCATGCAGCAGCCAAGTCTACATCAGCTTCATGAATCTCCTTTATGCCTTCCGACGGCAACAAGCAGTGCTCCGCAAGGACCTTAGCATTTATAATGATGTCCTTGCGGTGGATAGAAGACTTGATCCCTTCGTCCTGCACTTCCGCGTTAACGTAGAATTGAGCTACCTCTTCAAGGTAGGTGTGCGAATACTCTATGGTTAGAAAAGCCTTGAGACCTGACTTTTCTAGCATCTCAGTGATCTTCTTAACTAGGGTTTCATCGAAACCCTGTTTCACCATGCCTTCGAAATCCACTAATGCTCCTGAGTGGATTTGCTTAGAGAGCTTGACGAAATCAAACTTTGGTGTCATTTTCAGAAAATTTTACCGGTTAAAACTGACGAGCTTGCTTGAGAGTACTTAGGGTTTTGGAGAGAAAAATATTGCTTTCTTTTGCCTTGCTTGAAGATGAACAGTTTCTGTAACTGAGAGAAGACTGAAAAACCTATATATAAGGGTTATGAAAGGACATGTCTTTGGATTTTTAATTTTGATCGAGATCAACAGCTCAGATTGAAACGTCAAAACCGCATTTAATTCCTCGCATTTAATGCGACAGCATTTATATCCAATCATATGCTTAATGTGCAGCTGTTTACTGTACCCATCATTATTACGCTGATGTCATCCTTAAAAATATTCCCGCTCATTTAAAACGATCGTGTTTTTGTCACTTAGTTCATAAATGATTCAAACATATCAAATGTGACTTAACTCTGCTTCTCTCTTTTCATTAAGTGACTCAGGTGTCAGCTAACTCGATACAACTGACTTTTTGACATGGTTGTTTCACTTGGCTGAATTGTGAACTTGCTCTTTTCTTATTTTCTCATCGACTATCTCTGTTAATTGAGTCTTCTGAGTGTTAATGCAGCTCAATTAACCCTATCTCATTCTTAAGCTCTTCAAATCTTGATTCACATAGGGGCTTGGTGAATATGTCAGCTAACTGCTTATCAGTTGAGATATATTCCAAAGTGATGTCTTTCTTTTCAACATGATCTCTTATAAACTGATATCTGACATCAATGTGCTTTGCTCTTGATTGCAACACGGGTTTCTGAGTGATTGCAATAGCACTGGTGTTATCACACATAATTGGAATTTCTTTTTCTTCGATCTCCTAATCTCTCAGCTGCTATCTCATCCATAAGACTTGGGCACAACAGATGCCAGCAGCTATGTACTCTGCTTCAGTTGTGGATGTGGCTATTGAGTTTTGCTTCTTGCTAAACCAGGAAACCAATCTATTTCCAAGCATTTGACATGTACCAGAAGTACTCTTCCTGTCAACTCTACATCCAGCATAGTCTGAGTCTGAGTAACCAATAAGCTTGAGTCCACCTTTCTTTGGATACCATAAGACAACTTCCTGGCTCTCCTTTGGTGCAGAATGAAATCTTGCACATTCACCTACTGCAAAGGTGATGTCTGGTCTGATGGCTGTTAGGTAGAGCAATGATCCATTGAGTGCTCTATATCTGGTTTGATCTACAGCCTTGCCATCTGCATCCATGTCCATCTTGACTGATGTGTTCATTGCTATTTTCATAGAAAACTTCTCTTCCATACCAAATTTCTTCATTAAATCTCTGGTGTATTTTGTTTGACTTATGAAGGTTCCATCCTTCAATTGCTTGACTTGAAGTCCTAGGAAGAAAGTCAGCTCTCCCATCATGCTCATCTCAAATTAACCTTGCATGAGGTTTGAGAACTTGTCACACAGCTCTTTATTTGTGGATCCAAAAATGATATCATCCACATATATTTGAACAAGCAGTATACTCTCTCCATCTTGAATTCTGAAGAATGTTTTGTCCACTTTGCCTGTGGTGAATCCATTGTTAGTTGGAAATTGAGACAATCTTTCATACCATGCTCTTGGTGCCTGTTTCAATCCATATAATGCTTTCTTGAGCTTGTACACCTTATCTCCAATAGTCTTCTGCCCAAAACCTAGAGGTTGTTCAACATATACTTCTTCCTCTAGAAGTCCATTTAGAAATGCACTTTTCACATCCATTTGATACACAGTGAAGTTCTTATGTGCAACATAGGCAAGAAACATCCTTATTGCTTCTAATCATGCAACAGGAGCAAAGGTTTCATCAAAATCTATTCCCTCTTCTTAGTAATACCCTTTGGCTACCAATCTTGCTTTGTTTCTTACCACAGATCCTTCCTTGTTCATCTTATTTCTAAAAACCCATTTTGTGCCAATAACATTTTGATGGGTTGGTCTCTGCACCAATTCCCATACCTTATTTCTTTCAAACTGATTCAGCTCTTCTTGTATAGCTTGAATCCAATGTGTGTCATCCAATGCTTGTGACACATCTTTTGGCTCTATTTGGGAAATAAAAAAAGTAAACATTGCTTCATGATGTGCTCTGGATCTGGTTCTTATGCCATCTCTTACATCTCCAATAACTAACTCTGGTGGATGGTCTCTCATCCATCTTATATCAGGTTGGAGTAAGTCAGCTAGATTCAGCCAACTCGCAGCTAAGTTGTCTTGAACAGCTCTTTCATCTTCATTTAGTTGTAGACTTTCCAGCTGTCTTTGAGATTCAGCTATCTCATCTTCTTTTGTGTTGATTGCTCTTATTTCAGCTTTAACATAAGGACTCTTCTGCATAGTTGGCTGATTCATCTTGTCAGCTAACTCTTCAATGTCTTCTCCATTCACATTGGGTTCATCAAAAACCACATGGATAGACTCTTCTGTGACCATAGTCCTCTTGTTCAACACTCTATAGGCTTTGCTCTCAGCTGAGTATCCCAAAAATATACCTTCATTAGCTTTAGCATCAAAAGCCTTCAAATTATCTTTGCCATTGTTGTGGATGAAGCATTTACATCCAAATATCCTGAAGTACCCAACATTTGGTTTTCTCCCTGTCCAGATTTCATAGGGAGTCTTGGTTAATTAATTGTCTGTTAATCATGCATCTATTTTGAGTATAGCATGTTGTGTTAATGGCTTCAGCCCAAAATCTCTTAGGCAATCCAGCTGTAGGCTAACATGGTCCTTGCAGCTTCCTTGAGAGTTCTGTTTTTCCTTTCAACTACTCCATTTTGCTGTAGAGTCCTTGCTGCAGATAACTCATGAGAAATATCATTTTCAACACAATATCGAGTAATTATCCCATTAACAAACTCGGTTCCTCTGTCGACCTTATCTTTATAATGGTTTGGCTCTTTTCATTTTGAACTCTTTTCATCACCGAGGTAACTTCGCAAAGTTTCCTTCTTTTTGCACATGAAGATTGTCCATGTATATCTTGAATAATCATCTACCACCACTAAGGTGTATTTCTTTCCACTTATGCTTTGGCCGGTTCAATCGGACCAAATAGATCCATATGCAATGGATGTAATATCCTTGTTGACGAAGGACTTGGCTTATTTTATTTGCTTTCCCATCCGTCATGCATCACATACACTTTCTTTCTTGTACACCGAGTCCGCAATCCTTCCACAAGATAACTTCTTGCAAACTTGTTGATTGTCTTGAAATTCAGATGACTCAGCTTCTTGTGCCACAACCAACTTGACCAACTTGATTTGGTTGTGCTCTTTGCTAGCAGACAAGTGGTTGGTGAAGTAGTAGACCAATCTACCACATACATATTCTTTTGTCTTGATCCTTGCAGCACTATTTCATTTGATTCAGCGTCTTTGATCTGGCACACTCCCATGTTGAATCCAACATTGTCGCCATTATCACAGAGTTGGTTAATGCTTAACATGTTGAAGTTGAGGCCTTCAACATAAGCAACATCTGTAATGTCCTGGAGCTTCAACATAAGTTGATAGATCATGTGCCTTGGATTTCCCCTGAAGCTTCATTTCCTCCAAATATGACTTTTGCACCTCTAATCTCCTTGAATCTTGACAGTTTTTTCTTGTTTCCTGCCATATGTCTGGAACAGCCACTATCAATGTACCAGGTTCCTTGGCACTCAGCTGTTCCTTGAACCTACAATCAAGGAAATTAGTTTTTAGGTACCCATACTTGCCTTGGTCCTGAGGGGTTAGTGCTATAAGATGATCCAACCCACCTATAGCCAAAGGACTTGACTCTAATAGGTTGCCATCTATCAGTGCCATAACCATAGTGCACATTAGCAAATTGCTTGAGGGTTTTAGGTTCATACAACTGTCTCTTTTGTCTGTATGCCTGTGTGTGTTTTAGCAATTGCTTTCTTAGGATATTGGTGATATTTCTGAGTGTAGTGCATGGGTGCATATGTGTGCTGATAATAGATCTTTTCCCTTTGGAATGACCTTTGTTGAGGTTTAGGTCTTTGCCATTTAGGCTTGTATCCAATTGGTCTTTGCTGATATTTTACATTGTACCAATCAGCTTGGCTTGGATAATTTCTACCATTCCCAACATATGTGTTTTTCTGATTAAACTTATGGAGTTTTTGGTAGCTCTGTTTGTTCTTTACAGAGTACATTCTATTTGGAGTTTGTTGAGGAACTCGGCTGGATTTATTCTCAGCTGTCCTCTCAGCATACTCATTTGGCTGTTTTCCTTTCCCTTTATATCCAAAGCCAGTTTGTTTGTGATTGTGCTTAGTAGTGAATGTGGGTTCAACCTTTGGTGTTTTGGGTTTTTGGGATGCTTCATTGCTTGAAGATCCTTTTTCCAAAATCACTCTTGGAGTTTGACTGTGCACAAAGGAACTGAATCATATGCCTGTCATATCTCCACATTCCTTTTGACTCATGATAAGATCATCCAATGATTTGGATGCCTTTCTAAATGAGGCAATCACATTTTTGAGATCTTTTTCCCTCTTTTTTATAGCAGTTATTTCTGCTATCATTTTGGCATTCTCAGCCTTAAGCTCTAGGTTCTTAACAACTATGTGACTTAGAGTACTCAGCTCCTTAGTCAGCTGTGAATTTTGGCTTTTGAGCTGGCTGTTTTCCTCATTTAGAAGTGTGTGTGAGGATTTAATGTGCTCAAAATCTTTCATCATTTTTCCTAGTGAATCATAAAGATCAGTGGGTGATGAAGCGTGTGTATCACAATCACTATCACTTTAATCTGAATGAGATGAGTTAGAGTGTACCTCATCTTCTTGGTCTGGTTGATCTTGTTCTTTAGCCATAAGACAGATCATGGCTTCTTCTTCAGATCACTTGAGTAGTCGACTTCACTACTCTCTAAGTCTCCGCTTTTTAGACTTAGTTGTCTCAAAGTCTCGCCTCGACCAACATGGTTTTCTCCTTTTCCTGTCTTCTTTCTCTGAAGACTTTTCTTTCTTCTTCATTCCTATACATGTTGACTGGTGGATAGGAACAATCAACTGCAAAATGTCCTGGTTGTCTGCGGTTCCAACACGGTTCTCGCTCTTTGATCGCTCTTTTCTGTCCTTGGGTTATCAACTCTCGATATTCTACCCTTTGATGCTCAGCTCTCTTGGGCGGCCTATCTTCCCTTGACTTAGAGGGAGCTGAATGTATCCTGGAGGTTTCACGCTTGTTTCATTTATAGTTCTTATTAAAGAACTTGTTGAATCTTTTAACCATTAGGACAATCTCCTCCTGGTCTATGGCTTCCTTTGGTTCAGCTCTCTTTCCATCCTTGACTATCAGTGCAGATGTCTTGGGTACAACTGTCTCCTCTTGATCTTTTCTTCTCAACTCAAACTCATGGGCATTGAGGTCTGAGAATAGCTCATGATTGGATGTTTTTGAGAGGTCCATTGAATGTCTTAGAGCCATAGTCTTCATTTCCCATTCAGCTGGGAGGCTCCTCAAGATCTTCATACACATCTCCTTTGTGTGTATTCCTTTCCAAGAACTGAAAGCTCATTTGTGATCTCAGTGAATCTTGCATCCAGCTCCATAAATTCTCCTGCAAACATTTTGAAATTTTCAAATTTTTGAACAGCAACAGATAATTTATTTTCTTTAATTTGCTCTGATCCTTCACAAATTAAAGTCAGCTTATTCCAGATTTCTTTTTGTTGTTTTGCAGGATTTGACTTTGTTGAACATTGCTTTGTCCAAAGTCTTGTAAAGTATGTCCTTGGCCACATTGTCCAAGTTGTATCTCATCCTATCCTCATTAGTCCATTTTGTCCTAGGTTTTTCAACCATGGCTAATCTTTCCTCTCATGACTTCTTCTCCTTCCTTCACCGCAGCTAGCCTTTTTGTTACAGCCGTTTTCACTTTCAATATTTGCAGTGGCCCATCCTCTATTACGAACCACATTCCATCGTGTAGTGCAGATAGATGAGCTTGCATATGAATTTTCCAATCATCAAATTCTTCAACAGTGAACATAGGAATGCGTGTCAAATTTACTTCCATGATAATAACTTTGCTAAAAATGAAAGATTTTGAAAATGCAAGTGTTTAAAACCTTTTTTGAAAAGATAGAGATCTAGTTCAGTAACCAGTGCGGAAGGCTCAATGAACCAACCGCTCTGATACCACTTGTAGGTCCCAAGGGGTGTGAGTAAGGTTTAGAAGGGGAGGGTTGAATAAACCTTACCAACTTTTCTATTTTAGTTATTTTAAAATTATTACAGAGTTAACACACACAACTGTGTCCTTGAGGGACAGCTAAGTTGGTTATTCAGCAGAGTTAGCCACTCAACAGACTCGATAGAGCTGTTGATAGAATAACTCAGATGTTTAACCTTAACTTTAACTTGGTTGTATTGGTTTTATCAGCGGAAGACTTAACACCCTTTGAATTGTTTTAAACTTGTTTTAACACTTGATTTTAGCACTTGGTTATTAATCAGTTGGATAGCAAATATGAGTTTATCAACAGATATGATGTAAGTATGCAGAAATGTAAATGTGCTGAAAAATAAATGATACAGTAAATTTTTATAGAGGTTCAAAGATGGGGTAATTCGTCTAATCCTCTCTTCTTCAACTCCTGGAGGAATCCACTATGTAATAGATCTGTTTACAAAGTGCACTACAACATAAATGACATTAGGTAACACTGAAAATATGTTACCCGTGCTACCTATAGACAATAGGTAGCACTTTTACGGCGCTGCAGTTGCCCGTGCTACCTATAGTCAAAGTTATCACTTTTATTAGCTTTTAGTAACACTTTTTCTAAGTGTTACATTAAGTTTTCTATTGGTAACACTTTGAAGCAATATTTCTAAAGTGTTACATATGAATCTTATGTAACACTTTTTTGTAACACTTTAAAAAAATACTTCTAAAGTGTTACATATGAATCTTATGTAACACTTTTTTTGTAGCACTTCGTATAAATACTATTTTTTGCCACCAAGTAGATTCGAACCCACGACCTTTTATGTATGGAAGTGGCGATTTGCCACTAAGCTAAGTTGATTCTTATTACAACTTTTGATTTGTTTTATATATACACATACACACAAACACATATATATATTATATGTATATATAATATATTTTATATAATAAAGATTATATTTTATAATATGTATTAAATTATATTATACATCGTATATATCAAGTTTTATATTGTATAGTATATAGTTTGAAAATCATTTATATTATATATTAAAGGACACAACAAATTAAAAATATATAAAATATATAAAATAAATTTATCGACTAAGAAATATTCAATCGGTAAAAATAAAAAATATATAAAAATATAAAATTAATTTACCGGCAATAAAAAAAGTTCTAACAAAAAAAATTAAATAATAAAGAAAATAACGAAATAATAATTTACCGACGGAAAAAATTCCTAAGTAATTACCGACAACATCAATTTTCATTGGTAATTTTTTTAAAAAAAGTAAAAAATAAAAATAAAAAAATGTTAACGATAAAATTGGTCTCCGTTAGTAAAAATTAAAAACAAAATAATAATAATAAAATATATACATGCGCATTTTCCGTCGGTATTAAGACGGAATTAATTGCCTTCGTAAAAAATAAAATAATAAAAGCAAAACTAAAATACTTTGTAAAAAGTAAACAATAATTCAGTTAATAAAACAGAGTACATGATGTCTACAATTTTTAAGTTTGGTGACATCAATTAATTAAATAAATCTTTGACATGATTTAATGAGTGTTACTAAAATATAGCTTAAAAAGTGTTACAATCAATAAAATATATTGTTGCCAAGAGTACTTCTTAAATAAAGTGATACATATTTGCGTTACAAAAAAAATAACAAAAACAAAGTGATACTTAAAAAGTGTTACTTATATAAAGGTATTACATATAAGCGTTACATATTGATAAAAGTGTTACCTATTTGCGTTACAAAAGAAATAACAGAAAAAAGTGATACTTAAAAAGTGTTACTTATATAAAAGTGTTACATATAAGTGTTACATATTGATAAAGTGCTATAAAAGTGTTACATAAATATTGTAATGTAAAAAGTGTTACAAACATGTGTTACATATGTACCTTATGTAAAAAGTGCTACAAAATTTGTGTTACCTAATGTGATTTATGTTGTAGTGGTGGTCAACAGTCTAGAGACAGCCTTGGTCACACTGTTGGCTTCTCTTCCGACTCAGCTTCTTCACAGGCACCGCTTGCTACTTCAACTCACTTTCTCAAGCTCTTGGATTTGATCACGAAGCCCTCCAATAACTTGGTACTGGTTCAACCTTGAACCTTCCTACAATCCTCCTTGGAAAGTAGATCCCTTTTGATTCTTCAAAAGTTTCCTCTTCAATAGATTTGAAGTTGTCTTTCCTTCACTGCTTGTGTTGGATCGATTTCCTTCGAGTTTCAGGCTTGAGGATTAGCTTGAATATACTTAAGAATATTTCAGTTTAATAGCTTGAATATTGCTTGCTTGTTCGTGGTTCAGGTAAACGTTTCTCAATGAATTTCCTCAGCCTTTTATAGTGAACTTTTGAAATTTTTCCTGTTGAAGAGATAGGCTAATTTCAAAAGTCACTTGTGTTCGTTGGATTGTCTTGTTGCAGTCCTTGATGTTGACATTTCCTCGTATTTAATGTCTTGCAGCATTGCAATGTTTCTGATACTTGATGTAGTGCTTCCCATTGGTTTGTTCCTTTTGCACACAACTGGAACTAACACTTTATCTCTGACAACTTTAACATGTTACCATTCTGAGTAACATTCTTGACTTTCATCAACGGATCTCATTCAGTTGTCTTGACTTTTTTTTTTGAGCAAAGTTGTCTTGACTTGACTGCAGTCTTTTATTCCCCAGGTGACTTGAGTTAGCTTCCAATCCTTGGATGACTCATCTGTCACTTCAACTTGAGACTTGGCTTCTTGAGTTGACTTGACTGACTCTTCATACAGCTGATTCACAGCTGATACACCTTAAGTCGAGTTCTTGATTTCCCTTCTTAGCCATACTCGGTTGTCTCGCAATGAGTCTTCACTTCGATCTTGATTGACTTCTTGTATTTCCAGGCGTAGCTGACTTGACTCAGCAGCCCTATCTATTACAATGCAAATTACAAGGAAAATGGGGTGTCAATTTTCGAGTTTAAGTTTTACATGGTATCATCAAAATCTACAAGATAAATTTCCCAACAGTACTAAATTTAAGTTGTCACCAGACTTCGATTGGCCCTCTCACACGGTCAATCGCCCTGTCCCTAAGAGAGCGAGCATGATGAGACATAAAGAATTGTGTCACATGAGGAGGTTTGTGAATGATCGTCTTTGTGCTAGAGAAGTGAGGAAGGTTAATAAGTATAATTAACGATCGTCTTAGCCGGAGGCTAAGACGATATCCGAGTTGATCGATTATGAAGTTTGTCCAAACTTCATAAAGGCTGTTTGTAGACGAATGTCGAACATTCATGTGACACTTTATGAGTGACTACGAGTAGACGTGGACCAGGTGCCTAAATAACGATTGGACTAACATTTGTATGATGTCTAGAGCGTGACATGGCTAAAATTGAGTGGGAGCTCCATCATAACATGTATTCATACTAAATGTGCTTTGAGGCGATACATAGGAATGTGACCGAATGGATCCCTACTTTGTCACCGTGTGATCCCATATTATTTTCTTGTACTCTTTGGACTTGGACCATGTCATGAAGTGTATGCTTGAAGACGCTACTTTAGCATGTCTCCAAAGGCCATGTATAATTCAGTCTGTCGGAGCATGTCTGGGAAAGCTATCAAGACCAAGCTAATTGGCATGTAGGGCCGAGGAAGAACTAAATCGGTAACGCACTTGTGTTCTATAATTCATAGCCGGGCGACTATGTCAAAATGTGTTTGACTTATCATTAATATAGAAATATATTTAAGTAGGTCGAGCATGCTCTATTTATTTCGTTGAGGGATCTAGAGATGCTTGACTGGGTGCGACCACTTGGTTTGGTGTACATAGCGAGTTATTGAGTTGTAAAGTTATGTTAATTTGGTGATGACTTAATATAACTCTCCTCACATATACTTTCTTGCTTGGTCTCACGCTATTCCCTGCATGAAAGAAGGGACATGAGATGAGAACAATGAGGATGTGATTCGAATAAGTCGAGTTAAATATGTATGAGTCAGAGATATTCTGTGCAATTAGGTTACATCTTTATATATATATATATATATATATATATATATATATAAAGAGAGAGAGACTATTCTCAAAATAGTAACCATAGAATTTTCCCGCCCATTTTTCATTCCTATAAAAAGTAACAAATTGCTGGAAAAAGAAAGAGGCAAAAACTATTTGTAATTTTATGGTTTCCAAATCTGTGTACTGCATTAATTAATTTTCCGAATATGTGTATATACTGCATTAACTATTATATTTGTTGTTTTTTTTTCTTTTTAAACTTTAATAACTTTTTCCATTTTTGATTAATTTTTTACGTACAATATATCGAATTAATCATCTTTTTATGATCTTCAATTTGACACTCATATTTCATATATAAAATAAAAAGTAAATATAGTAAATAAAAAACGATATAATTACTCAAAATTTGATATTTTAGTGGGTTTTGAAAATTATGTATTCGGGCTATTGAATAATTTGTATATTCATTTATTTGACTATTATAATTTCTTATTTTCAGTAAATTGGGTTTTCACCCTCAACAAATGGTAAGTTCTAATTACTAATATAAAATTAATTTGACAACAATTTTTATACTTTCTTAATTTAAAAAAATAAAAGTTTTTAGTTTCAGTAAATCGGACTTTCACATAATTCATACTTTCCTAATTTAAAACAATAATTTTATATTTTTATCTCCAAAAAATAATGAAGATCAATGTATAAAAAAGTGATATGAACACTTATATTTTTATAATTGGTAAGATTTTTGACATATTTTAAATCATAATTTAATACTTAAAAATTTAAATTTCATATTAACAAAACAATACTTATTTTATTTATCTTCTTACCAAAAAACATTTGATGGAAAATTATATATTCTATCACATTTTCTCCTATAAAATATATGGAAAACACAAAATATATGATCGTAAATTTTAAAAAAACCCTAACAATACATAACAAAATCTGTAAAATAATCAATACTCCGAAAAGCTGAACATGGAACATTTAAAATAAAAAACTATCTTACAAAAACCCGAATAAATATATAAGCTTTAGATGTTTGTGTATATATATATATATATATATATAATTCTATGTATCTATATATTATATTTGAGAAAATAATCCACCACAAATATTACATGAAATACCTGAACTATGAAAATCTTATATGTTAGGAAATTTATTGTTTAGATTTTGATGAATGCCATGTAAAACTTAGAATAGAAAGTTGGCACCCCAATTCTTATTGTAAAATGCATTGTAATAAATAGAGCTGGCCAAGGCCGAGTTAAGTCGGCCTACGCCCTAACATGCAAGAAGACAATCAAGACTAGAAGGAAGACTCATTGCGAGACAATGAGTATGGCAAAGAAGAGTAGACGAGAACTCTATCGATGAAGCAAATGAGATGCAAACAGTGGAGTATCGATCAAGTCAACTCGAGAAAAGCCAAGTCTCAAGTTGAAGTGACAAGAGTCATCCAATGATTGGAAGGCGACTCTAAGTCACCTGGGAAAGCAAAGAAATGCGGTCAAGTCGAGATAATCAGAAAAGATCCGTTGCCGTAAATCAAGAGAATTACTTAAACAAGTAATATCTCCATACCACCTTTCTCGAGTGCTCACCCGAAGCGTGCAAAAGGAATGAACCAATGGGAAGCACTACACCGTGTCGAACTCGAAAGGTGAAAGAACAATTCATACGAGAAAATGGCAATTTCAAGGACTGCAACAAGACAAGCCAACGACTGCAAGTGACTTTCAAAAATAAGCCTATCTCTTCAACGGGCAAATTTTTGAAAGATCACTATAAAAGGCTGAGGAGTTTATTTGAGACATAAGAGACAAGAGACAAGTGACAAGCGACACAAGTCAAAGACCTGAACTAAAAACGTTCAAGCAATTATTAGAAAATCTGAAATAGTCTCAATCCTCAAGCCTACACTACGAAGAACATCAATCCAACACTCACCGTGAAGGAAAGATAACTTCAATCGGTTGAAGAGGAAAATATCGAAAACAAGGGGTCTACATTCCACGAAGGATTGTAGGAAGGTTCAAGATCGAACCAAGTCTTAAGCTTTTGGAGGGCTTCGTGATCAAATCCAAAGAGCTTGAGCAAGTGAGTCTGTAGTAGCAAGGCAAATGCCTGTGAAGAAGATGAGTCGTACGAGAAGCCAACCGAGTGATCAAGGCGTCTCAGATCGAGTCCCAAAGGATCAAGTCACCGTGTGATCAAGACTTATATCCGGATCTGTTACCACTTTGTATACTTGATCATTACCTAGTGGATTCCTCCAGGAGTTGGAGAAGAGAGGAGTAGAAGAATTACCCCATCTTCGAACCTCTATAAAATTTTATTGTGTCATTTACATTTCAAAGACTTTAATTCCTGCATTTTTAATCGCTTATATCTCACGATAAATTTGCTATCCACTTGATAATTTATAAGTACTAAACCAAGCATTAAACTCTTGCTTAATCAAACTTAAGGGTGTTAAGTCTTCCAATAAAAACAAAACCACAATTGGTTAATTTAGAGCCAACAAATGAGTTATTCCATCAACACTCGGATGAGTCTGCATTTGCGAGACTAACTCTACTTGATTGACTAAATTGATTTGTCCATCAAAGACACAAATTGTGTAGTATCAACTCGTATATTTAAAAGGACTAAATCGAAAATTTGGTAAGGTTTATTCGACCCCCCCTTCTAAACCTTACACTTACACCCCATGGGACCTACAAGTGGTATCGTGAGCGGTTGGTTCATTGAACCCTCCGCACCGGTTATCGAACTAGATCTCCAAACTTTTCAAAGTCTGCTTTAGTGCTTAAACTCTCAAAACTCCTTCTATCATTAAAAAGTTATTATCATGGAAGCAAATTTGACACGCATTCCTATGTTCACAATTGAAGAATTTGATGATTGGAAAATTCGTATGCGAGCTCATCTATCAAAGATTACATGATGAGATGTGGATAGTAATAGAAGATGGGCCACCGCAAATCTTAAAGGTGAACACAAAATGTTGTAAGAAGAGTCGCAGTTGAAGGAGAAGAGGATGTTGCTCCCGGACTGTCATGGTTGAAAAACCAAGAACCGAGTGGACAAATGATGACAGAAAAGATACAACCTGGACAATGTAGCCAAGGACATCCTTTACAAAACCTTGACAAAGCCATGTTCAATAAAGTCAAATCATGCAAAACGGCTAAAGAAATGGGGACAAGTGACATTAATTTGTGAAGGCTCGTGAGCAAATCAAAGAAAACAAATTATCGGTGGCGGTACAAAATTTGAGAACTTCAAAATGATCTCGGAGAAAACCTGGATCAACCGGATGCTCGGTTCACGAAATCACAAATGAGCTGTCGCACTTGGAAAGGAATATACACGAAGGAAATGTGTATGAAGATCCTAAAAAGTCTTCCAAATTGAATGGGAAATGAAGGTCATGGCACCGAGACATTCCATGGACCTATCAAAGACATCCAACCATGAATTATTCTCGACCTCAAAGCCTACGAGTTTGAGCCGAGAAAAAGACCAGAAGAGACAGTTGTACCCAAAACAATTTGCTCTAATTGTTAAAGATGGGAAGAGAGCCGAGGTCAAAGAAGTCATTGATCCGTAAAAATAGCCCTGATGGTTAAGAGGTTCAACAAGTTCTTCAATAAGAACTATAAGAGAGGAAAGGGTGAATCTTCCGGAGACACTCGGCTCCCTCCAAGTCAAAGGAAGATAGGCCAACCAAGAAAACAGTTATCAAAAGGGTGAATATCAAAGGGTCGACAATCCAAGAATGGAAAGAGTCGATCAAAAGGTTGAATATCTATCTTTGAATCAGACAACCAGGTCACTATGCCATTGATCGCCCATATCCTCGTAGTCAACAAATACAGAAATGAAGAAGAAAGAAAGGTCTTCGAGAGAAAGAAGACAAGAAAAGAAAAAGGCAATGATGGCTGCAGAGATCACGAGATAGCTAAGTCAAGAGACACAAATGATTCGAGAGCAAAGAAGGTGACTACTCAAGTGACTCTAAAGAAGAAGCCCTGATCCGCTTGATGGCCAAAGAACAAGATCAACCCGACCAAGAAGATGAGGTACACTCTAACTCATCAAACTCGGACTCGATGATAGTGAGATCATGACACACACACTTCATCACCCACTCGATCTTTATGATTCATTAGGAAAAATGATGAAAGATTTTGAACACATTAAATCCTCACACACACTATTAAATGAGGAAAACAAATTTACTCAAGAGTCAAAACTCAAAGTCGACTAAGGAGCCGAGTATTCTAAGTCAAATAGGCGATGAGAATGAAGGTTTAAAGGTCGCAAATGCTAAATTAATAGCGAAATTGCTTTCTACGAGAGAAGAGGGAGAATGACCTCAAAATCAAGTTATTGCCTCATTCACTAAGGCATCTAAATCATTGGATGATCTTATTATGAGTCAAAGAGAATGTGGAGACAAGACAGGCTTAGGATTTAATTCCTCTGTGCCATGTCAAACCTCAAAAGTAATTTTGGAAAAAAGGATCTTCAAGCCATGAAGAGTCTAAAAATCCAAAACTCTAAATGTTGCACACACATTCACTCCAAAACACAATAACAAGCAAACTGGCCTTGGTTATAAAGGAAAAGGAAAACAATGACCGATTGAGTGCGCTGAAAGGACAAATGAGAAGAGATTCAATGAGTTCCTCAAAGAAACTCCAAACAGAAAATACTCAGAAAGAAGAAGCAGAGCTACCAAAACCCCGGAAAATCTATAAGAGAAATACATATGATGGGAATCGTAGAAATATCCAAGCCAAGTGATTGGAATAATGTAAACTATCGGATAGACTTATGGAATACAAGCCCAAATGGCAAAGGCCTACAACTCAGCAAAGGCCATTCCAAAAGTATAAGAACTTTCATCGGCACTACACTCAAAGACACCACAATTACCCAAGGAAGGCAATTGCTAAAACACATATGCAGCATACGAGAAAAAAGAGACAACTTGTATGAACCTAGAATCCCCAAGCAATTTGCCAGGATTAATTATGATTATGGCACCGATAGATGGCAACCCCTTAGAGTCAAATCATTTGGCTATAGGTTGGTTGGATCATCTTACAATTCTAACCCCTCACGACCCGCACAAGTATGGGTACCTAAAACTTAATTTCCTTGATTGCGGGTTCAAGGAACAAATGAGTGCCAAGGAACCTGGTACATGGATAGTGGTCGCATTCCGGACACATGACAGGAACAAGAAAAATCACAAAATTCAAGGAAGTTAAAGGAGCAAAAGTCATATTTGGAGGAAATGAAGCTCCTGGTGAAATAAGAGGCATTGGATCCATCAAAAGGAATGGATTAGAAATCACGGATGTTGCATATGTTGAAGGACTCAACTTCAACTTATCGAGCATCACCAACTCGTGACAAGGGCTACAATGTTGGATTCAACATGGGTGTATGACAAATCAAGGATATCTTGAATCGAATGAAGTTGTCTTTGCAAGGATATAGACAAAGAATATGTATGTTGTGGATTGGTCAACCGCAACACCCAAAGACTGTCTACTAGCAAAGAGCACAAATTGAATCAAGTTGGTCAGTGGCACAAAAGTCGAGTCACCTAAATTTCAAAACGATTAACAAGCTTGCAAGAAGTAATCTTGTGGAAGGACTTCCGGACTCGGATATCAAGAAGGAAAGTATATGTGATGCATGTCGGAAGGGTAAACAAATCAAATCTTCATTCAAAGAAAAGACATGTTCATCTTCAACAAGAATATTGCATCTCGCTACATATGGATCTATTTGGCCCAATGGAACCAAACAAGATAAGTGGAAAGAAATACACCTTGGTGGTAGTAGATGACTACTCAAGATATACATGGACAATATTCATGTGTAAGAAGAAAGAAACTCTACAAAAACTACCACAAAATTGATGAAGAGGATTCAAAACGAGAAGAGTCAAACCATTATCAAAATAAGATCGGACAGAGGAGGAACCGAGTTTGTCAATGGAATAATAACTCAATATTGTATTGAGAATGGTATTGGTCATGAACTATCAGGCAAGGACTCCACAAACAGAATGGAGTTGCGAAAGAAGGAACAGAACCCTCAAAGAAGCAAAGAAGGACCATGTTAGCTGAAGCAGATTACCAAAAGATTTTGGGTCAAGCAATCAACACACTTGCTACACCCAAAACAGATGTATGATAAAATGTGACCGACAAAGACTCCCTATGAGATCCGGATCGAAGAAAACCAAATGTTGCATATTTCGAATATTTGGATGTAAATGCTTCATCCACAACAATGGCAAAGACAATCTAAAGGCATTTGAGCTAAAGTCGATGAAGGTATCTTCTTAGATACTCAAATGAAAGCAAAGCCTACAGAGTACTCAACAAAAGAACTATGGTTGCGAAGAATCCATTCATGTGGTATTCGATGAGCCAAATGTAAATGGAGAAGGCATTGAAGAGTCACCGATAAGTCAATCATCCAACCATAAAGAAGAGTCCCTATCTTTGGTCAAGCCGGAATTATCAATTTAGAAGAAGATGAGATAGCTGAATCTCAAAAACAATTTGGAAAATTTGCAGCTAAGTGATTACTGAAAGAGTGAACACAAAGAACACAAATGCAAGACGATCAATCCAGCTAACTTACTCCAACCTGATGTAAGATGGCCGAGAGACCATCCACGAGAACTTGTCATTGGAGATATAAGAGAAGGTGTCAAAACAAGATCCGAACTCAACAAGAAGCCATGTTCACATGCTTCATCTTGCAAATAGAGCCCAAAGACGTGTCACAAGCATTGACGACACACATTGGATTCAAGCTATGCAAGAAGAGTGAATCGCTTTGAAAGAAATAAAGTATGGGAATTAGTGCAAAGACCCATACATCAAAATGTTATTGGCACCAAATGGGTGTTCGTAAAATAAGATGAACGAGGAAGGTTACGTGGTAAGAAACAAAGCAAGACTAGTAGCCAAAGGATATTGCCAAGAAGAAGGGATAGATTTTGATGAAACATTTGCCCCTCGTAGCAAGATTGGAAGCTATAAGGATGTTTCTTGCCTATGCAGCTCACAAGAATTTCATTGTATATCAACCGGATGTAAAAAGTGCATTCCTAAATGGTTTATTGGAAGAAGAAGTGTATGTTGAACAACCTCCGGATTTGAGCGGAAGACTCTTGGAGATAAGGTATACAAACTCAAGAAAGCTCGTATGGATTGAAACAGGCACCCGAGCATGGTATGATACTTTGTCACAATTCCTAACCGAAAATGGATTCACAAAAGGAAAAGTAGATAGAACACTTTTCGAATTCAAGACAAAAAGAGTATCTTTTGCTTGTTCAAATATATGTGGATGACATCATTTTTGGATCCACAAACAAAGAGTCAGTGAAAAAGTTTTCAAACCTCATGCAAAGTAAATTTGAAATGAGCATGATGGGAGAGCCGACATTCTTCCTTGACTCCAAGTGAAACAAATTGAAGGATGGAACCTTCATAAGTCAAACAAAATACTCCGAGATTTAATGAAGAAGTTTGGTATGGAGGAGAAGTCTTCTAAAAATACCAATGAATACATCACCAAAATGGACATGGATGCGGATGGCAAGCCTAGATCAAACAAGATACGAGCACTTATTGGATCATTGCTCTATCTCACAAAGAAGCGGGCTAGATATCACCTTTGTCAGTAGGTGTATGTGCAAGATTTCAATCTGCTCCAAAAAGAGAGCCATATGACAAAGAAATAAGAGAATATTGAGATACTTGAAAGGAAGCCAAGAAGTAGGCCTATGGTATCCAAAGGAAGGTGGATTCAAGCTAATTGGCTATTCGGATTCTCGACTATCTTTGGATGCAGAGTGGACAGAAGAGCACTTCGGCACATGTCAAATGCTAGAAACAGTGATTTCTGGTTTAGCAAGAAGCAAAACTCAATAGCCACCTCTACAAACAAGGTGCGAAATACATAGCTGGGCAAACAAGTTGTGCCAAGACCTATGGATGAGACAAAGAATGAGAGACTATGAAGTTGAGGAAAAAGAAATTACAATCATGTGTGATAACACAAGTGCAATTGCCATTACTCAAAATTCTGTGTTGCACTCAAGAACAAAGCATATCGATGTCGATATCACTTCATAAGAGATCATGTTGAAAAGAAGGACATCATCTTGGAATATATCTCAACCGATAAACAATTGGCCGACATCTTCACAAAACCATTATGTGAGTCAAGATTTGAAGAACTCAAACATGAGTTAGGGTTAATTGAGCTGAGCCGACACTCGGAAGAATCAAAGAAAAGAAATGGAACACAAAATTTGAAAAAGAGTTTGAACACACAACTCACCAAGAATCACCAGATCGGAAAGACAATTACACACCGAGTCACCGATAGCCGAGTCACCAAGAGAACTGTGAGAAGTAGAGTTAAATCAGCCTAAGGGATAAGCCGAGTCACTTATGAGCAAAGTGACAAAAACGCAATGCGTTTGACAAAGCGGGAATGTTTTAAGGAATACGTCAAAGATAATGATGATGTGTACAGACATAAAGCCGCACACCAAGCTTATGATTGGATATAAATGCTTTGCGCATTAAATACGAGACATTAAATGCTAAATAGGCGTGCAAAATCTAAGCCGTTGATTTCGATCACATTTCAAAACCACCCGCACGCCCTTTCATAAACCATACTTAAACCATTTCCGTCCGTTTCTCTCTCACTACCAAAAACTGTTCATCTCTTTCTCTCAAAAGCAAAGGCAAAAAAAAAAAATTCTCTCAAACCCTATCTATCTTCAAATCAATCTCTTAGTTTTTCTTTGATAAAATCTGAAAAATGGCACCAACCTACGACTTTGTCAAATTAGGGAAGCAAATCCACACCGGGTCTCATCTGTGGATTTCGATTTTAATGGTGAAACAGGGGTCCGACGACACCCTAGTGAAGAAAATCATCAAAAATTGGAAACGCCCGGCCGAAACCGTTTCGACGTTAGAATATCCGATGACCTATGTGGAGGAGGTCGCACAATTCTACGTGAATGCAGAGATTCACGATGAAGGAATAAAGTCATCTGCTTCACGGAAAATAGCCGACTATCTCTCGCCAAGGATTTGGTGAACATTGCTCACTACTACCGGCGAAGGAACATCGAAATTAACGGTTGATGTAAACCTGGCCGATGCTTGGAAAGAAATAGCCAAGCCCGACTATGCTTGATAAAATAGTATACACAAAAAACAAGAGACTTCTCAAGGAGGATTATCACAAGTCATTGGACATAGTTGCCAAATGTATTGACATCAAATTTGGCGGCTTTGACCAATCACAAAAGCAAAGCCGATTGTAATGGCCGCAATCATCGCAGAAAAGAAAATAAATCTGGTTGAGTTTGTCTACAAAGCAGACTCGCGAACGTAGGGAACAAATCCTTCAAGGAAGATGGCACATTTGGAGGATCCCTAGGATATGGCCTCGATGATTGGCCGGCTGATGGAGGTGAAAGGAGTCCCTCTTAGACATGGGAAGGCATTCCATGTTAACAAGAGGATGTTTAGAGCAAACCTCTCTCGGCGCACGAAAGAGAGCCTACGCCAAGAGAGCCGACATGAGTGAGGGGAATCAACGACCCAAGATACAGCTTGTTTCCTCGCACCCAAGAAGAAAGCCCCCTGCAACTAAGAAGAAGATCGCTGCCCCTGCAGCAAAAAGTCAAAATCGCTCCCGCCCGCAGCAGAGTCACCCGCCCCTGCAGCCGTGTCACCCGCCCCTGCAGGCGGTCGAGAAGGACTCACAAATACCTTCTCCGATCGATCAAAAAGAGGAGAACCGAGAAGCCAAGACGGCCCGCTCCTCGAAAAAGACACCAAGCACGCCCCCCGCCCTGGACTCGAAGAAACCGTCTCGAACCAAAATCCCTCTCGTACAAACTAGAGACGAAGAAGAATTATCAAGAACTCCAAGCGGAGAAACCAAAGTCACCACTCACCGAGCAGATATCGGAGACTCGCTGGAGAAGTATAGTCTCCGATGTAATTGATGAAACAACTAAGTCTGCAAGGCGATCAGCAGAGGCAACCGGAAGACACAAACGTAGTCCACACAAACAAACACAAAAGAGAAGCCGATAAAGCGGATAGTGATGTGATGATCCTATCTCCACCTTACCCGACATCCAAAATCGTCTGCGTGAGTGGAGGAAATGGAAGTTGAGTAAGTCAAGGAAACAGTTCCAACGGCCTGAGTTTATAGAAGAAGAAGAGGAATTGTTAAACTTCCTCGACTAACCATCGTGCTCCCAAAGATCGGATGAAGACAACCGCATGACATCCAAAGAAATTTCAAGGACAAGGAGAAAGAAAAGCAAGCGAGAGGAAGCCGAGGCACGTGAGAAGGCAAGCATCTGTCCCTATCTCCCACCACGAAACACACACATCCTCTCCTTGATGTCTTCTCGATGCGGTGATGAGGATCCGAAGAATGTCACGCCCGCGAAGAGTTGCAAATGCAAAGAAGCATTGCATGAATCCGAGAATCCTTCACGAGCAAAGATTGATGGAGGGACCAGGAGAGTCCTCGAACACACCGAAATCGATCCAATGGGAGTGGTTCAAAGAAATCGCCACTTTTGTTCGCCACCACTTCCCACTCACTCGGAAGAAGGCAATAAGGACTTGGCGATGAAACCGGGATAGTGGGGACCCCACGAGCCAACCCCTATTGAAGGTGTCTTACCACCGCCCCAACGGCTGAACATTCAATAGCAATGTAAGGAGCTTGGAGACGAGTGACCCCATTCCAAGTCACTCACCGGTGCACCACCGAGGGGGAAACTCCCTCCACCGCAGGCAAGGTCGGAGGATGCTTTGCAGATGACTCCACAACGAATCAAGGAGGCGAAGTAGAGAAAATACAAACACAAGAAGAACAAAGAAGTTGCCATCAACGAAGCTCGCGATTAGTTGAGACTGTCTCACTGAGAGGTGCCAACCGCTCAAGGCTAATGACGTTGCTGATGCGCCGAGGCACGAGAAGAATGTACCACAGGGAGTTAACACTGGCGATGAAAGTGCAATCCATGGGGTTGAGACTCCAATGGATGCCACCGCAGAAGACCCTAAGACAAATGACACTCGTCGAAAGGGAGGACCAAGCCTCGCCGCAGAGAAACTAGCCGGAGGAAATGAAGGACCACGGAGGTTGAGACTTCCCGGGTAAAGAAGTCAAGTAGAGAACATCCCTCTTGCTATCATCAACTCATCCGAAAAGGAGATAAGCGCTTCATGATTCCCAGGATAATCCTGATGTAACCTTTCTCGGGATCGGAAGCGAAGAAGAAGCTAGTCATCCCCAATGACAAATCCAAAAGACTCACCAAGCGGATGTTCCAAGCACGAGCAAGTCGATCCCAAGACTACTCGTTAAACCTTTAATTTTGATGATGAGCCACCAATGGAAATCTCATCATCGTCCGATGACGCTCGATAAGACCGAGGACCGCCTACTCAATTGGAAAAATCACCGAGACCAACGGTTTGAGACAAAACTGAGGCTCGGCAAGTCGGGTCCACCTCACAACAAACCCCACCAACCCGAGTCCACTGCGCAGCTCCTCAAGCCGCAGCAGGTCGATTCCTAAAAGAACTTCACGCACACCGCTCATCATCGAATGATCCCGGTTGGCGGTGATGAATCCTTTATAGAATCTTTTCCTTTTTCCCCGGAGGTACCCGACCTCCATGAAGAGTCGAGAACGAACGCGCACGCTACCACTACCAGACCCCGTTTTTCCATCGTGCACCATTGTTCCAAATGATTATGATTTTGACGCCGCATGGCCATCACCCGCAACGAAAGAATCACCAAGTCCACGAAGTGTTCAAAGCATTATTCGGCGAGATTGAACGGATGGAGAGGCATCGAGGCCTCTATGGACATGCGATCGACAACAGAGATGCCAATCTCACCGCTGATTTAAGAGGCATAACAGTCCGGATTAGGGAATGGTGGCAACAAAGAAGAAAACAATGCGTGTGGAACAAGTTAGATACTTCAGACATTGTTCAACAAGTCAGGTATGGAGAGCCGAAAATGCCGATGCAAAAACGAAGCCGAGAGAGCATATTGAGCACATGCATGAAGCTCACATTGCCGAGATAAAGTCAGCTGCGTGAGCAAAACAAGAGTGATCTACAAATTTGGAAGAGACCATGAATACAAAATTCAGCCTTCTCATGGCCGAGATGAAGCCGATTTCAAAGAGAGTCCAACGCTACTCGATCCGACTTTCGTCTTTGCATACTCTGCTGCAGACTCAAGACAGAACTCTACCATCGCAGGCTTGACTTCCGCGCTTGCAAGTCTGTTTCAGCGTTCCTCTCTCCTTTGATGATGCCAAAAAGGGGGAAGAGGAATACCTAAAGGCAAGGGGATCCTCAAGATGAGAAGGAATGAGCAAACACGAAGGGAAAATCACCGAGGAAGTGTTGAGACAAAAGAAAGGAAAGCTTGTTGAGGGGAAGGATCGACGGATGTGACCTTGATGATTGCACAAACCCCCAACAAGGTCTTGTCACAAATGACATTATCAAAAACTCCTCAGTGACTCGCCACTCCAACACTCTGCTATATCTATGGCCGAAAAGAGAAAACAATTGAAGCGGGATGAAGGAAGTGGAAGGAAGAATGGATGCCTGGATATGAACATCTTGAAAGAACATGGAGGCATTCCAAAGAGACAGAGACACTTATGCCATTTCGGATGTCGGGAGCCACGATCGCTTGATGAATTTAAAACGCCGCATCCAAGGATACTTTGCAAAAATGTCTATGGCTCAAGCTTGGGACTTGTATCTTGGGAAAAGGGTCTCACGTTATGTGAAGAAGGCGACAGCAAAGAGACTACCTAAGATCACTCTGCTGGTCACTCCGCCGTCACTCACCGGAAAGAAGAAGACCCCAAGACAATACACGCCCGCAGGTAGAGGAAAAGTAGTGGTGGAGGAAGAGGTTTGGACCTGGCCTCTCGCCTGAAAATATTGAATACGTAGATCCAGAAAGAAAGGAGGGATCTACTTTGGCTGGGCTTGACCAAGTAGCAAATTTGCAAGTGGCTAAAAGTAACGCTGAGTATGCAAAAAGAATAGAAGAAGAAAACAAGAGACAAACTCAGCTATGGGAGGAAAGACAGAAAGAATAAGAAGAGATGAAGTCGCCCGAGGAAGGCATATGAAAAGAAAAAGAAGGCAAATGACGATGAGAAAAAGAGAAGAAGAGAAGAAGATCTTGAACAAGATGAAAGAAGGAGATAAATAAGGAGATGAAGTGTTGCTTTGTCAACCCTTCGTGTATTTTATTATGTAAATACATACAATGTAAGTCTTCAAATAAAGTCAAATTCTTTATTTTCTATGTAGACAAATATGTGCTCGATACACCTTGTAAAATAATTGTGTAAAAGAACAAGAATGTTATGATCAATAAAAGGATTGATTCTCGCATACATTCTATGTCAATACACTATCTCGTATGTATCTTTGTTGTTTGCATTTTTGAATGGTTTAAGTTTTGGCATCATCAAAAAAGGGAAATTGTTAGGAAAATTATTGTTTAGATTTTGATGAATGCCATGTAAAACTTAGAATAGAAAGTTGGCACCCCAATTCTTGTTGTAAAATGCATTGTAATAAATAGAGTCGGCCAAGCCGAGTTAAGTTAGCTACGCCCTAACATGCAAGAAGACAAATCAAGACTAGAAGGAAGACTCCGCCGCGAGACAAATGAGTATGGCAAAGAAGAGTAGACGAGAACTCTATCAAGAAGCGGTGAGATGCACGGTGAGTGGAGTATCGATCAAGTCAACTCGAGAAAAGCCAAGTCTCAAGTTGAAGTGACAAGAGTCATCCAATGATTGGAAGTCGACTCTAAGTCACCTGGGAAAGCAAAGAAATGCGCAAGTCGAGATAATCGTAAAAAGATCCGTTGCAAAGAAATCAAGAGAATTACTTAAACAAGTAATATCTCCATACCACCTTTCTCGGAGTGCTCAGTCCCACAAGCGTGCAAAAGGAATGAACCAATGGGAAGCACTACACCGTGTCAGAACTCTGAAAAGGTGAAAGAACAATTCATACGAGGAAATGGCAATTTCAAGGACTGCAACAAGACAAGCCAACGACCGCAAGTGACTTTCAAAAATAAGCCTATCTCTTCAACGGGCAAATTTTTGAAAGATCACTATAAAAGGCTGAGGAGTTTATTTGAGACATAAGAGACAAGAGACAAGTGACAAGCGACACAAGTCAAAGACCTGAACCAAAAACGTTCACGCAATTATTAGAAAATCTGAAATAGTCTCAATCCTCAAGCCTACACTACGAAGAACATCAATCCAACACTCACCTGTGAAGGAAAGATAACTTCAATCGGTTGAAGAGGAAAATATCGAAAACAAGGGGTCTACATTCCACGAAGGATTGTAGAAAGGTTCAAGATCGAACCAAGTCTTAAGCTTTTGGAGGGCTTCGTGATCAAATCCAAAGAGCTTGAGCAAGTGAGTTGTAGTAGCAAGGCAAATGCCATGAAGAAGCCGAGTCGTGCGAGAAGCCACCGAGTGATCAAGGCGTCTCGATCGAGTCCCAAAGGATCAAGTCACCGTGTGATCAAGGCTTGTATCCGGATCATACCACTTTGTATACGATCATTACCTAGTGGATTCCTCCAAGAGTTGGAGAAGAGAGGAGTAGAAGAATTACCCCATCTTCGAACCTCTATAAAATTTTATTGTGTCATTTACATTTCAAAGACTTTAATTCCTGCATTTTTAACTCGCTTATATCTCATGATAAATTTGTTATCCACTTGATAATTTATAAGTACTAAACCAAGCATTAAACTCTTGCTTAATCAAACTTAAGGGTGTTAAGTCTTCCGTTGAAAACAAAACCACAAATGAGTTAATTTAGAGCCAACAATGAGTTATTCCATCAACAAATTTCGATTGAGTCTGTTGAGAGACTAACTCTACTTGATTGACTAAATTGAATGTCCATCAAGACACACAATGTGTAGTATCAACTCGTATATTTAAAAGGACTAAATCGAAAATTTGGTAAGGTTTATTCAACCCCCCCCCCTCTAAACCTTACACTTACACCCCTTGGGACCTACATTATATATGTATATTTCGTATCTATGTATTATCTGATAAAATAATCCAATGTATAACTATTGTTGAAATGTCCGAAATATTCAAATGTTTGATATATATATATATATATGTGTGTGTGTGTGTGTGTGTGTGTGTGTGTGTGTATAGGGATGAAATCTCGTGTGGCAGTCTCTTACCGTCTGGCAGTATGGTTTGTTTCCATCCATCCACACCTTTATTCCATGGTCCAGATTGATATTAAAAATAACTGATTTATCCATTAATTAATAGGTGGAAAGGGCATAATAGTAACTAGCAAAATGCAATAAATCACGCCCCTACAATCAAGTGATTGATTAATATCATGTTTTCATAACTAAATTGTGCACCATTTTAATAGTTGAATTGTACACCATTTAATAATTGATTGTACACCATTTTATATCTAACATGCATCATTGTATAACTAATTGTACATCATCTAAAAAGAACTATAAAGATAAAATGGTGTAGCCATCTTCCCATTTAATAACTCAATTGTACACCATTTTATATCTAACAGTGCATCATTATATAACTAATTGTACATCATCTAAAAGAACTATAAAAGACAAAATGGTTAATGACGCCCTACAATCATGGATGTGATAAAGATCACGTTTCCATTTTGAATTATGCACCATTTTAATAGCTGAACTGTGCACCATTTAATTACTGATTGTGCACCATTTTATATCTAACAGTGCATAATTGTATAACTAATTGTACATCATCTAAAAGAACTATAAAGAGAAAATGGTGTAACCACCTTCCCATAATGACGCCCTATAATCATAGATGTTATAAAGATCACGTTTCCATAACTGAATTATGCACAATTTTAATAGCTGAATTGTGCACCATTTAATAATGGATTGTGCACCATTTTATATCTAACAGTGCATCATTGTATAACTAATTGTACATCATTGTGAGTAAACCGCAATTGAATGAAAATCACTTAAACAGAAATAAATCAACAGTCTAAACCCATGATATGAAACTCCAAGCGAAAAGAGTCTAATGCACCGGAATTAAAATAAACACGAGTACAAATTACATCTTAAAGTCTGGTGGTATTCGAATACAACCCAATAGATTATCTGAATTAACTTACAGTCCAAACAGAAATAAAATGAAGGAGTCCAACAACAAATAAAAGTAAAAGGAAATGTCGCTCCACATCACTAATAGGGATTCAATCTGTAGTAGGTTCGATGTCTTCAGCGTACTCTTCATCTAAAGGTTAGAAAACAGGATGGAGTGAGACAAAAATCTCAGTGGATGGGGTGATCGTGTGCAAGTGTGGCGATATATATAGTTAACGCGAGAAAATGGTTGTATGAAAACGCGTGTGGTATGATGCATGATTTCACACATAGCCCACAAGCATCGTGATAAATATGTATTAAGTAATATATTTATAAAGTTTAAGAAATAGTTCGTGGTCACACAGGCACGATGATTCAAGCAAGACAGGAGGATTGCGTACTGAAGTGTAGCGCCAATCCCATGCAAGACAATTAGTGGTTGCGTACTGAAGTGTAGCGCCAACCCATGCATTACAAGTAGCGGTTGCGTACTAAAGTGTAGCGCCAACCAAACGTTCCGATCAACTCCGGAATCGTGTGAATCAGACAGCGATTCCTTCGTTCTTCCTTGTAATTCCCCGTTAATGATGGTCCAAGACCTGTCACCTTATCGCTCCATAGGCAAAGACAAAATCCACGTTGGAGCTAGCAAGGCTCGGATTCGTCATAATCATGATTATACCTCAAGTACTACGACCCGCTTCCCTTGGACAAACTTCGTCCCTCGCCTGCGGGATTAGGGCGATGGGGCCTAAGAGTGGAATAGCAGCCGAGCTGCCCGGTTCCATCCCCGACGTATCCATTCGATTGTGAGCTCGACACACCAAGTTGACTCAGCAAGAAATTAAATACACGTTCGGGTAGTCAACCAGCAATGAGTATATTGATTCGGAAGCGCTTCATGGAAAGTTTTGAAAATCGCGAGTGGTAATTATGACATTGGTGGAGTTATTTGGATGAAGATGATTATCGGAAGGATAAGCAATCTTCGATATCTTGAAAGATTAGGTGGAACATAAGTCCGTTATTGATTCAAAATTGCAAGACGAGGAAATTGCCTCACGATCGGGTTTTAATCGGTCAAGATGATCCGATAAGTCAAGGGGTTTTGAGAAAATAAAATATTTTAATTAATGATTAAAGTCAGAGGGTCCAGGGCTGTTTTAGTAAATGGAAAATAATTTAAGTTAGGTTCTTTATAAAAAGAAAATTTACAATTAGCCCCGTTTTGTAAAAACCAATACTTTTGGGGTTAAAAATTGAATAAATAAATATCCCGACCTTGAAAAATTATGAGGTCAGTTCCTAAAATCTCTAAATTATTTTGAGATTCAGGTTTTTAAAGTTTTGAGGTCGAGGTTTTATAAAATTCTCACATTGGCCCCAAATTTGTTAAAATTGTCATTTCGGGCTCTAAGTTTAAAATAATTGGAACTCACAAACCGGAAGGGCTTTTAATGTGATTCCAGTTGTAAAATGTCACTAAGGTCAGTGGAATATTGGGACAAAAACAGTTTTTAAAAGAAGCAAGTATAGGTCCCTTAACTTTTGAAAATCTCATTTTTGTCTCATTTTGAAATAATTGCCTTTAAAGCTTTTCGGGGTCCGATTGTTATGAAATTTGAACCTTGGGTCCAAGATATAATTAAGTTATAGTTAAATTAGTATTTCAAAGTGCATGGGCTGCATAAGTCCTGGAAATTTCATTTGGGTCCTCAAGTTTAATCATTTACAATTCGTTCAATTTTAGTAAAATTACTTTCCAAGCTCTAAACACTTGGATTTTTGGAATACATTTAAAATATGTCATTTCCAGTCCCTTAAGAGTTAAAATTTCAAATTTTAAAATTAAGGTCTGGTACATTTTCAAAAATTACAAAGTAGCCCTTAAACTTCTCCAATTTTACAATCTAGTCCTTGGGCTTTTAAAGGTTGATTTTATTTATCTTAAAACTCTTAAAACTTTATTAAAATGTCCAAAAGTCATTTTTGAACCTGGGTACAGTCCCAAAATTCGAAATTTGCAGAGGGGTCCCTTAAGTTCTATTTTCTTGAAATTAAGTCCACCAACTTTCCATTTTTGCATTTTAAGTCCAAAAATTGAAATTTAATCAATTATGCTCGACTTGTCCAGGTTATAAATCATTCAAAACATAGATTTCAAGAGTCATACACATGCATATCCTTCTCATACAAAATTTCATCAAGTATAACAATAAAGTGTGCATGTATGCCCTATTTTTTGATAAATCGCATTTTTGAGCAACACTTGAGAATTTTTCCAACTTGATACAAGAAAATAGCATGAAATACATAATATATATCTCAAGTGCTCAAAATCAAAATACTACATGCATTTTTAAATAAAACACCTGGAAGCTGAAATAATTTTTCCACCCACCTCGTAATAGTTTCTCGGGTTGATCTAAAATATAGTCTCAAAAATTGAATTTTTCCTTCAAGCCTCTAACCTCAACTTGAGATGATATAGGTCAGCCCCTAAACTCCAAAAATTCATATTCTTGAGTCAAAATTTAATTCTTCATGTTATCAAGAGGAAAATACTAAAACTATAATTTTCTCACCTTAATAATGTGTAGTCTTGAATTTTCTCTTCAAGCTTGTAGTCAAATCTAAGTCTCTAATTCTTCAAGAAATTCCTCTGGGATTACCTCAATAAGGAAATATTCACTAAGGTTAGAATATAGAGGAGGAGTTTAGAATTTAAGAATATGAGATGGAGATGAAAACAAGAAATTCCTCTTACCTTTTTTTTTCTTTTGTGAGGAGGTATCGGCCGTGGAGAGTAATTATGGAGAGGAATTTTTTTTTTTTTGTTCAAGTGAGGATGTTGGAAGATTGTAACTGATAGAATGGAAAAATGAGGCAAATTCCCCCCTCAAATTAGATTGGCTGAAAGCATGGTTGTAGGGTGATTTGTTTTTTTTTTTTTTCTTTTCCTTGTCTTTTGGTGTTTGTTTATGCAATGGGTAGGGATTGTAGATAAAAACAACTAATGATTCCTTTCCTACATGTGCTATGGCCGAAAGCAAAGGAGGAGTGGAAGAATTGAATTGTTTTTTTTTTCTTTACTTTGTTAAAGTTAAGAATATTAAATGAAGTGGTGTAATAAACAAAATAAAAGTTGAATGTTTCCTTATCTTGTTTCTCGCCATTGTGGACGTCCAACAATTCCTTTTTTTTGTTTTTGTTTTTTGTTTTTGTTTTTTTTATACTCATAATATATCTTATTGGGAGATACAAAATAGAAATATAATAATAATAATAAAAGAGTTAATTTTTGCATTTTTTTGAAATAAGACATAAGATGGTGAAATTTTGTTTTCTTTTCTTTTATAAAATTTGAGGAAAATAAAATGTATTGGTATTCATAAATAATTATTTGGAAGTTTTAAAATTAAGGATGTAAAATATCAAAGGTGTATTTCAAAAGAAATAAATTGGAAGTTGGTTGAGAATGTATTATAGAATAAAGTGAAATATTTGAATAGGGATTGGAATATACTCCTAATTTATCGAGGGTCCAATATTTCTAAAGTCGTAGTCATTCGATCAAGTATTAATACTAGAGGAGAATATAAAATTTCTAAGCTCAAAAATGCGAAATGCGTAATTGGCGTTGGAAGAAATAAATAATAGTAGAGTCGCGTATCATTAATAATAGGTTTATGATACATATCCGAATAAATAATCACTACATAACACCGTATCTCACGTTGTTAAAATCCGGGGCCTCACAATATATAATTGTAAAAAGATTCAAATTATATACATAATTTAAATATTATATTGTCCATACTTTTTTGAATATATAATAAGTAAATACTCATTACATAAAAGAAATGCTATTTATTTGTTCTATTACATACTTATGTTATATTTATTTGTTATTATCAAACATTAATCTTTTATGTTATAAGATAATTTCTCAAATAATCATGATTTGAGTAGAATAATATTGTTATCGAGAAATCAAATAATACCCAGAATGTATTTATTAAATTATGTATATAGCAATTCATTGGTATAAGTTTCAACTATGTCCCAATTGAACTAATTTAATTTAGTTGTCAAAAATTATTAAGTAACATATAATTTTTAAAGTTTTAGACAACTCAACAAATATTTTCAATAGGTGTATAAACTTGCTTCAATTATATAATCAATTTGTTTCCTTTATTTTTTTCAACAAGTATCATCCTGCAACCATTTCCCAATTTGATGGACATGGTCAGGATGGGACTTGAGATACCTACCTTGCCTATATCAATTTTTTAATATCTAAATTATACAATATTTTATTATATTACACTTTGTGCATCGCACGGGCGATATCCTAGTATATATATATATATATATATATATATATATATATATATATATATAAAGAGAGACTATTCTAAAAATAGTAACCAAATATTTTTTCCGCCCATTTCTACTTTCTAAAAAAAGCAACAAAATTTATTCTAAAAAATGTAATAAAAATCTATGGAAAATAATAATTAATAAATATTTGTGATTTTATTATTTAAGTAGTCAATTTTCTTTTAATAAATTACTTTTTAAAATTATATAAAAAATAAAGTTTTTTAAATTAGGTTTCCAAATATGTATGTGTACTTTATTATTATTACTATATATATATATATAATTTTATTTTTGTAAATTTAATAACTTTTTCGTTTTAGATCTATTTTGACGTACAATATAACTAATTAATTGTTTTTTTTTTACGATCTTCGGTTTGACACCGACATTGCATATATATAATAAAAAATAAACATAATATAAAAAGATATAAGATATATTTACTCATTATTTTATAATGTACTTTATATATTATGCATTCGGGCTATTAAACAACAACTTGGATATTCATGTATTGTAAGACCCCACTTTTGGATAAATGTGTAATATTTATAAATAATATTTTAGTATCAAGCTTAGTTTTGTGTCTTTATTATTTTTGCGTAATATTTTAAATTCAATTTTATCATTGTAGTATTTAATATTCAATTGATATTCCTTTAGGTTAGTGATCCTTGTTTCGTCCTCGGGTTAATTATTCAGTATTTTAATTGGATAGATCCTAATGTATTCGGACAATTTAGGATTACAAATCGATTAGTTGCGATTTATTGGAGTAACTAAATATGGAAAATACGCCATATTAAGAATTAATCAGACCATCGTTAAGGGAAATTGTTGAACCATTGAATTTTTAGAAATTATGTTTCCTTAAGAATTAACTAATTGTGTCATTATATTGGGATTTTTTTTAAATTATTGAGATCGATTTATGTTCTTTGGGAATAGTGTTTAGTTAAGCCTAAATTTGGTATATTGGAATTATAATTAGTTCCAAGCTCATGTTAAAAAGATTATTCCAACTTTGTAATTATTTCCTTGACCGGATTTAATCTTGAATTTGAAATCAAAGCCTAATTCATTTTTTAACTAAATTCTTGATAAAAGTGTTTCGGCTAGCTTAGCCTATTTATCTAGTATTCTTTTTTTCTTTCTCAAATTACCTAATGTAATAAATCACGAGCTGACTAATCATATATATATATATATATACACACACTTGTATTTATACATAGAATATAAAAAAAAAAGTATGAGATATTTTATAGATATTATAAGCAAACCACTCCACCCTTCCACCACCTAATCAATTAGGATACACGTAGAAACACACTCACATACACTAATACTAAAAAAAATGTTATATATATCTAATATGCAGACAACTGATGTGTGTGTATATATATAACTAAAAAATACACTATATATATATATATTTAATACATACACCGTCGCCTTAATCCAATTGGGTTGATATATCTGCAAACACACTTACTCATAAGCAAAATGAAATAAGAATAGAGGAGCATTCAGCGGGAAACGAGGGAAGAAAAGAGAAAAAGGGAAAAGTGGTAAGTGCTTTCATTTCGTGATTTTGAGTTAAAACTAGTTTTATCCTTTATCATTTGCTATATAATTAGTGTTTAATAAAATGAAATTAAGTGGACATCAATTGATATCAATTACCGGGTAAGTAGATGCTACCCACTTGGGTAGCTACTCAACTGGGTTCTATACCGTTAGATCAACACATACACACACATCCACATGGGTGTGTGTTAATCCAATGGTATAGAACTCAGTTGGGTAGCTACCCAAGTGGGTAGCATCGACTAACCCCTATCGATATTAAAGATGTTAATTAGAGTTGCGGCAATATAGAGCTAACAAAATCGCAAACTTCAATTCTAATAGTATTTCGTCCAGTTTCTTTTAAGTTATTATGCCTGGTTAATCATTTTCCTAAAAACAAGATTCTTAATTTCCTACAACAAACAATTTTAGGTTTTGGCATTTGGACTCTGTTATTTCTTTATTAGTAGTTGTTTATTAACCTATGAATCAGGAAGAACTAATTATATATAAGTATATTATATATTTAAAACTGAAATAGTATTTTATAGTCGTGTTAGGAATTACATGTAAATATAATAGAATAAAACAAGAAGGAGGGAGCGAGAAATGAAAGAGGGATTATGACACTCGGTGGAAAGAGAAGAATACAAAGAACAACAAGAAGGAAGAAAGCGAAAGAAGAGAATGAGGGCAATGGCGTAGTTAATCCACAATCCCCTTTCAACATCATTATCGAACTCATTTCAATATTCTGCATACAGGTGGGCAAATTATCATCTTTCTAAAGAAAAATTAGGTTTGCTTGTAATTTCATAAATTTCACATCAATTATTTCATAAACTTCATGACAATAAGCAATTGCATAAGTTCACGAGATAAGGTTGTTCTAGGATTATATTTTGCGTTTCTTCAAGAATAATATTCTTATTAAAGAAAACATAAAGCATATCATTCATGATCACATTCGTTTGCATTTTGACTATTGTAACTGCTTGATTTAGCCTTTGAGCAAATAAATGTCATTTTGACAAAAATATTGACTGCTTAGTCTATAGATATGTGGGTAAGGTGGACAAGAGATCGAATGCATTGTCTGTGATCCTTATTTGACTACTCATATGCATAATCCCATTTTCGGTCGGGCCGAGACGGCGACAGAACTTGGGTCGTAGAATGGTATATTCATGAATATGACAATCTCTCGGGCAAAAGCCCGGCCAAAGATGTAAGTCCAACCGGCTACGATAATCTGAGGGGGTGAATAGATTATCTCCATTTTCTGATTATGCCCTCTTTTTCGAATCAAACAAGCCAAGACAAGAATAAAGGTGCGGGGAAGTAAACAACACGCGTCGATTTATAGAGTTCAACCCACCTGGGGCCTAATCCTCTACCACCCCAAAGATCTCCTGGGATGGATTTCAAAAAGAAAAAAAGATTTTATTAATTACCACAATTAATACAACAAAACCTTACAACACCTCTTTTGAGATTACCACAATCTCACTTGAAGATTACCACAATCTTCAACGGCACCTTGTGAAGATTACCACAATCTTCCGACTTGAAGAATACCAAATTCTTCAACACCTCAAAGAGCACCACACTCTTCAATAAGAAGATTACCACAATCTTGTTGCACATATCACCTAGATCATCCAAGTGTGTTCTTACCACAAGAACACTCACAAGGATATCTTGTGTTGAATGATAACCCAAATTCAAGATTACAACTCGATAATGAATAATACAAATTGAGTGCAAGTGTAATCAAGAAATAAGCCTAGACCTCAAGATGTGAACGTGATAAGCTAGGCAAATTACAACAAGAATAATAACAATGAAGAACAAATATGTTTGCTTGAATGTATCTTGTTGTGTTGTAGTATACTCTCTTATTGTGTAGCTTCAATTCTTCATCTATTTATAGAAGATGTCTTGAACATGGATAGGCTCCTCTTGGGGACAGATTTCTACAAAAAAAAAAAAAAAATGCAATTAAAATCAAGATTATAGTTAGAAATCAACCCCATAATTTAGGGAAAAGTTGTCTTTTACAACGGTTAGAATTTCTCATTTGTCAACATTAGGGCGACCGTCGCGCATAAATGCAAAAACAATTTTACACAAAGAAAACCCATCACCTCGACCGGTCTAGGGGGGTCCGACCGGTCGACCATGGGTCCGACCTCGCCCCCATAGGGGCCGGTCACCCCGCACATATTTTGAGAGACAAAGATTCTGTTTTTCTTGAGCACCTAGTCGACTGCAGGTTTTTTAAATTGTCTCGTCTCTGTTTCAAAACTTATCTTTCAGACACGGGTTACCCGGTTGAACACGAGACAAAAGTCTTGTCCAGTTTTTTGTCAAAAATAAACTTCAAGAAATACTCCAAAAAATTAGTAAAAACATTTTAAACCGATCGGGAGTATTTGGACAACATTAGAAATATTGTTTTGATATAAAAACTCATTAACACAAAATCATTAAAAGTATTGTCCAATTTTTTTCTAAAATAAACTTGAAGAAATACTTCGGGAAATTACTAGAAACAATTTAAATCATTTAGGAGTATTTGGACAACATTTAAAAACATTGTTTTGGTATAAAAACAAAATCATCAAAATCATGATAAAAACATTTATCTAACAAACTCCCCCTTTTTGATGATTACAAACCAAAACAATTCAAAGTGGTCGATTTTGAAAACAAAACAATTTTTCCGGTTGAAAAGAACTATCCGTTGTGAGCGACAACATTCCACGCAATATATTCACAAGGATGGGAGTATAGATTTTCAAAAACATTTTTGCAAAAGCTCCCCCTATCAACATGCACAACAAGAGTAATATAGAAGCAATCAACCAAAAGCTAAAAGCTCAGCTTTTATATTTTGAGCTTAAGTATCAAGAGCTTATAAGCTCCCCCTGTCAACAAAACATCATTAGTCAAGTAAATAAGTCCATAATACACCAAGTGGACTAAATATGATCCACAACTTATGGCTTTTAATAGCCACACTTATAGCTTCTTTCTCGAGCTTATTTTAGCTTCTTTGAGCTAATAAGCTTATAACCTGTTTTTCCCCCTTTGGAATCATCAAAAAGAATGTTAGCACGATAAAAACATCATAAATCCATATCAAAGTGTACAATTTAACCGCTTTATTGAGCTATATTAATATAGAAGCTTATAAACCAAATAAGAGGAAAAAGTCGATCATTTGACTTGTAGAAGCTCATGAAAGCTCATTTGATTTGCAAAACATGATCTCTATAAATATAGAAGACATTTGAAAACGAGAGAATCATGTAGGTGATGAAGTTTTCATTGAAACGTTTTATCGAACACTTGGCGAGCGTCAAAAATAGAAGAAGATATATATAGCTCTTGTAAATGTAATCAAGCCAAGTTTTTCATCACCAAAAGCAATTTTACAAATATTATCCAACAACAATTAATAAGCTCATCACAAACATATACGAATTTCTTCAAGAAATAAACATTTAAGCCAAGTTCTCAAGGTTCAACCCAATTGAGATAAGGAAGTAGAATTCTTACCAATTAATCGGTGAGGATGAGCAACAATGATGATAAACGAGCAAGATAATCCCCAAGATATATAATTTATGCAACAAAACACATTTGAAGTGAATTGTGTGTGAAAATGGCAAAGGGGACGAAAATGAACTAAACACGTCAAAAAAACTAAGTATAAGAACAGAGACAGTTTTATCCAAAATATAGTTGTGGGCGGCCGGTCCAGCCGAGGGCGACCGGTCGGGCCGAGGAGGCGACCGGTCGGCCTCGGCCAGCAGCCCTTTGGTTCAATCTGTTTGGCAAAATCAAGTTTGAATCAAAAATCCGATTTTTCGCCCCTAAGTTTTAAAAAACGTGCAAAATGCAAACGTAGACCTCATTCAATATACATTATGTCATAATTAAGCTCGAAATGAGGTAAAAGACTCGTGCATAAATGGTTGAAAACAAATGTCCGCGAGATATCCTTGAGACTTAATTAAACACATCTCAATTTTTCATTTTTAGAAACGCAATCCCTTAAAAAAAATATCGAATCTCAATATGTTTAGTTCGATTATGACGAGCCATATTTTGAGAAATTATAATCACCGGACTTGTTATCCCAAAAAATATGAACGTTTTAAAATTTTGGATATACAAGCCATAAGAAGAGGTGCCTTTCAAATATTTGAAAATTTCTTTTAACGGCACTTTAATGAGATTCGTTGGGATAGTTTTGAAGTCGAGCATATGACATAAGGCATAGAAAATGTCGAGTCTAAAGGAGTAATAAACGTAGATAAACATACCTCGAATTTGATTGTCAATCAATATGCCTTCCTCGACCTATGTCAATCTTTACATTGGTAGCCATAGAGGTTGAAATGGTTCTTCCTTCTTCAATGCATAACTTCTTCAAAGGTTCTATTGTATACTTTGATTTGTGGAATATAATCACCTTCTTGGCATTGTTTAACTTGAAGTCCAAAGAAGAAATTGAGCTTCCTCATCATGATCATCTTAAATACACCTTGCATTAACTTATAAAATATCTTGCACAAAGATTCATTAGTAGCACAAAAAATGATATCATCAATATAAATTTGCACAAGTAAGCATTCTTGCCACTTTTCAAAAACAAAGAGAGTAGTATCAATTTTACCTCTTATGAAACCATTTTGCAAAAAAAAAAAAATACGTCTATCATACCATACACGGGGTGCTTGTTTTAAACCATACAAGGCCTTTTGTAAAAATCATTTGGCCTAGAGAAATTTTCAAACCCCGGTTGTTTTACATAGACTATTTCTTGAATAAAACCATTTAGAAAGGTGGATTTAACATCCATTTGGTAAAGCTTGAAATTTTCTTAAAACAAGAATAGGCAAGTAAAATGCGAATTGCTTCTAAATGTGTTATGGGAGCAAATGTATCATCAATACCTTCTTCATGACAATACCTTTGAGCTACTAACCTTGCCTTGGTCATTAAGCTTGTTCCACAATACCAAAAATTTCTGCAAAATCTTAACAAGACATCTTGCACAAGAGCATAGTAATATCGAATGATAGAAACACTATAATAAGCAACACATACTATGCTTAAAAACAAATCATCAAGAGTTTCATAAAACATGTAAGTTCAAATAAGCTTATAGAAAGCTATATAAGGTCTCTTTTGAAATATGAAAACCCGAGAGCATATAGTTGAGACCTCATTTAAGAGAAGTATTTGAACAAGAGTTTTGACAAGAATGAATATGTGCAATCAAATACATAATTTAAGAGGAGGATAAATATCAAATGTTTTATCAAAACAAATATAATCCTTTACAAGTCTCGGATAAAAAGAGCTTTATCGAATAGTGTCTTTCAAAAATTAAAAAAATTCTCTTAATGACACTTGTGTGAGATACTTTGAAATATCTTGAAAAGTAAGCACATATGCATATGTCAAAAATATATCGAGTCTAGAAGATGAATACCAATGATGAGCGTACCTCGATAGTTTATGCTCCTCTTGACACATTATGACATAAATAGCCATTGGTGAATATATATATATATATATATATATATATCCTACAAAATTCTTAAAACAAATCTTGCACAAAAGCATAATGGTACAAGTGTAGGCTAAGCAATAAGAGATTTCACAAATATGCTCATGCTATATAAATCCATAAGAGATAATAAAGCACATTAGCCTTAATAAATGCACAAGAGTTTTAAAAACATCATGTAAGGTCTCCTTTTCAAAATATTTTAAAAACACAAAGATTTATTGAGGACCTTAATTTAAAAACAAATATTTTGAAAACTCATTTTGACAATAAAGGCACAAATAAAAACATGCATAATAACAAAATAAAATGCATATTTAAATAGAGAGATACGGTTTACCAATTACACCATTTCCATGGGTTGTGTCTTTCCCATTGTTAATGATATCTTCCCCACAATAAAAACAAGTAATAATTCTAGGAGCATAATGACCAACATACATAGAGACTTGATTCTTTTTCATATGATTGACAACATTAGGCTTATGATCAAGTTCTAGCTTCAAATTATCACAACTATGAACATCAACAATTTTGGTCATTTTATTGGTACTCAAGTTGAATTTTGATAAATCCTTTTTCATGCAATTAATATCCTCAACAAGAGTATTATTTTCTTTTTCAAGGCTTCTAACCTTATCAAGTGTGGTGGTGTGAGCACATGAAAGTGATTCATAGGAAGTAAATAAACTATCCTATCTTTTTTTCAAAACATTGAATTCCTTTTTCAATTTTTGTATCTAACAAGTAAGCTTTGGAATTCATTTTGAAGCTCATCATAATCATTAAGCAAATCACTATAATCATTGTGCAATTCATTATCATAAGAAGTAGAAGGTTTAGAACTTACCTCGTTTTCTTCGAAGCCCATAAGACATCGTTCGTTTTCATCGTTGGAAGTTGTAGGAAGCTCATCCCATGTTGTTGGGTTTGTATCCATGTGAGAAGTAGATGCTTTTGAGTGGCTCCTTTCATTTGCATATACTTCTTCTAATTTTTTCCATACTTCATGTGCCGATTTAATTCCTACAATATGATCATATTCCAAAATGGTAAGTGAACAATAAATAATATTAAGAGCTTTACCATTTAAGGAGATGATTTTCTTCTCTTCATTGAGCTCCTTGAGGACTTTGGAGGTGTGAGGTGTATCTTTCATCGGAATAGATTTTTCATTGACGACCGTGTTCCAAATATCAAACCCGCAACCTTGTAGATAGCATTCCAATCATTCTTTCCAAAATGCATAATTTTTGGAATCAAATAGTGGTGGTTTGGTGGTAGTGGCGCCGGTAATGTAGACTTCATTCGTAGCTAATGATCGTTCCTCTTTACTCGCGATGTGGAACGAGCTTGCCAAAGAGTTTGGCTTTGATACCACTTGAAAGTCCAAGAGGCTACGATAATCTAGAGGGGGTGAATAGATTATCTCCATTTTCTCAATTATGCCCTCTTTTTCGAATCAAACAAGCCAAGACAAGAATAAAGGTGCGGGAAGTAAACAACATGCGTCAATTTATAGAGGTTCAACCCACCTAGGGCCTAATCCTCTACCACCCCACTATCTCCGGGATGGATTTCAAAAAGAAAAAAAAGATTTTATTAATTACCACAATTAATACAATAACACCTTACAACACCTCTTTTGAGATTACCACAATCTCACTTGAAGATTACCACAATCTTTAACGGCACCTTGTGAAGATTACCACAATCTTCCGACTTGAAGAATACCAAATTCTTCAACACCTCAAAGAGCACCATACTCTTCAATAAGAAGATTACCACAATCTTCTTGCACCTATCACCTAGATCATCCAAGTGTGTCTTACCACAAGAACACTCACAAGGATATCTTGTGTTGAATGATAACCCAAATTCAAGATTACAACTCGATAATGAATAATACAAATTGAGTGCAAGTGTAATCAAGAAATAAGCCTAGACCTCAAGATGTGAAAGTGATAAGCTAGGCAAATTACAACAAGAATAATAACAATGAAGAACAAATATGTTTCTTTGAATGTATCTTGTTGTGTTGTAGTATTCTCTCTTGTTGTGTAGCTTCAATTCTTCATCTATTTATAGAAGATGTCTTGAACATGGATAGGCTCCTCTTGGGGACTGATTTCTACAAAAAAATGCAATTAAAATCAAGATTATAGTCTGTTAAAAATCAACCTCATAATTTAGGGAAAAGTTGTCACGTACAACTAGCGGTTAGAATTTTGTCATTTGTCAACATTATGGCGGCCACCGTCGCGCACAAATGCGAAACAATTTTACACAAAAAACCATCACCTCGACCGATCCGAGGTCCGACCGGCCGACCATGGGTCCGACCGGTCGCCCCCATAGGGACCAATCACCTGCAAATATTTTGAGAGACAAGCATGCGTTGTTTTTCTTGAGGCACCTGTCGACTGCGGGGTTTTTCAAATTGTCTCGTCTGTTTCAAAACTTATCTTTCGAGACACGGGTTGCTCGGTTGAACACGAGACAAAAGTGTTGTCCAGTTTTTGTCAAAAATAAACTTCAAGAAATACTCGAAAAATTAGTAAAAACATTTTAAACCTATCGGGAGTATTTGGTCAACATTAGAAATATTGTTTTGATGTAAAAACTCATTAACACAAAAAATCATTAAAAGTCTTGTCCAATTTTTTTCTAAAATAAACTTGAAGAAATACTCCTAAAATTAGTAGAAATAATTTAAATCATTTAGGAGTATTTGGACAACATTTAAAAACATTATTTTGGTATAAAAACAAAATCATCAAAATCGTGATAAAAACATTTATCTAACAAAAGAGACGTCAAGCCAAGTGGGAGGGATAAGATGACGGGGCTTGGCCAAATATTGTTGGAAGCAACAAGGAGAACGGACAGGTCAGTGTCCAATCAACACTGATCCTACGTTTCTTTCTTTTTTGGGGCTCTAATTTAACTAATTGATTGACTATTTATATCAAAACAACTTTGTTTTTAAATTGAGATATCCACTATTTGTTTTAAAAAAATTGGGATATCTATCGACCGTTCAAATGTAAAATATTTATCATACTTAACTAACTGTTTTTCAAAAATATAGTTCGTCAT